>WBMV01002023.1:594836-820552 GCA_013396655.1 Campylorhamphus procurvoides | reverse complement strand
CCCTCCCTCCCTCTGCCTCCTCCTCCCCCTCCTCCTCCTCCTCCTGCTCTGCCGCCGCCGCCCGCGGGGATGGCGCGTCACGGGGCGGGCGCTCCGGCGGCGGCACCGCCTCTCCCGCACCGCCCCGCCCCGGCACGGGCTGCGGGACACGGGGGGACGGCAGGGGAACGGGGGGNCGCACCGCCGTGCCCCCTCTTTCTGCCCCCGCACCGCAACATCCCGCCCGCCTCCCAGTTTTGCTCCTTTCGAGGGTCGTGCTGCCCCCGCAGCATCCTCCCCACCGGGGGACCACGCCAGCATCCTTCATCCCACGGTGTCACCTACTGAGCCCCCCAGAATCCCTCCGCTCAGCAGCGTGTCCCCCACGCACCCCGTGTCCTACTTCACCCACCCTGTGTCCCCCACGCACCCCACCCCGTGTCCTTCCTCCCGCACTACCCCCCGATTCCTCCATCCTCCTCCCGGGGTGCTGTGTCCCGTCACCCCACAGCATCCTGTCCCCGTATCCCCCCCGGTGTCGCCCCACAGCATCCTGTGCCCGCATCCCCCCCGGTGTCGCCCCCCGTGCCACTGGAGGCGGTGTTGAGCCTTCCCTGCTCCGGGGGACCGGAGCCACCGGAGCCCACGAGCCCCCCCGGCGGCGATCGGGGCTCGGTGAGCGCAGCCCGGCAACAAATCCACCTTATCTGTGGGGTTTTTCACCCTCGCAACGGGTTTGGCGGGGCAAATGAACAAATAAAGCCCAAGGACTGAGCCTTTCTCACACGACCCCACCCGGGGGGCTCAGCCCTACCCTAAAACACGGCAAAGAGAGCAGTCGGTGTTCCCGGGAAGGGTCCAAGCTCCCCTCCCGCTCAAGGCATCAGGAATAGAAACACGGAATCGCTGACAATGGGCCCACGCAAGCGCTAATGGAGCAAACACAGAGGATGTCAAATACTCCCAGCCTTATTAATTAGGTTATTCCAAGTTTAACCTAAGGCAGGTGAGTTGTCAGTTCAACTTTATCATCCCAGATTCTGCCAAGCCTAAGGTTAAAACCGCCCAGGGCAAGTGTTGAGTCACATGTGGAGCCGGGAAAAGCTTTCACCCATTGGAATGCGAAACCAGGTGGGTTTCACACCCAAGAAAACGAAAAACGAAACTGCTTCAGAATTAGTTTGGGGCATCTTCCTCCCTCTATCCCTGCCTCCCTATGCCATCCTCTCTCCATGATGACAAGCCTTTCTGCACCATAGCCATACCAGACACCTCTCCTTCCTGCTCAACAAGCAGACTTTTAGACCACCATAACAATCAGGATTCCATAACTAAGCCAGATTCATCCTCCAGTTTGTGAGAGAGTACTTGTCTTCGCCTGGAACCTGAAATTCCCTGCTGTCCAGGAGGACCCCAGCCCCACTAAACACAGCAGAGAATCTCCACTGGCTGTTGGGCCATCCCATATCCAGATATCCTGTGTGTGTGTCCTTAATTACACAGTGTGGCCCCTCCTCCACGATATCACACATTACAACCCGCTGTGGCTCAGACATCAATTGAGAGACAACCCGTATTAACTAAACAGGTTTATAATAATTCAAGTATTCCAAGGGTGAGAACAATAAGTAGTAGGAAATACAATTAGCATAATAAATATCAATATCACAACAGCTAAAACAAACCATGACAAATTATCTGCTGGTAAATGGCCGGGAGATTATAGAATGCAAATTTCAAATCCTGAACTCTAGGAAATGACTTTCCTAACCTCCTGCATCTCATTCAGCAGACGGAGAGGGACTCGGGTTGGACTCAAACTGGCGATGTTCCTGCTGGAGACGTCTTAGTGCCTTCCATTATGCATCAACTTTAATTTCAAGAGGAAAGCGATTTCCTCTGTCCTGGAAGCTTAGCCTCAGATTATTTGTCACAGAGTGTTTAGCAGTGACGATATTGCGGCACGAGGCTGGCTGGCAGTGATTGAAAGCTGTATTAAATCAAGTCACCAGCAGCCAGGGACAGCTGGGGAGCCGGGAGTGGGCACAGGGGGCTGGGGTGGGAAGGGCTGTGAAGGAAGACCCAACACACGAGCACGGTGGGTGTAATTGTGGGTATTACGTGATGGGGTCACTCCCTGAGTGACACGTCCCACTGGCAAGTGGCCACTCATTTCTGAGACTCACTCTCACCATGGAAGGTGGGAAATGTGGGATGCTGGAACACCCTCCTGTGCCCACTCCAGAGCAAGGGCTATGGCCCCAAGGCCAGCAATGCCTACGGATGCCACTCCACAACTTGGCATTGGGATGAGGAGAGGAGCCAGTGACAGAGGAGCACTCCCAGGGCCCAGCTCTGTGCAGCTGACAGTGTGGGCTAAAATGCCACAGTCCCTGAAATCAAGGCCATCATCTGCAGCTGCAGAGGTGCCCACACCGAAGATGAGGTTTCCTTGCCTTGACATAGGTGAAGAGCAGCAGGAATTCCCCCTGGGAGCCTCACCCGTGCCACTTGGAGACCCTTCCCATGTGTCATTCCTGCTCCCCCCCACTGCAATTTAGCACATCTCAGAGACCAGATGGTGTTTTTGCATTTTAAACCCAATAAGCCATTGTTTGTTAATTCAACTTTTAAATCAGAGCAGAAATTAACTTAAAAATGAGAATTCCAATCTGTGATATAATTCCAGAGACAGATCCAAGCCCTATGGTTTCAAGCACACAGAGAAAGGCAGGAGATAAAGGCGATTTGCGCTCCACTTCCCTGTGACACAGCACAGGACAGTGGTTTGGACATGCCTCACGTGGCATTTGGCAGTGGGATGAAGCTGTAGACCCATGGATGAGCAGCAGTTGCTGCTGAAGGACAGAGACTGGAGCAGTGCAAACTTGCACTAATCCTGCCACTGCCACCATTTAGAACAGTGCTAGGGGACACAGCATCACCCAAGTTAATTTCAAATAACCGACGCTAATTATATCCATTGCAGAAGTTACAGTAGAAGCTGGTTTTGGATAGGTTTACAAAACCAGTGATTAATTAATCCCCTTTCCTTAGTTTCACAGATGGGCAAAGGGAGTCAAAGAGGCTCACTAGCCACAACAGCTTTCACCATGTGCCCTGGCTTTGCCATTTCTTCCCTACATCCACCTAAGAAGTGAAAATGAACCCAAAGCTGCCTGAGTTTCCCTTTCTAGAACAGGTTGATACCAGGGAACACATCCAGGTACAGCAGGAATTGCCATTCCTACACAGCTCTTTGAGCCTCACATTAAAGGTGTTGTACAGACCTCAACCAAACCGCTCCCCCCAGCCCTGGCAGTGTTTGTTCTCTCACTGTTTTCTGTCAAGAGAAATAAAACAGTTGTCAATCTTGGGGAAAGCACCGGCTCTGAAATTTTCAAAGAGCTGCATGGAACTTTAGCCACACAATTCACATGAAAGCGGCGCGGGGCTAAATCCTGTGTAACTCTTTGAAAACGGAGGAGTTTCTCAAAAGGAGTCTGGAGAAGGAATAATCAAGTTATAGCATTTCAGATTTAAAGGCTTGCCTGAAAGACACCTCAGTGTTTGCTGGGTGGGTTGTGTTGCCTCTGCTGGCAGGACCCCCCAGTGGGACCACAGAGTGTCTCCTTGTACCTGTCCCCAGCCTGGGGAGCCCAGAAATGCCTCTTTAAGGATCAGGTAAAAGTCCAAAGCCTAATTTCAAGTCTTTCATGTGCTGTGAAAAAGTTGTCATTGGCCACACTCTCCCTCTATAAATTCAGGGTTTAGTTACAGCACAAATCACTCCCGATATATTTTATTTATCTGCCTTCCACTGCGATGAACAACAAATTTGTTCAAAGTTTCCAGAGGTAAAATGGAGGCTGAAGCACCATGCAAAGCTTTGCCAAGGACAGAGGGAACATGGGATTGTCCAGCTCCATCAGGGCTGGGAGCTCTGCAGGGTCATCACCCACATCCCCCTCACACCAAAGCCCAGGCAGGGAGCACCATGCCCATCCCAAAGGCTGAGCCAGCAGTGTGAGCATCCCATGGCATTCACTGCAGCCCATGGGCAGGTCTGAGTGTTTGGGATTTGCACTGAAAACATGGTACATTTCAAAAGGATTCCAAAAGCCACTAGTGCCAGATCGATATCTGAAAGCAACACGTACAGAAGGGTGTCATATGGTGACTTCACCTCTCTTGGGCCAAGCTCTGCAGGTGCACACAGGGAGCAGTCACATCGCCTGGAGCAATGGTGTCACCTTTGTAGCACACATATGCCGGGCACCCATCACAAACACCACATTTTCACATATAATTTACACAATTTTCTCCAACACCCACTGCATATTCCCATTTGTGACTTCCCTGCAGGGGTGTGGGGGGGAGGCTGTTTTTAAATTTTCATTTTTGTTTCCAAAGCAAAAAGATCCCATTTAATTATTTTTGAGCCAAGAGCGTGACAACAAAACGCAAAACTCTTTTGATTTTGGAGCAATCCTATTGAGGATCTGAGGGGCTGTCATCAGTGCAGCATCAGTCTTCATTATCTGATTCTTTTTTCAATTGGCTGAGCTTTACAGAGCACACGGCTCTTTCAACAGGATGATAAAGGGGTATTTGAAATAAACAGAGAGAGTCCCCAGCCGGTGAGTACCTCGGATTGCTGTGGACTGTGACTTAATGCTAACTCCTGTGAACTCCAGCTTTTTATCTTTTAATAAAAAAGCCATACAGATGGGATTCTTTGCTCACCTAAAACCTTTGTTAAAAAAAAACCCCAAACCCTAAGGAACAACAGACACTAAAAGTATAAAAGTTCTCTCCGAGCGAAGTGTCTTACATGTATTTATTCAAGACCATCCCAAAAAAGAAGAGTATTTCCACATGGCACCAGTGACTGATTTATCACTATCCCAGCCCCACACAGGGGTGGGCTGGCTCCAACCCTCTTGCTCCAAGCTAGGGTGAGAGATGCTGCTCTGATGCCCCTCTGGTGCCTGGCAGGGGTGTTTCCACCCCTGGGATACCTGATTTTATCCAAACATCTCATTTTTGCCCCAAATCCAGCCTTGTGAATCAGCACAAGCAGCTGCAGGTGAATCATTTAGTGCCTGGTAAAATGTAGGCACTAAACACTTGCTTTTCTCTCGTCTCCAACAAGCACAACCAAAAAGGTTAAGCTCCCCAGTCTGCTGAAACAAGATAAAATATTTTCAGATGGTTTTAAAGAAACCAGATTATTCCCTAGTGTAAGGATAGAGCAGGGCCAATCCAGCCAGCCTGGCTCCCTTGCCAGTCTAACCTTTTTACTGCTGGAGAGCAAGGAGTAAGCTATAATTCAGATTTTTTAAATTTATTTATTTTTTTAAACACAGATCTAATTGAGAAAGGAGAGGGACAAATCATTTTACGGTCTTGCATCATCCTTCCTGCAGATGAGTCTCTAATGCACCCGCACCATAAAATGCAGGAACTGTGCCCTCTGCGTGTTGTTGTGACAAATTTCAAATCAAGAGGGTGCTTGAATGGGATTTATTACAATTGGAAGACAAGAAACGGTAATCTTTATGAGCCAATGACACAGAGCCTTATAATAGGAGAATGAAGTATCATTTTAAATGTAAAGCAAATTAGATTACCAGGGTCAAACCCTTCTACAGAGACATCATGTCTTCAGAGCGCCTCGCACATTTGACATCCTCTTTTCAGGTTTCGCATTAGCATTTAAGTGTTTTTTTAAGTGTGTTTAATATTCTTATAGGAGAAAAGTGCCTGGAAAAGTCAAGACATGGAGATCATGGGAAGGGGAGGAAGGAAGACATCAAAATAAGCACCAGGGAAGCCAAAGACCTGTATAAGGAAGGGGCTCCAGTCCTGCTGATGTGTGTTTAGCACAGTCCAGTCACAACGCCCATGATCAGGGTTTGGTTCAACTCAGCATCCCACCACACAAGTTTCAGTGTCAATATCTTTTGGGAACAGCCAAGGACACTCCAGCACTGCCAGCCCAGCCCAGTGCTCCAGACAGGCACCACAGCAAATTATTTGGGGTTTTATGTTTGTTTGTTTTATAAAAGCTGCAGGGAAACAAAACACTTTTGAGCCCATCAAAGGCCGTATCTTCCCCACCACATGATGCCTCCTGGGTGTTGCCTGCCCCACCTGAATTCCCAAAAACCCAGCTCCATCCCAGTGATGCTGTTTGACCCTGAGTTTTAGAAACATACAAAAGGTGCAGAGACAGCAATTGCTGGTTCCCTAAATTACCATAGAGGTTTTGCCTGGGGGGAACAGAGTCTGGTAGAACATTCTGATCCTCACCTGCACAAAGTAAAGCTCATAAAGTGACTTTTAAGGACATCAGCAAATCCACTAAGACCATCCACTGTAAGTACACTGCTACCAGTAAAAAGGACTGGTTTTCCCTCTGGCATCCTGCTCCTAACAACCACAGTTTGTCATTCCCTACAGCATCTCCTTTGCCAGGGACAGCTCGAGCTGCAAGAGGCAGCAGGTTCTGAACCTCAAAGTCAGGCTGAGGCGATTACACTGATGTGAGTAAACACCTGAGCACACAATGCAAAACTTGGGCTGTTCCTCTGATTTCAGAGACTTCATGTCTTAATCATCTGTCAACACCACACGTACCTGAGCGTGGTACAGAGGAAAGGTCTCCCAGAAGGGATCCAAACACTGCACATGAAAGGAAGAGCCTTACTTAGCCTAGAGGGAATTTCAAATGAGGTTCAGCATTACCGAGGCTCTCCCTGTCAGGAGCAGTTAGGTTTTCATTGACTCCTTTTGTACCAGCAAGGCTCACTTTGAAGAATTCGCAAACATCTTCACCTTCAGCTCCTGCCTGCACGTTCTGGCTCGTCTTTGGCATGATGAGAGCTCTCCAAAGTCACAGCCGGGGGTCAGGACCCATCTGCAGCAGGTGCTGTGCAGCAAACAGTTTACCACTTGCTGCCCCCAGAAAAGCTTCTCATCACTCCAGCCTGCAGGAGCAGGCAGGGGACTGCAGGGAAGGTGCCAAGACAAAAGCTGCTGGTGGGTCAGAGGGAGAGGTGGCTGGCCCTGCCACGCTGCCACCCAGGTCTGGTAAAGCCGGGAGCATCCCTGGGGCTGCTGCAGGGACACACACCAGGTTCACCAGCCCTCTCAAACCAGAACAAGAAGGCTCCATCGAGACTCACAGCAGCTGCCTGTCCTCTCCTTTCCACCTATCCTACTTCTCACCAGGGAGCATCCTTCTTAATTATCACCCGAGACAGGCTGTGGGCACCAGCAGAGGCTTGGGAGGGAGACACTGTCTGCTCATGGACACACAACAAGCAGGAAAAGTCCTGGTGTGCACCTTCATTGGGGTGAAGTGCAAAGAGCTCGGGGGAACATTAAGCAAAAGGACTCCAAACTTGCCTTCTTAAGCAAAAGGTGTTGCCTGGGTGTGCAGACTGAGATGGTCTGATCTCCAAATGCACTTTGGAAATGACAAAAATCCCTTTCTGATGGGATTGCTGGGCTTTCCAACCACCAGCCAGGACACTGCAAACAGCAGTATTTGCAGGGTGACATCACAAAGCTCCTGCCATTCCCTGAGCACTGGCTGGACAGATGGGACCCCAAAGTCACAGAACACACTGCTCCTCTGTGCCCTTCCTCACCTGCTCAGCTCCTGACAGCACACACAGGCTCCATGCATGGAGTCATTATGCATAAATACACACACACATACACACACGGGGTTTTAAACATGCATCTTAGCCTAGTAATTGTGGGGCTTTTGTAAGCTTGTCTCAACTTGCCGACAGCTACAGAGGAAAACATAATTCGTTAACTCTACGTGAGTATTAAAGAACAAAGCTGAAACTCCCATACAATTATATTTTATCTCAGAGCAAGGTGAAATCATTAGATATTAGTGAAGTGCAGTGGCACAAAAATGATCTGTTAGCGGGGGTTCATTACATTGTATTTTCAGAGCCAGGAAGATCAATGTGTTCATGCATCATGAATTAGTCTCATGCCTTCGTCTTCTCTGCTCTCCGGAAACCCAACATGATCTATCGCCAGCCATACATCATTGTTTCAGCATCGTGCAGCAATGACAAAGCTCCAGTTTCCACTTGTCACACTGACCAGCTGCATTTTTCTGCACAAGAGGGAAAAAGCACTGAGGAGGAGAAAGAGGGTCATTTCTGGGCCAGGCTTCACAGTAAATTTCAGCCCTTCAAACCTCTCCTGTTTCTGTAGATCCATCACTTTTATAATCTGTGCCTAAACTTGCTTTCCTTGCTTATATCCAAAGCTTGGAGAGCTGAGGGAAATTGAAGGAATAAATCCATTAAGGGATTCTGTCGAAGCTCCTTCCTGCTGGCACAGAGCTCTGCCTCCCGATGTGCATCCTCCAGGCTTGTGCTGGGAGCAGAGGGGTTCCCATCCCTCCATCCTTTTGTCTTCTCCCCCTCTGAGTCAATAGGAAAATACCGTTTTCCCAAACACCTGGCAGCATGACGCCTCTGGAAAAGCCTCCTCTGCTCTTTCATTATCCTCCCCACAGGTACCCAGACCAGGAGATGCTGCCTCCACCTTTCCTCACCATTGGCCAGGGCAAAATCCTCTTTTTTCCCTGCTGCATAACCCAGTTATGGGTCTGAGTGTTCCCTATTCCCTCTTGGCCACTGAAACATCCATGGCTGCACACACTACAATTACTAATGGAGAGGCTGGTGCTTGGCTTCTCCAGCATTCACCCCCTGCCCAGCCTGGACCAGCCAGACAGCCCATGGCTCTGATGTCCCTTCACCACCCCTGGAGCATCCCTGAGATGTCTCTGCCACCACTTCACAGAAAGGACACTGAGCTGGGGACTGGTTTGTTCAGTCCCACAAAAACTAAAGACAACACAACACATCGGGTGTCCATCACTGGCGCCTTCCCTGCTCATGAATACCCAGGCAGGAGCAGGAGCCCTGTGCCCTGCTCAGCACATGGATGGGTGGGCAGGAGCAACCTCAGCCCCCACCACCCAACCAGTGCTGCTTCTGGGCACACATGGGCCAGGCTGTGGTGTTTATTTTTTTAAAAAAACATTGATCAGCACTGTTTGAAACATGACAGTGTGCCAATACTTCCCTTGTTATGTGACAGATGACTGCATGGACGCAGGGCTAATGTTGCTCTCTCTCCTTATTATTCACTAATGCTCACAAAGCAGCTGACAGTGGGCTGAGCTCTTTAGGGCAAATTGTTTCTTTCCTGGCCTCAGATGCTTTCAAGGCAATGATTTGGTCGTGGCTGGGGGATGAGGCCCCTCAAATCCACTTGGGATTGTAGGAGCTCAGCTGGATCCCTGTCATGTCATAGCTCTGCCAACAGAGTGGGCAGCACTGGTGAGCAGTCGAGCCCTGCTGGGCTCTTGGCACACCAGGACAGAGTAGATGGGTGCAAACATTTTTGATTTATGTGCTGGTGTCACTCCTGGCCCATCAGAGAGCCTCAGGTCTCATGAGGGTGTCTGAGCACCTCCCCATCACAAGGGAGCTGCCCATCCTTCCATGCCCTCTCCAAAGAATCACAGAACCATTCAGGTTGGAAACGACCTCTGAGATCATAGAGTCAAACCTTTGACTGATCACCACCTTCTCAACTAGAGCAGAGCACTGAGTGCCACATCCAGTTGTTCCTTGAACACCTTCAGGGATGGAGACTCCACCACCTCCCTGGGCAGCCCTTGGAGAAGAGCCTGACCCCCATCTGGCTTCACTCTCCTCTCAGGGAGTTGCAGAAAGGGATAAGCTCCCCCTCAGCCACATTTTCTCCAAGCTGAATAACCCCAGCTCCCCCTCAGTCATTCCTTATATGCTGTCCTAATCCTCCCTATCACCCCATCTGCTCATCCTGCCCCCTCCTCTCCCAGCCCAGCCCTTGCCATGGCTATTGACGGAGGTGAGCAGGGAGTCTTTCAGTACCTCTTTGTTGGTTTTAAACAATGACTGTTGCCAGAGCTATTTTCGTTTCCTCTCTGCTGCTTTTCCCCTCCGTACAGCACTGGGGCTCTTTTTTTTTTTTAAATCAATGGGCTCAGATAGCAGTCGTAGTCAAAGTGACCTTTCAAATCCCAGCCAGAGCCAGGTCAGCTCAAATTGTGCTCTCTGCCCCCGCAGAACATGAAAGCCTTTTCATTTCTGGCTGAAGGGCTGGAGAAGAGCGTGGCTGTTTTGAGGACATCCACAGTGAGCCCAGGCATGGCATGGACAATAACCAGTGGCTTCCTGCCCTCAGTGGCAGCATCCCTCCGGTGTGCATTACCTGCTGCATCCTGATTTTTTGGCCACCCTGTTTCTACCCTTTGAACAGCAACTGTGATACCCAGCTGAAATCCTGACACCCGAAAGCACGTGGAAATCCAGAAAAACCTGAATCTTGTCTCCACAAGGGGTTGGCAAACATCCCACCAAACATGCCTGGCAGGGAAGGCACAGCTCTGAAGGGCTCCAAGCCTTTGAAGGACCCACAGTCAGGCAGGTATTTTGTCTCCTAGGGAAACCAGAAACCTCACTTTTGTGCCCTCCAGTCCATAATTCTCACACACTCCACTAAATTCTGGAGTGTGCTTCAACTGCAGCACCATGGAGCATCACACCATGAATCACACAAGCCCAATGGCATCTCATTCCCTACACCCCCAGTTTCCAGGTTAGATGTTTTCCTCCAGCAAAGAGAAGGAACAGAGCAAGACATGCCATGCTCAGCACAGGCAGGAGCATCTTCCCTCACAGGGAAGTGGTAACAAATGACTTCTATTTCTTGAAACCTCTTCCCAGGTGTACTTTGCCCTTTCTGAATGGAAAGGGGAGTCAGCATGGCTCTAATGGCACTTTAAAGTCCCCTCTGTTATGGCACTACAGCCCATATTAAACACATTCAACTACAAACATGTTCCTAAATGGAAACAGCCAAATAGTCTTTTCCCCAGATGCTCTCCTTAGGGAGCAATATCTCAGACCTCTGTTTACCCTTGTGCTGACCATTGGCTCCCACAACACCAGCACTGGAGGGTCAAGCACACACTGGATGTGTAACTACTCCCAGCATCACCTCAGTCCTTCTCTGTTCTCTGAATGCTGTGTCAGGCCAGCTCGTTAGTGCTCCACCATTAATCCATGGACCAGAAATGCAGGGAGCACAACAGAAAATGTGTAGTTCTATATTGATGCAGTTTGGAAAAAGCTGTTTGTTCTCCACAGTAAGCATCCTGCTCTTGAGCAGAAGAAATCCATCTTCTGCTGCCGAGAATGACTTTTTTCCCCCCATTTTACTCCAGGAAGGTGCTCGGTGTAGCACGTTTCCTTGAAAGTAAGGACCTCATTGCTCTTTCATACGCACAGCTTAAATGAGTAGCTTGCTAATTATTTATTTGACCATTTAGGCTTCTAATATCTGAAAACAGGTTTCAATTTTCTCTTCATTGGGAATTATTCAAAAAGACACTGTGTCACTACTGAAAAATCGATGGCTTTGATCATATTTCCTTTGCCACTGTTAGATGTTTACAATTTAAGCTGTATTAAATTACAATTGGCTTCAGAGGTCTGGGTCTTATCTGGGCTGATTTGCTTGTCGAATTCAGGGGTCACACAGTTAAACTCAAGACTTGTTGAACTTGATCCCAGCCAGCGACTGATAAAGAAAACTGCTTTAAAGACAGGGAAGGAGTGGAAAAAAGCTTTTCCTTGTCAGGATGGATGAGTTACAGGAGTATCCTCAGAACCCAGCATGGCTCTGGTGAAGAGCTGGTGAATGATGCCTCTCGTGGAGATGCTCCAGGGCTGCTCCTGCAGGACCACCTTTCTCTGGGAGTGTGGGGGCAGAGCCAGCACCCCTGGAGCTGGGGGTGCTCCATCAGGAATGCAATTGCTGGGTCCCTGCTGCTGCAGAACTTATCCCTCAACAGTGATCCTCCAGGCTGAGTGAGGCCCCACTGGCCACCCCCCATCCTGTGCAGCATCCCAAGGGATCTGGAGGGACCTGTCACAGAGAAGAGACCCACTGGTCTGAGAGTCAAAGCAGGGAGAGAAAACACCCTCACAGCTGAGCTCTGAAATGGTATTGCAGGGATGCAAACTGTGCTCTGGACATTTTATCCAATTCCAAAGCCTCAGGGAACACAGGCTGTAGCACAAGGTGCTACAGTGCTCCATAAATATTTAAGGGAACAAAAACCAGGCTCACTTTGGCAGGGACCTGGCTTGCTGTGACTCAGTCCTCATCCTCTGCTTTGCCTGGGCTGGGATCCTGGCCACCCTGCATGTTTTAAATTAATATCCATGACTCTCCTGCCTCCTTGGCAGCACCCTGGCTTCTCAGTGAGTCATGGCAGGCCACCGAGCCAGGCTGAAACCCTGCCTGTGTGTCTCATTCCACCTCTCCAGCCTTTGTACGTGGTTTTGTCTCCATGATGCTTTCACAGAGAGACCTGCATGGGCTTTGCTTTCCTCCAGAGCCCCTTCACAGGCTGATTTGGACTGAAGGTTGAAGGAAACAAACTCCTTTTTCTCAGGCATTGTGTTAAAAATACCTCCACCTCTGCAAGAAGCAGCTGCTGTTCCTCGCTGGCATCTTTCTCTTTCAGATGCTGGTGTCCGTGGTTAAAGGGACAAAAGCACAAGGACAAATTGAAGGGACAGTGCTGCAAGTGAGCTAAATATAAGTGCCCCAAGAGCAACATTTCCCAATTTGAGAGTTGCTTGCTGCTGGATTTCTCCTCCCCTGACAAAGGGTCCCTTTCACAAGCCTCCAAAAAAGCACCAGCAAGCCCTGGGAGCACATGGCCAGAGGGGACGAGACAAGGACCACGACACACAATCACTCCTCTCCTAAGTGCCAAAAACCAGACACATTTCACTGCCCACGTCTGGGAATGTGGCTGCACAGCCCTAATGAGGCTCGATGTGGGCTGGGTGGCCCTGAAAGTGCCCGGAGACAGCGAGCAAGACACGATCAGCTAACCCAAAACTTGAAGGATTTTAAGCATTTTTGACTGGGCATTTTATTCCTGCACAAGATGCATCCGGGAGATCTATTATGGCTGTCAGGCGAGGCTGGGGCTGCAGAGCAAGAGTTAAGTGATGCCCAGTGACACTTGCTGTAATCAGATTTTCACATTGTTTGAGGAGATACAGTTCCTGAGCTCCCCAGCTGTCTGGCCTCATCACCAAACACATCCCCCAGTGCAAGGGAGATGCAGCTGTAACTGAATTCCCAAGGAGGGTACAGAGCCCAGCTTTAGCCTGAGCAGACCCTGGGGCAGGGCTAATGCTGTGATGGAAAACCAGGTCGCCAGATCTGCTCCCCTTGCCCTGTGCGTCATCCGTCATCGATTCCAGCAGGGATGGCATGATGAACTCCACAGGGAAGCTGGGGACATCCCCCTCAGCACAGCCACCAGCTCCCACCCCCAGCAGACCACGAGCCAACAGCTTAGAAAAAGCCCCAAATCCCCAAGTCACACACAGGTTAGTGGGGTTTTTAACTTACTCTCTCCTGGACAAAGAGCTTACTGAAAACCAAGAGTTACCAAACATGCACTGACCATGGAATGAGCATCACCACCAAGCTGATACCTGTGATCTACTGAAGCCACAAAACCTGGGAGCACTCGACACCCTGGACACAGAACCCTGCAAGGATGGCTGGCAGTCACCAAGCCCTGGGCACAAGGCACTGCACCAACACAGGAGAGAGTGCAGCCCAGAAAAGGATGGGGGCATACACAAGGATGCACAAGTCACTGGCAATACATCCCTGCTGGTGGTGCAATAAAGTACATAAACCCCTTATTTTTCTTAATTATTCCTGATATTTCACCTGTCATGTTGTCAGCTTCCTCTGAGAGCAACGATAAATAGTGCTTCTCATCTCACACCCTCAGGGAAAGCTTGCTATTTATTCCTGTGATGGGCAAGACATCATGACTAATTAGGAAAAATGGGAGCCCGCTTGCACCCCAGCAGGAGAGGTGTCACCAGCAGCTGCTCTGGGGGAGATGAGCGGGTTTGTGCTGTGGACCTTCAGCAGCTACCCCAGAGGTGTTTGGTCCCTGCAGGTTGGGAGAGGGAAAGGATGGAGGAGGGGATCTTCCATCCCCCAAGGCTTACATAAAGGGCATCGAAATTGCAGAATGAATCGATTTTCCAGCAGGTAAGTGGCCCTAAATAGGCAGGTGCATTGTTGGACAGACTGCCCAAGAGATAAATTATTAAATTCTGAAAATCGAGTGCCACTCCATCCCCATTCACCCCCTCACAGACCCAGGGAGTTCAGCCTCTGCACTCCCATCGTAAAGCCCAGCCTGCAGCACAGTTCCAGCAGTAGGAGGATTTACTCCTCCTCTTCCCCAGCCACCACACACGCTCTGATCATAACAAAGGTAATGGAGATCAGCGCTGGAGAGGACAGCTCATGTGGGAACTGCAAATGTGTCAGATTAAAAGTAAGGAAAATGAATGTAGAAGTCACTGTGACCACAGACAAGAACACCACATACCATAACTCTTAAATCTACACTAAGCAGCAGAGGAAAAGCAGCCTCATCCCTTCCCTTCTTCGAAACCACAGGTGGATTCATCCTAATGAATGTCCTAAACCCTCCTGTAGATGCAGAGACAAGGCTGGCACAGCTCCCCAGGGAGGAGGGAAGGAGAATGGGTACCCCCCCCACATATTCCCAGCCAGTCACAGCCACTGCACAGCAGCCAGGAGCTGGAGGAGTCTGTTCCTGGTGACATGTGGCGAGGGCCGGGCAGAGCTGGAGTCTTTATGTTGGGAAAACTAATGAGCACAAAACTCCCCTTGTCACTGTCACGTCAGCGAGCGCCGCCGTGGATTGTCGCAGCCTGTTCCGCACTGTCATGTTGGGTGAAAGTTATTTGTTTGCAAATTCTACCTCTGGGCACCAGCCCCCTCTAAATAAGCTGTCAGAGCCACCAGCGGAAAGGAGAGGTGCGTGTGTGGGAACCTCCTCACAAATCGATGCAAAATAAGAGATCGCAGTTGGCAAATCTGTTAACTGGAAGCTCAAAGCAGGCACAGGCAGGCATGGGGAGCAGCCTCCCCCTGGCCCTGGTGGAGCAGCAAAACTGGACCAGTGCTCCAGCCCTGCCATGGGGAGCACAAGCAGTACTGGATTAACTGGGAGAGCGCCAGCCCCAGCTATGGGGCACAGCAAACTCCTGCGTCAGTGACTCATTTACCCAGGATTTATCTTGGCTAATGTGCCAAGGCTGCCAGCTCCGCTGTGTTCCCACCCATCCTGCTCCAGGCTCCTGGCCACGGGGTGCTCTGATGTTACAGAGCTCCCTGGGCGTGAGCAGCTTCTCCTGCCACCCCAGGGCTGGGTGGGAGGGCAGATGGATGGGGTAGAGCTGAAGATGGGGAGAGAAAGCTGTGTAGTTTCATCATCAGCCCTGTCTTCCCAAAAGCTTCAGCCCAAAAGAGCCACCCCACTCAGCCGGGCTCAGCAGGCATCTGGGCACCCATCCAGAGAGAAAGAAACACAGGAACCTCGCTCCTTCCAGCCATCCCTGAGCCAGCTCACACCCTCTCCCTCTTTTCTCACGTTCGTTTTAGACTCAGCGCTGCTTCCCATATGCCACCAACATTCCCCATTCATAAAACTCCACACCTCTCTCACATCTTTGTAGAGACACTCTTTATAGAAAGAGCCAGGCACCAAGCCCTGCCTGCCAAGCACATTCCAGAAGCTGGGAAGCCTCTAGGAGTCATGGGAAAATATGGGAATAACATCTCCTGGAGTGCAGGTGGGTGGAAGGCAGGAGATGTCCTCTCAGGCTCTGGCACCTCAAGGCAAACTGGACCAACAGCCACATTCAGGACCAGGTCACTGCCTTCCCTCCTCAAGGGCCAGGAGGGAATTTGTCACCTTCAGCACCAAGTATCTGACCTGCACTCATATCATCCTGCAAGTAAAGCTCTTGAGGCTACTAGAAAGTGAGGAAATGGTTTCTTCTTTAGGAATTGGGCCAAAAAGGAAAGTATTGGAACACCCAGCAACCCAGACATTTCTCTGCTCAGCAGGGCTGATGGAACTCCTGTTTGCAGATACAGCTTCTTACAGCAGCCCAGTAAATTAAATTAAAGCTATTTACTCTGTATTTACAGGCTTACAAATAAATCTTTGAAAGCATTTTACTG
This sequence comes from Campylorhamphus procurvoides, assembly GCA_013396655.1. NCBI lineage: Eukaryota > Metazoa > Chordata > Aves > Passeriformes > Dendrocolaptidae > Campylorhamphus > Campylorhamphus procurvoides. The sequence continues at coordinate 804,364 of WBMV01002023.1, read as the reverse complement.
AGAGAGGCAGGGGAGGAAGAGAGGGGGAGAAAAAGCATTTTCTGGGCTGAATATAAAAAAGGCCACAAACCTCCTCACAATTCTTTATTAGATCAGGGAGAGGGGAGCTGGGGGTCGGTATGGTTGGAATAACACAGAGCCAGGGAGAGCAGTGTTCCCTTCTCATTTACAGGTAACAAGAAAGAAAAAATGCAAAGTGTTGTTTTGTAAGGGAAGAGCTCTCCTGCCTTTGTGTTATCAAAGTGTTTGGGTCAGTGGGAGCCCCTTCAAGCTGTCACAGCATTGGGTGTCCAGCCTGGAATGGGAAGCCAGTGGGTTTGGTTTGATTTTAAGTGGCTGAGGGAGTTCTCCTTGTTTGGTTTGGTGTGTGGTGTGCAACATGACCCTGTGCATTAGGCAAGAAAATCAATATCTGCCTTGCAGGGGGAATGTTGAGGGGAACGCAGGGACTGGGCTTGGGGGCACAGGAGGGAATGGGGAGGGAGGGTGGCCACCCTGGGGAGAGCAGAATAGGAATCATGTGGCAGTGACAGCATGGCATTGACAGCAGGGACACCAATCCTGCAGCACCAAAACACAACAACCCCCATATGAGGTACTACAAAGGCAAACAGACCCATTCCCAGAGCCAACCCCAAGGGCTTAACGGGTTGGGAGCACATTTTGCATCTTCAAGCACCACAATTGGCTGCTGTGACCCACTTTAAGTTATTTTAAGTTGCATTTCAGGCCTCTCCTGGGTCAGCCCTAAAATCTCCAAGACAAAGACTGAGGTTCCTACTCATTTACCCCCTTCCCAGCTGTGCAGAAGCCAAAGGACAGATGCTGTGAACAGCTCCAGCACCCTGAGATCACCACACTTTCCAGAGCCTGGCACTGATAGTTACCAGGCAAAAGGGACTGAGCTTGGCTTCAGCATGCACTGCATCACCAATCTCTTCTGTCAAAGGGGACAAAGACCCAACCAGCAACTCTGCCCCGGAGCCAGGAAACCGATGCACATACTCAGGGCATGAGGTAATGGGCTTTAAGCCACACATCTAAACACACAGCCTGTAAATGATTAGCCCCGGGTAAGGAAGTTCCCCTTTGCTGGTGATGCATTAACCAGCAAATGTATGGCCTTTCTGACTCCAGACTGCTCCTTTCTCCTGCATTCTTGGGTTTCCCAGGAAATTCAAGATGAAAAGGCTCATTTCAAAGCCACCGTTCCCAGATTTCACCTGGAGTGCAGGTGATCCCACGGTCACAACACACCTCAGGTAACAACACATCCCCCCCTCTTCCAGAGTTGATTTCAGCAGTGGAGCTGGATGGGGCCATATCAGAGCCAGTCCTGTCTGAAGTCACACACCATTCTTTCCAGCGTTGAGTCCAGAACTCACCCTGGCCCCCAAATCTGAATATTCCTTTCTGCTGTGATTCAAATCAGGGCAGCCAATTCCCTTCTCCTGCACCCAAAGGTACCTAACACCATGTCCAACACCTGCCCAGGTGTCCTCTACAGGACACAGGAGCAGCGTTCACCCCATCTCCAGCTGCTGCTTCACCAGGACTGGCAAGAACCCCCCCAGTGCCCCTGCTGCAAGCTGTGCCCCAAAAACCTCAGCCCCATCTCTCTGCTTGATGTTTTTTGTATGAGTACAAACACGGAGCTAAATCAATCCCTTCCCAGCATTGTGCACTGGGCCGCTCCCCATGCCCTGCTTTCCTTTGAACCTCACCTGCTCTGAAATAAAGAGCTTGGGCTAATCTATAAAAATATTTTGGATGCTGTGTTCGGCAGCCCTGGGTTTCTGCTTTCTTCTTGTCCTCCCCGATTGACACAGGTGTCTAAGAATAGTTTACATTTGATACCGGCATCATTAATGATGATCTGGCAGGCACTGCTGGTGCTCCGCCGCGTGCCCAGGGAGCCGGTGCTGCTTTCAACCTCCAGCTCCTTTGTTGCAGAGCACTGGGCGCTCCATGTGGGTTACACAGAGCTCTGGCTGGCAGGGGATGTTTGCTAATCAGGCTGGTGGCTGCAGTGATATGGTTTGGTGATAATTAGGCTCCAGTTGCTCTGTCTTCAGGCTGCTGCAGGGCAGCTGAATCTGCTGCCACCAGCTGAGGGCTGAGCTGCAGACCTGGCAAAGTGGGGGACACCGGGAGATGCCAAGGATGGAGCTGTGTCTCCTCATGCCTGAAGCAGGTCTGGAAGTGCTGCAAGCAGGGGGAAGGGAGGTGAGGAGCAAAGCAATGCCACTAACCCTAAACTGAGCTTTTCCCCAAAGGAAGATGGGAAGCAGAGGGAGAAGACTGATGGCTCCCATCCTATGGTATTAAGTCCCTCAGTACGACAGACTTGGTGCCCACGGTTTCCCTGAACGAGCTCAGCACATTCAGCAGCACTAAAGAGCTTGTTAAGCAATCCCTCGATTTTTTTGCCGACTTCTCCAGCTCTTCTAGACAGAGGCAGAGCTGGCACCCATCCTAAAATCCCAGTGTCACTCTTGGCTCTGTACTCCCTGGAGCACCATTAGCTCCCTTGCCTGCCACAGCTCCCTGGGGAGGCAGAAGCCCCTAAACCTGGAAAGGGACAGAAGGGACACTGCTGATGCCACACATGGGTCAGGGCTGATACTCAATTGCTCACCCTCATCACCTCCCTGTGAGAGGGAGGGCAGTGACCTCAAACCCTGAATTTTAAGGCAAGAGGCACTGCCTTGTGCTCCATCACAGGCTTTTCCAGCAGGGGCATCTCAAGCTGGAGCACACAGAGGGAAGAAATAAACATTTCTGCAGGAGACCAAGTGAAGGCTCAACATCTCCCTGGATGTTCCCCTTCCCAGCACTGGTGAGTGCAGAATGAGGAGTGCGAGGAGCAAGGGCCCCACATGGAGCAGGCTGCTGGAGAGGTTGTAATCCAAGCTTAAGGACAAACAGCTGCTGCTTAAACAACAGATGGAGAGGAGAGAAAAGGGGACAGATTTCTTCCCCCTTCCCTGAATTTTTTTTTAAATTTTTAATCTATTCCCCTCCCACACAGAATGCAGAGGAGCAGGAAACCCCCAAATGCACGCTCCAAACCAAGGGAAGGGTTTAACTTGCACAGATATTCGGGAACAGAGAGTTTCCCTCAAAGTGTTACAGCCTTTGGGGAAAAGCACACACTTAAAATAAAACCTTTCCTACCCCTTCCCCAAATCTCTGAGAAAGGCCAGAGATCCTCAAACCTGTAAATTCTCCCAAGAATCTAGGCTGGCAAATATGTTTTGCCCCAAGGAACCCAACTATTCTAGCCCTGATGCCTTATCCTTCAAGGGATTTTTAACTTCCAAGAGAGTGCAGAAACCCCTTCCTCATCTTCCCAGCTACTGATCGAGGGTAAATACCAGCACTTTGGTAAGATAAAGGGCTCAAACACTGGGAGAAGCAGGGTGCCATGAAATGAGAGCTGTGTGCTGCTCCTATCCCCACAGCTCTTCAGGATGTCTCCCTTTTTGGCTGCCCAAAAATGGCAGGGAATAAAGCCAGGGATGGTTTTAGCTTGGGTTTTCTCCCTTTTCTGCAAGAAGAGGCGTCCTGTGCAAATGAGCACCATGATAAAGTATGCAAGACAGGCTTCCCTTTGGAAATGGGAGATTACAGCCAAGGGATCACAGGAACGCACGCAGAAAGCAAGGCTGCCACTTCTTCACCAATTATTGTGCACTCTCGGCTCTATTTTGTTGACCTCACACATTTCAATCAGGCTCCAGCACATTCTGCCTTCACCTGCTCTGAATCAAAACCTGGAGGGCTCAGATCTCCCTGCAAAGGAACCCTTTGATAAGCTTGTTAGGGATGCCAGGCAGCTCCGGTTCGGAGGGAGCTTTTGTAGAACACCATTGCAAATTTATGTCGTCACCCGAGAAAGTTGTGGGATTTACTTGGCAGTGTGTGGGAAGGCGAGGGAGCCGAGATGCTCTTGATTTGCTTCAGCAACAAAGGGCTGGAGAGGAGCAGAGCATTCCCAAGCAGGCACAGCCAAGAGGAGAGCTGCTGAAGCCTGAGCTAAAAAAAATTAATTAAATAAATAAAATCAAAATATGGAGAAATTGGGGCACTCCATGGAAGGTTAAAGCCAGAAACATATGGCATTGCTACCACATTTGGGTTGTCAGGCAGCCAAGGATCACTGCTGTGGCTTTAAAGAAACACTTGTCCATATGCAGGGCTTTGAGCAGTGAGGCTGCAGGAGAGCAGGGTCAGCACTGGAGCCCCCCATCCAGCATCACCCTGAATGCAGCTCCCAGCCAAAGACCATCCCCAGAAAAGCATCACTAGAGGAAAACAAGCATCCTATAGGTTTGTGGGACTGATTTGCCAGGTGCCTGAAGTCAGTAGCAACTTATTTCTCCTAAAAAGTATGTCTCAACAGCCTGCTCCCCTCAGTAGCAAAGCAAGGGAAACAGAGTTGGTGATCAGACACCCTCCCAAAGCTTCTCCACCCCATGGAGGCTCCTTTAGCCCCCTTTCTTCATCCCCCCAGTTTTCCTTTCTCTGCCTAGAGGCTGCTTGCCTCAGGACCCTCCAGCTCCTGACTGCACACACTGGTGGGGAGCATCATGAAAATCAGACATAAACCCCTTCAGGATGGTGAATCCTGCCACCATGTCAACATCATAAGTGTTTTCCAAGCATCCCACTCCTCCTGGAGTATCTTGATACCCTCTTGGGCTCCCAGCTCACCAGGTCAGACCTGCAGGCACAACACAACCCACTGCACCCAGCAGGTACTTCAGTGAGCTTTGCCTCTCCAAAGGTAATTTGTGCTCTCCACGGATCACCCTGCACTTGGACACTTGAAACATGAGTGGAGCAGCCAGGGAGGGTTATAACTACCCAGCTGCAGCCTAATTGTAGCTGTGGGCTGCTGAGGATTTAGACATACCAAGTCACAAGGGCTGGACCACTCTGCTTAAGCACTCAGCATCTCTCCCACCTCTGCCACGTCCCAGGAAAAGCAGTCTTGTTTCTCACACACATAATGCTGCTGCAGCTGGGCCAGTCAGTGGCAGATTTAAGCCATGTGATGGAAACCTACCACACGCTGTTCCCTGCTTTATCCTCTCGAGGAAGGCAGTGTGGCACAGAGCTGGGTTTAAGAAACCCTTAGAACCATTCCATCCTATTTTTCTCTCAAAAGGCAGCAAGTTCCACAAGGTGTTTTGTACTGATGGAACAGTCTCCTGCACCCAGTACCCCCCATCTCACTGGAGAGGGGCTGGTGTCCTGAGCATGGCCCCATCCCTGCCCTCCACATGCCTCCCTTTCCCTCTGCAGGGTAGAGTTTATTTTTTTATGATGAAAGCCCAAGCTGCATTTTGTGGTTTTCCACTGCTGTGGCTGTTGGCTGACTGACTATCCACAGCAGTGAGGGAATCCAGCCCCTCCAGCACCGGGCAAAATAACCCAGTGCATTCAAACTCCACAGGGTAATTGGAAACATTTGCTGCTGCCGCTCCACACAGGCACAGGGGCACCAGGAATGTTTTTCTTCTCCCCCAGGTTTGTTTCATGTAGCTCCAGCACCCGAGGCTGGAAGAATTTAGCAGAGTTCATGACCTCTACAGCCCCCAAACCCAGCAGTTCAGGCATTTTTGAGTTCTGAGTCGCTTCTTACCTGACAGCACTACTCTACTGCAGCAGAACAGAACCAAAAGCTGTAATAAACCACTCACAGAACGTCCTTCAGCACAGACCAGGGAAAGGACCTCAACACAAGGGAGCTCAAGGAAGCTGCACTCAGGAAGGCAAGCCAAGCTCTGCAAAGCCAGGGCTCTGGATCATTCACATCTCCACAAGACTCCCCATCATTTCCTGCTGAAAACTATGCAATATATAGGACCATGTGGATGGATAATTTAGCTATGGCCTCACTCAGCCCTGCTGAATGGGCAGTATCAGCCTGAAGATGCAATTAACATCCTCAAACACATACAAAGTCAGAAACAATTCATTCTTTACTCCAAAATAACTTTGCCTCAGCCACAAATGAACATGCCAAGGTGCCAGAATAAGCCTTAAATTTGCAGATGCCCCAATATGCAATTTCAGCTCAGCTTTCCCTGTTCTCTCCATCAAAAAAATCCCACTCTGATCACAAGAGAAGGCACCGCCAAAGCCAGGGATGCTTCAGTAAATGGGATGCAGGAGCCAGCGGATGGTTCCAAGTCCTCCCCCGAGAAAGCAAGCTGCTTGCAAACAGATTTGCAAGTAGTGAGGGGGATAAAAAAAGTAAAAATCTGCCAAGTTACTCATTCAGGAGACATTCAAAGCAGCCAAAGGACAAATCTCTCTACACTGTGCAACATGGTACAAAAATCCCTGAGTATTTCATCAGAGGCAGATGCGGCAGAGACGTCAGGAAGGCAGTGCCTGAGCTCACTGCCCAGGGACCCCCAGCTCCACCACAGGGCTTGGCTGCACAAATCCATCACTCTCAGGATCAGTCACAGTGGACAGAAGGAAGCTGCTGTGCACCTGCAGTGACCTCCAGAGATGGAGCAGGCAGGGAACCAGGAGCACTCACAATTCACTGAGCTTCAGTGCAAGTCCAGCTTCCAGAGGGGCTGGCTGATCCAAAAAGACAGTCCAAACTCTAAACCTGCCAGCACACACACCCCCCTGCTCCTGCAGGAGGGGGACACTGCTCCTGTGGGTCCCCAGAAGGAATCTGCTCAAGGAAGAAGTCAATACCAGCTGATGCATCCTCAGATACCTCTGTGCAGGACCACGATGAGTACAGGACAAAGCAGAGCTGGAAATGTGAGAAAGACCCCTCTCCTCTGTGCCCCTGCTGCCAATTAGCCACCACCAGCTTTGCCCTCAGGAAATCTGCTCCTGCCTATCTCAGTGAACACCCTCAGGTTTGTGGTGGTGCTTCCAAAGTCTTTGTTCAACCTCAGGAACACCTGAGCAAAGCAATCACTCCAGATGCAATCTGGATTGCCCTCGTTGCCCAAGGATGGGAGTTTATTGGGTGGCAGCCCACATCAGAGTTATTGTGCTGTGTTAAATTTATTGGTACTATCTCACCTCATTAAATGCTTAAATAGACCTGACAAGACAGAAAAATGGGACTTAAAAAGAGGTGGGGAAGGAAGCTGATGTTCACATGCTTGGAGTCACCTCTAATGCAACAGCCTCCAGAGAGGACAGGGAAGGGAAGTTCTACAGCACACCTGATGTGCTCCTTCTCAGGAAACCCCATCCCCAGAGGGGAAAGCTCTTTTATGACTCCAAACCCCATTGCCAGAGGGGCACACATCGGTCTGGCCAGCCAGAGTGAAAAGTGATGAAGGATAGAAGAGAGGAGGAGCCAGGATCCATCCTGTCCCTGCTGTTAGAATAAACTCAGCCCGAGCCAAGCTCTCAGGCCAGGGCAGGGCTCTGTTCTCCTCTCCTCACACCACACCACACTTTGTTCTGATTTAGGGGGACAGCCAGAGCATAATGGCTATGGGAGCCCATTACCTTGTGCCAATGTTCTGCTCCACGGTTATTACTTCATTAATTAAGCACCAATTGACTATTAATTGCAGTAGATATTTATTATGGAAGAGAATCAGCTACCAAGCAGTTAAAGGTCAGCGAGCAGCTTAGCTCCTCAACCGGGATTTATACACACTCCACACCTGCAGTCGGTGTCCAGGGAAGCACCATCCTGAATCCCTGTGCACACACAGAGGTGAAACCCCCTCACTGGCCAGTGTTTCCAAGTGGTGCTCTGGCTTTCAGAGCAAATTGGGAGGGAAGGGGATGGATATCGAGTAGCTCTTATTCCCCCAATTCAGGGTTATTACAACTACAGGAGGAGCAATGCCCACCAGCTGAAGAAACGAAGCTCTGCCTCCCAGATGGGACCTGATCCAAAACAAGGAGTCAGGGCAGGAATTCCTGCACGCTGTGGACTGCAAATGGCTCCAGGTATCCCCAACCCTGTGCTGCAGAGCTGGACAGGCAGATGAAGAGCCCTGTCCTCCTCGCAGGCAGTTTGTGGCTGGAGGGAGCCGTGAATTCCGAGCTGTGCATCCCCAGAGGGTGCTCAGCACACTGGAGTCTCTTAAAGAAAAGATGCGCCTGAAATCTTAGGAGTGAGTTATCACACAAGTGTTTTATCTGCCCCGAGAGAGCCATTGCTCACTCGAGCAGCCTCTGCAGTGCCCGTCCCCATGCCAGGCACAGGGAAATGCCACCCTGAGCTCCAGCGAGGCATCTCCAATGAGGCATCATTCCCACAGACCAAGCATCTCCCAATTCAAATGCAAATCCCAGCCAATTGCTGTCAGGTGGCCTTTGGCACTCCTCAGGTCACTCCCTGCCTTTCCAACACACTTGAAAGTGACTCCAAGCTAATGTGTTTTGCTCCCAAAAGGAGCTTCACTTGGGAACAGGCTGCTTTTCCCACAGAAGAACTCCACTCTCACAATGACAGGGAGATTATCTGAAGAGACCTTAGCTCTCATTTAACAAATTAAATGACTGGATTTTTCATGAGTTCAGCATCTGAAGTACTACGCTGTTTTTGAAAATTCTGGCTGTAAATGTCATCATGCTGGGCCCTTTAGAAAAACCTGACTGCAGGAATGGCTGGGAACCTTTGAAACCCAAATCCTGCACTGCTGAAGCGCTGACCCTAAATCGATCCTATTCAGGAGTAGACACCCATCTTTGGATGTGAAATTTACTCTCTACCTTCATTCCTATTTAAAGTGAAAGCATTATAAAAGAGGAAAATAATGAAAGGGCTGAGTATGCCTTTCTCTTTCATTTCTGATCCAACAACACCAAAGGAACAGCACGGAACCAGCTCCAACACCCCACACCCACATTTTCCTTCTTGGAGCACCCATGGGCAGGCTGTCACCTCCAGCAATGCTCACCTTTCCCAGGACAGCAAGCCAAGGCTGTTACACCCTGTATTGACACAATCATGGTTCATGTGTAAAATCAGAGCATGGAAACAGGAGATGTCCTTCCCTTTAGTGATGCTGACTGTTCCCTGCGCCCCAAGAGCTAAAGAACTTACACACTATTTGTTCCTCCCCTTCCCAATGGTGGAGGAAAGGCTGGAGGGGAAACAACACACCTTGATGCAGCTCCCCTCTGGCTGTGTGTGCCCCAGGAGCCCCAGCTGCTCAGTCGACTGACAAGGACAAGCCTTTAGGGCCCCTCAGCACCACAGAGGCAGCAGCCACGGTGGGAGTGCAGGACCTCATACATCACAGAGAGCACATGGATCACATGGGAACATCAACATGACAGGGCTCAGCCCCTGCTCAGGCACTGGTGTTGTGGGCAGCAGAGAGGCCAGAAGCAAAATGTAAAATAAAAATACAAATAAAACCCCTGGATAAAAGCCAAAAAGACCAGCCTGACTCAGATTTCAGCCTGAATTTGTAGCCTTGCTTGCAGCCTTGCATTTGCTGCACAGGTTTTAAGGACTTTGGTGCAGGGACCATCTTTGAGTGCACACACAAGATGCCCAGCAAGTCTCTGCAGCAATCCCCAAACCCCAGCCCGCTGTGCTGAGCAGGAATCCCTTTTGGTTTGGATCCAGCTGCTGAACTTCCCCTTCCAGCAACCCCGGGCTCAGATTGCAACCCTGGGCTGGGACTGCTCACTTCTGCCTTCTCGAAGTGTTCTATTCTGTCTCTGTTGTCTCCATGCCTTCAGCCTGACCCAGGAAGCAGCTGAACCAGGCAGCTAATGAGGGGGGCACAAAGCAACCGCAGCCACGGAGGAGAGCAGAGCCCTCACATCTGCTCGTGGCTTGGCCACTGACCTGTTGCAGCACCTCTGGCATCTCCCTGACTTGCTTGTAAAGCTGACAGAGCACCATGCTACAGAAGAGCACCAAAAAAAATCAGCATCACTCCAGCTCCAAAGTCACCCTGAGTGTGGGGGAGGAGGATGCTGAGACCCTCTAATCCAGTGTTTCTTCCAGCAAGGCTCACATGACACAGACCCATCACTTCTCTTGCTTCCACCCCCACCAGCCACCCTTCATCAGGGCACAGCATGGCACCAAAATTACACCTGAGTTCACAAACCCTCCTGCAAAACCACCAATTTAATATGCAGAGAGCAAATTCTTTAAAAAGTGCCCTAAAAAGCAGCCCCATGCTGCAGGAAAAGGGGGAGTCTGGCGTATCGAACAATAATAGCAAGATATTATCAATGTAGAACTGTGATTGTGCCATATAAAAAATAAAATACACACTGGTTAATCAAAGAACTACAGACACTTTTAAGTAATCCCAACTCTGGCTTTGCATAACTCCATATACCGCCAGCAGCACTCCTGTCGACCACAAGAGACCATCATATACATCAAAAATTCTCCTTTAAATTTATTTTCTGTAAAGATTGGTCTTTTGAACTGCAGTGGTGGAAGCTTAAGGGTACAAAAATCTGCCTTTTTTGTCTCTCCCTCTCGTGGAGGATGCTGATCTGTGGGGAAAGTGCTGCCACAAGCCTCTGTGCCTTGTCAAGATACCCGTCCTTTTCATGGATCACTTCTTTTATCAGCCACTTGATTAAGACATTAAAAGAAGGAAGGTGAAGGAAGGTTGTGCAGCAGGAAAAAGGCAGCAAGAAGCTTCCTCCCCCTTGAAGGCTACATAACAACTGCCTGCTCTCCTTCCAGGAGCTGGGCTTATTGGGGAGCCAAAGAAGCACTGATCTCCAGAGCCCCTGCTCCTGACCTCTGGTTGGGACAGAGAACTACCAGGTCCAGGCAGAGGCACTTCCAGAGGGAGCAGCCTGGGATGCTCTGGGACAGGTCACAGCTCTAGGTGTGGGATGGTGGCACCCTTGGCATGGTAGTTCCCTTGGAAGGGAGATGGGAGTCAGCACCCTTCCAGCCCTGAGCATGGCTGCAGCACCTGGCAGAATAAGTAGCTCAGGTAATAAAGCTGTTGGTCCCGCTGCATTAGGATGTGAAAAGGGGGTTTACAGTTTTATTGGCTAAATTTGTCAAAAATAGTTATGGCCTTAAGGCACAAACACTGCTGGCTGGAAGCCCTGGGGGTTGGAGGGCTTTGAGCTCAGATGTAGGAGCTCTCCTGGAGATAAAAGTGGGACATCACTGCCTCAACTTCCTGAAACTCAGCTTTATATGCAGCGCTCTCACATTGTCAAAGAAGTCCATAAAAGTTAAATTAAATACTTACACTTCCCCTGTGAGACATCAAAGCCCTCCTTATTGTACCAGGGGGGACACCAGAGGTGGAGGCAGAGCCAAGCCTAGCATTCAGAGGTGTGTTTGAGAACATGCATCAACACATGCCTATTATAAACATCATGTGTAGCAGAGGCTTTAATGTGCTGTACAAAGCCTGAAGCACAGAAATCCCTGCTCAGTCCGGGGCGTGGTACCAAAGGCTTTCTTAAAAAAAAATCTGTTTCAACTATTTTGTGCAGAACATGTTTAGTCTGGACAAAGAGATGAAGTGATTTTCTTTTACAATGACTGGGAGGCAAAGGAAAGATTGCTGGAACATTGGGCCTCCCGCTGGCTTTGAGCTGCCTGAGCATCCACCAGGAAAACCAGCCAGCCTGGAAAGTGGTGGTGGTGGGAAGTCCTGCGTGGAAAACAAGCACCCAGCCAAGCCAGGGCTGTGATGAGGCTGCTCCCAGCATCAACCCCCAGCACAAACATCCACATCCAGCCCCAACTCAGAGTGAGGGATATTCTTCACTGTGAGTGAAGAGGTTGCCCAGAAAAGTTGTGGCTGTTCCATCCCTGGAAGTGTTCAAGGTTGGACAGGGGTTAGAGTAACTTGGGATAGTGGATGGTGTCCCTGCCCATGCCAAGGGGTTGGAACAAGATGATCTTTAAGGTCCTTTTCAATCTGAACCATTCTATGGTAGTGCCAGCAGCACTCCCCGATCCCCAGATCCCATGGGGAGATCCCAAAGAAGATTAGGAGGTGGCTTCATTTATGGAAATCTCAGCTCCAACTCCCGGTAGAGGATCCAGACTCCCCAGTGTAACAAGTGCATTAACAGGGGGAGGAAGCACATCCCGCCAAATGTATTTACTGCCTTTAATAATTCATCCTGGCAGACGCAGCCCAGCTCGAGTGCGGTCCCTCAGAAAGCAAAAGCCTTTCCGACTGCAAGGATTCGGCTAATGTCTTCATAAAAGGTTCTCAGCCAGACCTCCTCTCCACATCAGCAGCACCAAAGGAAAACTAATAGCTCCAGCTGGCACTCGTTGAAAAGTCACTTAATATTTCACAATGCAGGGAGCTTTGTTTAATGGGACACGTTGTTTTTCCCCAAGCAGTTGGAAAACCCCTTGACATCATATTAATAATGTCAAGTTTTATTGGTGCTCTGATTTGAAATGATATTAAACTTTTCAGACTGTCTCGACTGAAGTAGGAAGCTGTTACGATGCAGACAGTTTGGATAACTGGAAAAATAATAGGTCTTGTCAGCCATGGCTTCCAGACTGCAGGAGGATGATGTGGAAAACCAGGGAATGGGCATTTATCCTCTATCCTTGATAGGATATGTGGCTTCTGACTATGATGCTGACTGGGCATGGAAGATGCCATAGCTAACCCCTGGCCAAGGGAACATGAATCAGTGTTCCAGCAGCTGGAATACAGCACAGCTGGGTATCCAGAACACATCCTGTTCCCAAGCTCTGCCACTGAAACAGAATGAACTGAGGTACTGGTTATGCCCAGAAGTAGCAGGACAAGCCTGGCAGTGCCCAGTCCATGGGCACAGGCTTTCCTTCAACACACACCTACAGCTTCCTCAGACACCTCCTTCCCTAAGGCACAGCTTTGCTGAGCTACCTGCGGTGGTAAGTAGGTGCACAGGGAAAAAATAAGTCACCTAAATGCACAATAAACTAGAAACTCTTGTATTATTTTCATAGACATGTTTCCAGCTTGCCTGCTGTCAAATGACTCTTCATTACCAGTTTATTCTGGGCCACTGCCTTAAAGAAATGCAGTTTTGACAACCAAAGGCTGCTCGCTGCACCTGAAGGATGGGATTTTAAATTGCACCTTTTCTCTTGCATGACATGAAGTAGCGATATTGTGACTGGGTTTCTCAGGAGGCTGGAGCAGCCCCTCCCCAGGTCCAGTCTGCAGCCTCTGGAGCTGATGGGATTTACTTGGCTCCATTAAGACGGTGCATAACACGCTCTGGCTGCTGCATGTCAAACAGCCTCTCTGAGCAGGGGCTGAGCATGTGCCCAGTGAGCTCACTCAGGGTATAAATTGTCCTTAGACCACGTAAAATAGGCCAGTCTGCTCCTCTGAACCTTCAAATGGCTTCACCAAAGCTCAGATTGACTTCCAGACCAGCCACTCCACAAAGGGCAAGAGGACACATGGCACTGCTCCTGAGGGAGGGAACATGCCTTTGTCCAGGTGCTTATTTACAAGTTCATTTTTATAGGACCTTAATTAGTAACACTGCAATTGCAGGTACATTACAGATGCAGCTTGGTGAATGTCAATCCACCAGGAGCTGCCCAAGGGGAGCCCCCACCACCTGATCCCTGTATCCCCCTCACATCCCAGCCCTCCCAGTGCTCCAGACCTGCAGCACTGGTGTCCCCAGATGCCCCACACGCAGCAGCCACCACTCTGGCCACAGCAGCCTCTTGGCTGTGTCTCTGCTGGCAGTGGGTGGTTTGAAAAGGCAGCCTCTCATTTTGATTATTTCCCACAACAGTGCTGTAAATCTCATTTCAATCATGGTTTTCCACTTTACCAGGTGAATAGCCCCATTCTTGCTGACAGAATAGCCAAGGCGGACGCTCAAGCTCTGTCTGAGCAATTTACAGGACAAGCTCAGCTTCACTCATGCAGATTCTGGTCTTTACTCTGTGTCAGATTTTATCAATTAACAATTAACAGTATAATGGACATCTCGTAAAAACCCTCATTCCACTGACATCTATTCCAAAGCCTGGAGCAGTTTACCTGCTGATGTGCTGAAAGTGCTGCCCTTCCCACTGCAATGTCATCTGCTGTTCCCTGCATCCCTCCTCTCCCCTGCCACCCTCATCAAGGGTCTGCAAAAGCCAACGCTGTCATCCCATACGCTTATTGCAACTAGTCACGAGGCCCAGGAGTGAATAGGGTGCAAGGTGTGTGGCCAAAGAGCCAGGGAACCCCCAGTGTGTGGATCTGAACACACCAAGTATCACAAAATCACAACAGCAGAGAACAAACTGGGCACTACCAAACATTTCCTACAGCTCTGTAGAGGAGGGAGGCACTGATTGCTCCCAGGGAGTTTTGGGACTGATAAGAGCATCAGCAAGGTAAGGTCCCAGCTTACCTCTGGCATGCCATAGATCATGCATCATCCTGTTAATTGGAATGCACTGCGGACTGCAGTGTCTCCAGGTTTATATATAGGCTCAGACACTATTGTTAGCAAATTTATACAGCCACACTCGCCGGCGCTGAGCTGCTCCAGAAATTAAACAAACTCACTCTCAGTGGGAGAGTTATAAATAAGTGACTCGCCCACTCACAAGGCTGATCCTGCTCCTCTTCCAGGCAGCAGACACAGAACTCCACCAGCTTTTCCGTGCTGGATTCAGCAGGAGGGTTACACAGAGATCTTGCCTTGCTCTCAGCAGGGCCCAAGGCTGGGTATAATGGGCTTGGAGCAGAATCCAGCACATCCCTACACACCCCTCAGTTCTCCAGCTGGGGCAGAGTGAGGTGTTAGTGGGTTATTTGATATTTCTGGCTTAAAGGCAGCCCAGTGCCATCCCCAAATCCATCCCCCAGCTCCTCCAGGGGTTACAAGGTGGGCAAACCCACCAGCAGGACCCCACAAAAACCCTATGGATGAGCTGAGAAGAGGCTGCTCGTGAGCAGCAAAACCAAATCCATTAAGAATGAAGTTCAGTGTATCAGAGTGATACAAGAGAGAAGTATTATTAAGAGTCTGAGGTTAAGAGAAATTACTGTTATTTGGTTTATTTAAAGCCTATTAGATGTTGTTTATCAGGGTAAAAGTTAAAAGTTCGGATCAGGTTGCCAGAGGAACAACAGGGATTTTCCCAAGTGGTTCATGAGGTTCAGTACCCAAACCACAGCACTTCCAAGAGCATTTTTGGAATGTCATTAACATGCAGCCTACAAAGGTCAAGCTGTGCTTAAATAGCTCGGTTTCAGACATTAAACTTGATGTCACTGGTCTGTTTGAAAATCTCCAGTTATTTAAAATTATTCACCCCCCCCCAAGCTCCGTGTCTGAAATGAGCCACACACTCAGACCTGCCTATTTGGACATTAAACCAACATTTGGAGTTACACAGGTGAGGTTATACTCTATAACCACAGGTACAAGGCTGTGCATGCGAAGCAGGGGCACTGAGTGATGAAAACATCATCTGAAATTAAACTAAGTGCAAATGAAAAGAATTTTGCAAGCGCTCTTTAAGTACATGAAAATGTAACAGGGCCAAGGGCTGTTTGGCTTAAGAATGTAATAAAAATGCTTGACTTGCTGAATTTCATTCTACTTATGTGCAAGGGGGATGAAAACACGCCTTGAGGAAGTTCTTACTGGGGCTGGGTGTGATTTTTTCCACCCCCACAGCAATAATAGAAAGTGTTCCTAATTATTATTATTATCATCCTAAACAGCAGCATCTTTGTTGGGGAACTGTGTTGTATGCCACAAGCCAGGGGGGCTTGAGAGAGGAAACAGCCCTGCACATGTTCTTCTTGGAGTAATTCAGCCTGGGGTGACAGGGGTGGTCTGTTGCCCCACCAACCCTTCAGTCATGCACGAGATTTGGCCTCTGGGGTGGGAACCCCCAAGACACCCCTTTCTTGCACCATGGCAGCCCCAGGATGCCCTGGCTGTCCCTACACCAGCCCAGCCACAGCATCTGTTTCAAGAGCCCCCAACCTTTAATAATTGTTTCTGCTGCTATCTGAACATTTCCTAATTCATCCCCTTCTGTCCCTGAAAATCTAAATCCCATTTAAGTTAATGCCCTTCATTTTCATTTATAAAGACAGATACAAAATAATTATTTCCTATCTCTGCTGTTTCCTTATCTTCTGTCCTAATAATTCCTCACTGTCTCCCTTTCATCATCTGTCTGCAGTACAAGAAACTTTTCTGTTAGTTAAAATATTCTGTGCGTTCCTTTTCCTTCTCTTTCATATCTCAACACTTCTCTCCTCACCTGCCCTGGCTCCCCCTCCCCAGCCTGCCCCTGCTTTTCATGCTCACCCTTCACAGTGATTTCCACGTCTCTGCTGTTTATATTTCAGCTGGCAATCGTGTATGCAAATGCCAGCATCCCACCTCTTCAGGCTCTGCTTTGATATCCCCTCGCCCTGCTGGCTGAGGTGTTTTGCATCTGCATCCCCATGCTCCAAAGGACAGCCCCATCCTCACCCTGATGAAAGCGGCGAGGCGAGTGGCAACAGATGTGTCTCCTGGTGACAATTTGATTAAAATGAAATAAAGGTGTTTTGTGCAGGAGACCAGCCCTGCCAACAACAAAAGAAAGAGCCCCCGTCCTCCAGCAGCCAAGGGCACAGGGTTTGTTACGGAGCTCGCTGGCACCAGACACTGGGGACAAGAGGCAGCAGAGCTTCAAAGAGATGGGCTTGGCCAGGGACCAGCAGAGCAGGATCAGTGCCTTCCAAAACCCACCAGGTTGGCCTGAGCACCCCCAGAGCACCAGGGCTCCCCTTTAGGCTCCATCCAACACCATCATAAGGGATTTACAGTGACTGAGCATCCTCTTCATGCTCTCCTCCCTGTTTCCCAGGCAAGCCCAAGGCACTCAGAACCCCCTTCCCTGCACACAGTCCATAAGCAGAGCCTGTTGCAGTTGTGAGGCCAACACCCTCCAGACTTACTGTAATTACAAATATCAGCCCTGTTGAAGCCAAATCAAAAATCCAGCAGTTCTAGTTTTCTCAAGCCTCTAAATCAACACAGCAATCCCTCAGAGCTGGGCTTTAGGGGGGTCCTGGCAAACCACCTTCCTTAAAGTGTTTGTATTTCCTACATCCCACCCCATGTCGACACTACAAAAAGCTTGTTGGGGGTGTGCACATCCATATACATTTATTAAATTCCTTTTCTCCCCATCAGCCCTCAGTGTAGCCTGTCTGTTCTTTTCTCTGCATGGTGAGTTACTCTCACTCTGGCTGGAGAGTGTTTGTATGTTTGCAATCAAAAGAAATGAGAGTGTAAGTGTTCAAAAATTGACAGCAGAGCTCGAAACAGCCGAGATGCCCAAATGCATTTCTAACAGCATTCTCTGGGAGCAGCTTCAGCTCAGCTTCTACCCTCAGACTAGGGAAAACACTGCACCCTCAGCACCCTACATGCCCTTCTCCAGAACTGCCTCGGCTTCCCAAAAATGTTAGAGTTGACTCAAAATCATTTAATGGTGGGCAGAACTGTAGGGCCCCGGTAATTGCTCATGGTAACCATGTAGCTCTGGCCAGAGAACAAAGAGCTCTGTCTAACGCTGTCTAGCACAGAACCGTCGCTTCTGATAAATAATTTTGACTAGTGACTCATCAGCAGCCTATACAGGAAGTATATATTTAAACCTGTGCAGCTTAAACAATTGTTAAAGATGTCAGTTTATCACGCAGACAGTTTTTATTGAAAGAAGAAGGGAAAATATCATTTTTTAAATTAACGAGAGCAGACCTTATCTCAGCTGCTTTTACTACACTGTATTTTGGAAAATATTCTTTCATTGTTCACAATTGCTTCTCTTTGTTGGACCCACACACCAGCAGCCACATTTCAAAAGGCTTTACAAACATTAACCAACAAAACCTCAGCACTGGGAGCTGCAAAAGTAACAAGTGAAGAAAGATTAATCCACCTGCCTGAAGTTATATTAAATCCCACCAAACTCACAGCCAGCACCCGGGTTTTGGTTGCCCTGCAGTAGCCAAATCTGTTCATGAGCTGCCACTAATTTTCCTAGCCCAGACACTCCAGCACCCACCACCAAGCCAGGACACAGCCCTGGATGTTGGGACCACAGCTGATCTGCTCAGAAGGGGCCACTTCCATGCATGTTCTACCCAGTAACTGGATTATTTATTTTTTCAGCTGCTGTGTCACATCAAGAGCCAAAGACGGGCACTTCCCCCTTCCTTCAACCTCCCTAAATCACTCCAACCCCTTCATGGAAGACCTTGAAAACCCATATGGCTCCAAGTATCCAGTTACTGGCTTTGATGTGCTTTATTGCCCCGAGAGAGGCAAGAGTGGCACCAGCACCTGGGCAGGACAGCTGCAACCCTTGGCTGGTCTGGGGAGCCCCTGGGGCCTCAGAGGTCAGCAGAGACGTGGCTGAGAGGTGGCAATGTGACACCAAACACAGCTCCCTCTCCACACAGGGAGCAATCTGGGAGGGAAAAGCCAACCCTTACACCATATGGGATTTTAAATTAATCCTGTCAGCTCAGCTAAAGGGGCTGCCAACATTACAGACAGCTCGCTGAAAGCTCCTGCTCGGTGGTGAAGGGCAGGGAGACTTCTCCGGCTGCTGGGATGGCTCCCACATCCCACAGTGCTGCACCCATCAGCTCTCCTCACCACAGAACACAGCCCAAAGAGACAGGGCAAGTGTCTTTATCTCAGAGTTGTCCAGGACCCTGACAGAACTGAAAAAATTGAGTCTCTGGCTTTGGAATGGCAACTGGTAAGAGAAGACCATAAAAAGGCAATGGATGATCCATAAGAGGTAGAGTGGGACTCCTATGCTGTCTCACAAGAGATGGGAACTGGAGCTTTCAATAAAATCAGACAGGAAGAACATCCGAGCAGATAAAAAGAAATACTTCCCCAGCACAGTAATGAAGTTGCTGAAGTTTTAGCCAGAGGAAATAAGGACAAGAGCAGAGCAGGGCTCACACAGCTATAGGAGCACCCAGGCTACTTAAACACAAGGTGAAATGATTCTGAAAAGCATTTTAAATCTCATATTTCATGCTGAAAAGCATCTTGGACTATTGAGAGGCAGGGATGAAGCCTCATGTGTGGGGCAGATAATTATACAATTCATTTAGCCTCAATTTTGGCAGAAGCATAACAGTAACTATGAAGGCAACACAAACCCCACGGGAAGCTGCTTGCACGATCGACCCCAGACAGGTAGAAGAGACCAGCAGAGGTCCTGGACCCCCACACATCACCCACCCTGTGGAAGAGGGAGCTCCTGCTCTCTCCTTCTCCTCCCCACCCTGAGAGCAGCTCAATCAAGCCCTAATGGACCAGCGTGACGCTGGCGCTGATGAAATCCGTGCAGCCGTGCGTGCTTGAAAGGCTGAGAGAACTCTTCAGCCAAGTCCCCGCTGTGCTCTTTTCAGGAGAGGTCCTTTTAACTCGATGCTATTCCCAGACCATCGCACTGATTTAAATGTTAACATGCTCTCCAGGATCCAGGCATCTCCCACACGTCAGAGGCGCAGGGAATGATGCTGAGAGGGGCTGGAGATGTGCCCCAAGTGTCCCCAGGATGCCCAAGCCCATTCCCCACCAAGGGACAGGCAGAGCATCCCATGGGAAGCATTCGCTCCGAAAGAGAAACACAGTTGCCAATTTTCAGTAAATAACATCCGATATTTACCAAATACCTATTACGAATTGCAACAGCAATCGGAAACAAAGGCAACAGTAAAGAAAAAGCCACTCAGGAAACAGCCAGGACACCCGTCTGGGGAATATACTTGGAGATTTGAGAAAGCTTAAGCCTGGGACACAAATCCCTGTGCTTTGTCCGTGACAATAGAGGATAAAGCCTGGTGTAGTTCGCCCGGCTGTGATGGAGGGATCTGGCTGCTTAGGGCCAGCTGCAGAGATACGATCTGCCTGCCGATTACCGGGGTTCACATCCCTGACAGCGGCTGCAGGATCAGTGGCCGCGGATTTTCTGCGGCAGAGAAGGGAAAAGCCCTGGTACAATGTAAGGCAGGCATTACCCGTAGGGATAAGGCTGTAAACTCTGCTTTTGCTAAGAGAACAGGGTTTGAAACAGGATAGAAAGGGGCAAATCCCAAATGTAGACACGCAAGAGGAGGTCAGGAGCTGCCTGTTCTCCACGGAGCTGGGATGAGCTCGCAGGAGCTCTCTGGAGATGAACACAGGGCAGGAGGAGCAGGGCTCTGCAGAAAAGGTAGGGATTTCCTTGCCACAGAAAAAGTCCCACCATGAGGTCTTGGACACAGTAAAAGCCTTTTAAACAGCCCCTGCCTCCCATGACCACCCTTCTGCCCTGGGATTCCACTGTGGCACTCGCTGACACCCTGGAAAGCAGCTGCTCCAGTCCTGCATGGAGTGTGTTCCCAGGGTGGGGACGACAAGAGCAAGAGATCTCACTGTCTGGAGCTCTGCAGCCTCCTCTCAGTGTGAGATTTCCCTGTCTCTTCCCTGCTGGTCTCTGCAGCAGCACAGAAAACCTCTGAACAAGGCTCCCTATAATCCATCAGAGGTGCTGCTGCCCATTCATGCTCCACAGGAGCTCTGCCTCTCCACTAAATCCCTCAAGCCATCTCCAAATCACCTAATCTCCATCTCCACCATCTCCCTCTCTTCAATGACCTTCCTCCTCACATACAGTATCTGCAGCCTTCCAGATAACTTCCTCACATCCTTATCTGCAAGAGTATTTTAGCTGCTGTCCAGGCACTGTGCTCATGCAGCAGCAGAGACATGCAAGGAAATCACCAGGAGGGTCCAGGAAGGGATGGAGAGAGCAGCAGTGTTCCAGCTGCTCACCTGAATTCTCAGCAGCAGCTTCAGTGTCACACTAAGAACAACCTGCATCACATCCAAGGCCCAAATGCCAAAGCCTCCCAGCAGAGGAGCTGCACCAACCAGTCAAACCAGTTGCAGAGAACAGGAGTCTAAGAATTGGGTTCTCCCCTTGACATCCTGGAGTGTGAGTCATCCTCAGAGCTGTGGGACCTCCCTGGATCTGTAATGAGTCTGAGCAGCAGGGAGACTATCCCAAAAGGTCCCAGTGCTCCCCCCATAACATGCCCACTTACACTGATGGCCATTCCAGTGCCTGTGGTGCCTTGAAGGCCGCAAGCACCTGATCTATTAAACTTGAAAGATGTGTGATTTCCAAATAACATGGAATTCCCCAATCTCTTATAACCCTGCTTTTATTTCTAACAATACAGATCTTCCCTCAGAAGTTTCCCACTGTAAACAGACACAGTAAAGGAGACAGATGTTGATTCTGCTGCACTAACGAGGAACGCTGGTATTACAGAGGGCAGCTGGGGCACAGAGGTGAGGGTTTGTTACTCCGTGGAGAGGAGCTGGAGGGGTGCAGGGCAGGGGCTTCAGCAGCAGGGTTACTCAGAGGTTGCACACAGCCTCTGTTCAGTGCTTCAGCCTGGCGTCTCTGCAGCTAATGAATGTTACAGGAGGAGAGGCTGAAGGGAAATGGAGCAGAAATGCAAAGCTGCCATCTCTGATATCGTCTGCTTCCCTCCAGACAGGCTTGCACAAAGGCACAGCAGCACCCACAGGAGCAGAGGGTGAGGGAGGACCTGGCCAGAGTGGGCTCAGGCAAGGGCCACATCCCAGACTCAAAGCTGTGCCCACATCCACCACCATGTACGGAGAAATCCATCTCCAATCACACTTGAAACTGGAGAACAGGATGATACTGGCTCTGTTGAACTTTTTGTTCAGCCTCTTCTAAGGCAGAATTCCAGCTCTGATGCTGGCCCAGCCATCAGTGTCCCTTGAGCCCTGTCTGTGCCACCTCCCTGCTAGAGCAATTTCCCCATCACGGTGGGGCTGCACAGGGATGCAGCAAAACTTCTCCCTGCCCTCAGCACTTTCCAACACAGAGCAAATTGCCACAGCCAAAGGAGGTTAAATGATGGGCTGAGGATCACGGAGGGAATCTGAACACTCTTCCTTGCTTTCCCCACCAGTTCACCCTCCTGCCCTCCCTGGGGACGATGCCTCACCAGCAGCACTCCCAGTGTCCTTGCAGCTCCAAGCCCTGGGCACGGCTTTCCAGCAGGCAATCACATCATAGAGGCTCTGGCATTTTCTTAGAACACCTCAAATTGCCTTTTTTACACCTCACTGCTCGGTGCCAACCCCAATTCGTGTTATTTGTGCATTTGCTTAGAGAACATTATCTGATCAGTCACCCTGTGAGAGACTGAGGAAGAGGACGAGGCTTCTCTGTCACCAAAGCAGGACAGGAACAAGGAAACTTGTGAAAATATTGTGCAGCCCAGTCTCTGTGTGGATGGGGAGGTCCTTGTCAGGGTCCTGGGCACAGGATGGTATAACGTGGGACAAGGGACAGCACCAGGGTGCTGCACATCTGCTGCTCCCAGCTGAGCAGGAGCCTCTTCATGGGAGAAAAGAAAATTGGCACATTTCTGTGCATTCCCTCTGCTGGCAGAAGCTGGAAAAGGCAACACCCAAAAGCCTCGGGAAAATGTTGGGACTTGTGGAATACACCTAAATATATATATGCCCATACCTCTCAAAGGCACATCAGCTGCTCAGTGGGAACTGCCCTGAAGGACAAAACAGCCTGGTCCCTTCCCCTCCAGGGTGGATGAGGAAGGCCAAGCACAGATCCTGGCAAGTTCCATCCATGAAATCACATGGAATAACCCATGTGGCACACCAACACCAAGTTAGGGACCCTGGGCCCCTCCAACCTCTCACTGTCCACATCAAACCACCACCTATTGCAACAGGCGCCTTCTTTGAGAAATTATGCCAAAGCCACTACAATTAATAATTCTGTATTAGCCCATCCCTCCAAGCTGTTCCTGTCTCACCATCTGCATGTCCTGAAATGCGAGGTTTTAGTCATAAATGCCAGGCCTCATTTTGGAAATTTTATAAGCTGTTTTGCTTCCATTACCTGAACAGCTTCCAGCTACTGTATCCAGGCACTTTAATTCCCTCAACTCCACCATGAAATGGCATGACAAACTTCATGATACAGAGCTCCCACACCACAGATGCTGAAGATTTCACCAGTCCAAGGAATTTCCTTCTTCCTCTGACAAAAGCCAGGTATCCAGTGACTCAAACCTGGGCTGAAGCACACCACAGCAGAGAGACTTTCACAGGAACATTTTGGGATCTGTGCTCAAGAAAACCAACTCATTCCAACTCCCATATTGCAGCCACAACCCCTGATGCACCATCAATTAAGAGCAGCAATAATTACAAATGGAAAACTGCAGACCTCGGAGCAGATAATGTGTTTCCATTAGATTAAGTAGTCATAGAAATCAAAAATAAAACCTATACTTGGGCTAATTAAGCCCACTCACCATCTGATTAAGATGTGTTGTGATACCATGGAAAAGCACCAAAGAGCTATTGTAAGCAAACCAACACAACTGGGTGTTAATGTCCCATTCCCTGGCAGAGGGATAATTGATATGTCCTGAGATTAACCAAAATGTTGCTGCAAGTCATCATGACCATCAGAGCCGAGGATCCTGCTCCGTGCAGCAGCATTTGGGAGGAAAACCACAAAAATAGTCTATGCCCCTGTCCCAGACAGTCCCACACTCCTGACCTTGCTTGGCACAATTGAAACAACCTCCATGTTCATCTGAATAGATAATCCCATTGGTGATGGCTTCTCCCCCATCCCCAAACCTTCATTTCTACCCCAAGTTCTGCTCAGGAAGAGCTGATTTTGGGTTCTCTAAAAGCAAACACCTGCAATTCCACTGTGTTAGGAATGGCAGCACATCAGCAGGAAAGTGCAGGATGGATAAGGGTCCTGCAACTGGAAACGTGATCCAGGGGACCTGAGGAACTTTTAAGGTGTTGCCAAGAAAACCAGACTGCTGGAGAAGCTTGGGGTTATTGAGGGTCACAAGCTGACCATGAGTCTACAGCATCCCAGCACAAGGCACCATAGCAGGATGGATCTATGGCACAAACCTCACAGGACGAGGACGAGCTGCCCTGTCCCCATGATGTCACAGTGCCAAGGCCACTGAGGGGTCTTTGCCTGTCCCAGAGCAGCTGCCCTGAAGACTGTCCTCCGCTATCTCCTTTAAAGCCCATGTTTCCATGAAATCTGTTTATGGAAGATCCACAGAGCATAAAGAGAAAAGGGGCATGACAGTGAATTTAATTAAATATTCGAGGATTGGGTTTGGTGTTATTTACTTAGAAAGGACTCCAAGCTCCGGGTTCCAGGTTTGGTTGTTACTGTGGAAACCGGCTGAATGTGGATGTATAAAAAGAAAGGGCTCATCAATTAAATCATTTAAAAAGTGAAATGAAGCCTCGGGAAACACAACATGACAGGTTGTTCTGTAGTGAGGATTCTCTGTCCCGATGCTTTGCTTTGGGAGGCAGGAGAACTCCAGGATCTCGGGCAGCAGCTCCTGCTTAAAGGGAAATCAGCAGGCAATATGCTCCCCAAAAACCCAGTGCCAACAGAGCAGGAGCTGGTGACCAGGCAGAGGTCTGGGCTGCAGAGCCCTTACTCTGGCTCTCAGCACCTGCATGGCCTTGGATTCACCGTGGCACAGCTCTGGGTTTCTGTCTACCTGTTAAACACTACCTGTTCCTCACCTGCTGCCTTCCTTAACATCCTCAAAGGGCCTGGAAACCTTCTGGTGTAAAGCAGTGAAGAGCATTATTCAGCCCCCACTCCCAGATTACTGGGGGGATTGAGAGCTAAGCCACTGCTCAGAATGGCATATCTGAGGAAATGCAGATGGAGTTGGAGGTCAGACCAGGATTTACACCTCACTGGAATTCAGCAATGAAGGAAAATCAAGAGAGTGAAGGTTATCACCAGCTGGGAAGGAGCTGTACAGCCTGCTACCTCCCTTAACCCTGTGCCCACAGGGGGAAGGGCTGCTACCCCTGCACATCTGTCCCTCTCAGGGTGGCTCAGCCAAGGGTCACTGTCCTCTATTTTTAGACAGGAGCAGGAAGGGGATTGAGGATCCACCAGTGGGTCACAGGGCAGCGGGACAGCTGGAATGACCACCCCCATCTCTGCAACAAGAGCTTTGAATCCCAGCAGCTGCTCAGGGCCCTTCTGCCCTCTCCCATTCCCAGCAGGAATTCTGCAAAGTCCATTTGCTTCAGCACCTGTCACAGCACCAGGAGAGGGAGGGTGGCTGCTGGACCTGCACAAGCTACAGAGGTTATTTGTTGCACCTAGCAGAGCAACCAGATCAACGATGTGCTCAGAGCAGTTAAGGGCATGTTTGACAGCATCCATAAGGTCTTCTGTCACGCTACCCAAAGGATATTTCTTTGCTGTCCAAACACCACCATCATTATTTAAGGAGCGCCAGAAGATGGATTTCCATTTTGTTTCCTCCTGTTCTGCTCCCCATCCTCACTCATCACACACCAGTCAGTCCCTCACTGCGAGTCCAGCCTTCCCAAGCGAGCTTTCCAATCCATCACTGAAGGGTCAGGTAAAGATCTATATTCCCCCATGACCAGCTGTTAAATTAGACCCCAAAGGGCAGCAGTGGGGATGCAGCTGACCTGAGCCAGCAGCAGGCAGACACCCCACACCCCAACTCCTTTGCCTTTCACTAGTCTTACAGGAAGATCAGCTCACAACCAAACCCCTCAAAACCTCTTTACCAGAGGAAGATGAGGGACAGAACCCCTGCCAGCCCCCTTGGGGAAGGGGTACAGCTCCCCAAAGCCCCCCTGCAGCATCCATGGCACAGACATCCCCTCCCACAGGCACTATTGAAGGAGGAGGAACCAGCAGCCAGCGCTTTTCATCGAACAGTTTAAACATTATTGATTTTTCCTACTGGCTGGCACTGAGGCCCAAACCCCAAGCAGTACAGACATGATTAAAAAGCAGTCTCTACTCAGACAACTAAGATACCATTCTCCTCCAGTGTGGAAGAAGCAGATGGAAACCCAAATGAGCTGCTGATTCAGCTTTGTTCCCAGTTAGAGGAGACAAGAGGAGTGTAGGGCCAAAGCATCCCCACCTGTCTGCACCAGGTAAAGAAAGATGGAGAGGGTTTACAGCTACAGGTGAGCAGTCAGAGCTCTCAATACAATACTGAGAAACACCCCAGCACTAAACCCTGAGCACCTCAGGACACACCAGTTTCTGTCCAGGCACTGAACACACATTTTGCATCAACAAATGACAAATCCTGAGAAAGGAACAGTGGCAAAGTGATGCTAAAGGGATCTCTGTCAGTCCAGCCCTGGGACCTACCAAGCCAGCTCACTCCCTGTAAGCGTGACAGGCTCGACAGGGCTCAGAAAGGGATGTGAAAGAGGGCACCAGAGGGCTTTTCATGCTCCCCCGTAGGAGGGTCACGCTTCAAAATGTGCTTGCAAATGCCTAAGTCCCCTGGAGCTGCAGGAGCCTAAGCCAGCTCTGTGTGCTCTGGCATTGTTCCTGCCCCGAGTGCAGATGTATTCCAACATCCAAGCAAGCTGGCAGCTCCCCTTGGAAATCTGCAACCACGTCACTACCCTGCTCCAAAAACTTCTCTAACCCCCTTTTCCCTGCTAAAGGATCAACCCCCTCCATTCATGGCCAGTCTGCAGGAGTGGCCAGGACAGTGAAGTATTTCCCTCTGCTGCAAGGCATGAACTCGTTATAAACCTGCTGCCAATGCACTGATGAACACAGCAGCATCACAGGCAGAAATTGAAGATGCACTTTAATGGCTTTGATATTGATCTGAAAATGGGGATTTTGCCTTTGACATTGGAGTACCAATGGGAAAAGGGAAAAAGGCAGCTTGTATCCAAGGGGGAGGCCACTGAACCCCTCTGTCTGCTGCTACTTGTGGGTTCACAGGTGCCACTACACTCATCACACCTGGGCTCTGGAACACAGAGAACCATACACAGTTGGAACCACCCCTGCCCAACACATCAGACTATTTTGGGGTCTACATCTCTGAAGCAGCATCTCCTGAATGCCAGTCCCCAGTTACAGTGCCCAGACTCCGTTGAAAGCACTCAAGAACTATCAATAGTCACTGGTCAGCTCAAACCACACTGACCCGAGGCCTCATTCTCCAACTCCTGAATTTGCAAAGCTGAACCCCAGCTAAATATCCAAACAGCCCCCAAATTTCATGATACCCCAACGCTGATGGAGAGGATTTAACAATCTCATATTACCACACAATAACCTGGACCTTCAAGATAATTTTCTCTTTTCCATTCCTCCAGCTTCCCTAAAGAGAACAAGTGAGCCAAATGGACAAGCCTATCAGGAAATCTTGATGCACTTAAATAAGAAAGCAATTAAACACTTTAATAAGGTGAGGGAAACTATTAGAGCGATCTCAGGATGACCTTAAAGCCTTCCACCCTTGTGGCTGAGAACATTTACATTAACAAGCCTGGCTGATGTGATCACCACGACAGTCCCCATCCTCTTACAGAGCACAGGCAGCACAGCTGTTCACAGAACCTTCCCCAAACTGACTGATCCTGCCTTTTCCCTCTTGCCTGCTTATAAGCAATATTTACTCATCCTTTGGCAACAGGAAAAGACAAGACAGTGCCCAAATAATGCCCCACACAGACCTCAGGAGTCTCCACAGGGTCACAGCCCCTACTGCTGCCCAATAGCCACCCACCTCACGTAATGACAGCAATAAATGCCTCCACTTCCACGGTACATTAAAAGGAGGACTTCAAAGCCCTCGCAGACTCAGAAGGTCCTGTGACACCCTTAACAAGTACGTTTTTAGTCTCAGTTTTATGGATGAGGAAATTGAGGCTGGGAAGGTGGAATGATTTGGCCGCACAGCAAAGGAAAGGAAAGAAAAGCAGCAGGTGGAAGGAAAAACACAAGAGCTTTATCTCAATCCCCCACCAAGACAAGCTCAGACCACCCAGCCCTTCTTTGGGTCCACGACCAGGTGTGGGAACCTAGAGCATTCCTGAACATTCAGGAGTCCTGGGGGAGCCCTTGTGTGCTCCGAGGGTCTGAGACACAGAGCAGCGATTACACAGGGAAAAGGCTTTAACAAACAGCTATTGCACAAGGGTTATTTGTTCCTGCATCAGCCAAACACCGGGCTGGGGACCTGCAGGCAGCAGCAGCTGCTGGTCTGTGTAATTTGAACAAGCCCCCGAAGAGCAGGGCAGAGGAGGGGCTGCTCAGACACAGCCCCTGCTGCAGGTCCAGCCCAGCCAGGAGCACCCCTGGGTGCAGCCAGGGCGAGATAGGGGCAGAAAGGGACATTTTACAAAAAGCTGGGGACGAGGAGGGCGGGACAGCAGTGATTCAGGGCATGGGATGCCCAAGAGCATCCCTGTCCCCACGCCCGGTGAGGCTGTGCAGGGCAGAGCATCCCGGCCCCCGCTTCAGCAGCCCTCATTGACGAGCCTTGTCATCGTTCCTCAAGACTAATTTTTTTAAATTGCAAAATCTTACAGAGCTATTAACCTCAAAAGAGTTTAACATATGGCAGCGCGAGTCTCCCTCTTACCCTAATTATAAGGCTTGCAGTAATGGGGCTGTCTTTTAAGTTACAGCTGCTATGCTTTTGGCTTTTCACTAACATTACATCCTATTAAGGAGCTACATTTAATGCATGCAAATTGCCAGAACACCGAGTGCCTCGGACCAGCGAGGGGATGCATTTAAGCAACAGCAGCAATATCCCAGGGTCAGGCTCACCCTGCTGAGAGCTCCCTATGATCCATCAATCAAACTCCACTCATTAATTAACTAATTCATTAAGTATCTTCATAGATGAAGGTTCTCCAAGGCAGAACATTGTGTTGACAGCAGCATCCTGTCAGCACTTAACAGTACAAGCCCCCCACCCTCAAAGCCCAGAGACCCCAGACTCACTGTGTCTCCAGCAGCACTCCATCACCTCAGCTCCATGGAAGGGACAATCCCACAACCTTCCAGCAGCCCCACAGCAACCACCCATCACCATCAGCCTGTTCTGCATCAATTGCCCCACCTCTGCCCATTTATNATCTATCTGCCCCACCTGTGCCCAATTATCTGCCCCACCTGTGCCCAATTATTTATCTGCCCCATGCCCAATTATCTATCTGCCCCACCTGTGCCCAATTATCTGCCCCACCTGTGCCCAATTATTTATCTGCCCCATGCCCAATTATCTATCTGCCCCACCTGTGCCCAATTATCTGCCCCACCTGTGCCCAATTATTTATCTGCCCCATGCCCAATTATCTATCTGCCCCACCTGTGCCCAATTATCTGCCCCACCTGTGCCCAATTATTTATCTGCCCCATGCCCAATTATCTATCTGCCCCACCTGTGCCCAATTATCTGCCCCACCTGTGCCCAATTATTTATCTGCCCCATGCCCAATTATCTATCTGCCCCACCTGTGCCCAATTATCTGCCCCACCTGTGCCCAATTATTTATC
The DNA here is from genome assembly GCA_013396655.1 of Campylorhamphus procurvoides. Lineage (NCBI taxonomy): Eukaryota > Metazoa > Chordata > Aves > Passeriformes > Dendrocolaptidae > Campylorhamphus > Campylorhamphus procurvoides. Next base: position 774,933 of record WBMV01002023.1, on the reverse strand, counting down.
TGCCCCATGCCCAATTATCTATCTGCCCCACCTGTGCCCAATTATCTGCCCCACCTGTGCCCAATTATTTATCTGCCCCATGCCCAATTATCTATCTGCCCCACCTGTGCCCAATTATCTGCCCCACCTGTGCCCAATTATTTATCTGCCCCATGCCCAATTATCTATCTGCCCCACCTGTGCCCAATTATCTGCCCCACCTGTGCCCAATTATTTATCTGCCCCATGCCCAATTATCTATCTGCCCCACCTGTGCCCAATTATCTGCCCCACCTGTGCCCAATTATTTATCTGCCCCATGCCCAATTATCTATCTGCCCCACCTGTGCCCAATTATCTGCCCCACCTGTGCCCAATTATTTATCTGCCCCATGCCCAATTATCTATCTGCCCCACCTGTGCCCAATTATCTGCCCCACCTGTGCCCAATTATTTATCTGCCCCATGCCCAATTATCTATCTGCCCCACCTGTGCCCAATTATCTGCCCCACCTGCCCCCAATTACCTGCCCTCACCTTCCCCAACGTATCCAAAAAAAAATTGCACAACGAGAGCAGAACCTGGATTTTTATTTTTTTTTTAAGGAATAATGATAAAGTTTGCAAGTAAAAAGAAATAGCAATTAATTAATTAATGGCAAAGGGATGGGAGCAGCAGGAAGGGGAGCGGAATGGCCCCCACTGTATAAGCAGGTCTTGCAGCCCACCAGTGAAAGTGCTGCTACAGTGCTGTTTCCTGCCAGACACACCTCAGAGCTGTGCTGGGTGTTGCTGGGAATGGCACAGCTCAGAGCCAGACTAGGCACTGCCCAGAAAGGCTTTCCCAGGGGATTTTTGGGAAAGCCTGCCCTAGCGATGAATGGCACTTTCCTCCTGTATAAATAAACCCATGTCAAGGATGCGGGGGGAGCTGTGCACGAGTGGCTGCATCCCAACTCCCTGGGTGAAACATCTGGGAGCTGTGAGCTGCAGTCTGCCTGTGCCCCTGAGACCCCACTTTGTTGTCACCCCCTGCCCAGCACCCTGAGCACCCCTTAAATCAGTCAGTCCCTCAGTTAACCATGTTTCTGGGAGCACGGGAACATCACAGCCCTGGCTCCAGCCCAAGGACTAATTTACTTTCCCAAGCCTGGAGTTCAACCAGGCATATTAAAATGGTGTGGGAGCCGCTGCCAACCCCCTGGTCTAGACAGGGGCTCCAACCTGGCGCGTCACACTCCTGTTTCCTGCAGCAGTCTGGTCTCATCCTGCTGCTCCAGGTCTGGTGAAACCCACTCATCCATCCAGCCACCCCCATCCTGTCCTCACTGAGGCTGGAGGAGAGGCTGTGCTGCGGCAGCGTGGGGTAATGGTCACCTCTGCAGCAGCTCTTGCTCCCTGAAGAAAAGCCTCATGGCTTCGGTGCCACAGGCTGTAATACTGAAAATGGCTGTAAATGTGAAAAATTGGCACATTGTAGTCCAACAAGACAATTTCTGAATTGCTCCATGCAGCTGTGCAGTTCTGGATGTGATGCTGCCTGCATCCTAAGCTGGGAGGCTGGAGCATCTTCTCAGCTGAAAAAACAGTCTTGGGTTGGGCTTTCCTTTCTGCTGGTCCAGAAGCTGGGAACAGACCCCTTGGGCAGGAGTGAGGGTCCCCAGAGCACCAGTCACTGCAGGTTCTCAATCACATTATTCAAAGAAAAGCAGATTTTCTGTGAGGACTTTATGTGTGTGTGTGATCTGAAGAAAGAGTTAAAATTCCAGAATAAATAAATCGTGTCAAGATGGGAAAGTAAAAGAAAAGAAATCGTTATCTCAAGGAGGGGGAAAAACAAACCCTCTGTTTGACCAGCCATAAGGAAGCACTTCATGCCTCGTTTCTCCTGGTGAGCAGAGTGGGAAGAGTTTGTGGATAATACCTGGAAGTCAGACACTTTTCTGGAGCCACACTTTTACTGTAATGTGATTCTTCAGGGAAGCCAACAAGCCCGGCTCATTAAATTTTAGTGTTATCTCTGTAGCCTTCTGTATTGTTTGATTAAAGTTTAATCCCTGGCAGGGTGGCTTTTATGGAGCCTTGGCCATCCCACAAGCAGCCTTGGGGGACAGCTGGCCTTTGGGGGCTGTGGGGTAGGAGGTAGCAGGATTGGTTTGCAAAATGGGGGACTCAGGACCTCCCCAAGGGCTGTATTTCCCCAGGATGCTCTTCTGCCAGCTCTGGATCCAGGTGGCTCTCCTGGGAAGGGACATGCTCATCCTCTTGCCCAAACACCCTCTGGCTCCACCAAGAACCTTCAGAGTAGATGAAGAAATCATGGTGATTAGTCTCTGGAAATGCAAACAACAGGAGATCTGTGGCATGAAGCCATGTCAGGGGAGGGTTAGGTTGGATCTTTCCTCAGAGGGTGATTGGGCACTGAACAGGTTCCTCGGGGCAGTGGTCACAGCCTCAAGGCTGCCAGAGCTCCAGGAGTGTTTGGACAATGCTCTCAGGAACAGGGTGGGATTTTGTGGCTGTGCTGTACAGGGCCAGGAGCTGGACTTGGGAATCCTTGGGAATCCCTTCCAATTCAGAGGATTCTGTGATCTGAAGGCCCTGTCAAAGTCCTGTCCCTTCCTGGTGGCCGTCGTTTGCCCACCCATGACTTGCTGGACACAAGGACATTTGGGAGCTTCCCAGTGCCCACAGTGCCAGGCTGGCAGTGCAGCTGCAAGGAAACACTTGCTGGGAAACTCAACCTCCAGCTGAACCAGCAGGATTTTGCCGAGGTGTCTGTGTGTGCATTGAAATGCGGAATGGCCCGAAGCTGTTTGTCTTCAGAATTTAATGAAAGGCTTTGTTTATCGCAGTGTGTGTGCTGTGAGTTATAGGTGTGGGTGATGCCTAACAAATGGAGCTCCCTTCAGCATCCTCTGCCTGGGAGTTCTGCTCACGTATTCCAGCAGGTAAAGCTCAGACTGAATTCCTTCCCAGGGCACCAGCCACAGGTCACCAGAGCTGATCCTCAGGCTCATGAGTTGCCCACCCCTGTGTACCACGAATCCTGGTGATGGGAGGGATGCTCTGTGCACCAGAGAGAGATCCCCTTGGATGCCTTTTGCAGGCTGGCACTGTACCTGTCCCATTGTGGGACCCCCAATCTTGCCATCCCTTTCTCCATGGCATGAGATGTTTTGGGGTGTTTCAGGGAAATGGGAGCTTGTAACTGGGAGGGTGAGTCCCACCCCAGAGCCCCATTCCTGGGCACAGTGTGTGTGAACCAGTCACTTACCTGGCAAAGGTTCACTTGACCTCCTTTTTGTGGAGCTACAATGAACCTTTCTTCTCTTCCTTTTTTTTTTCATTATTTTTCCCTCACAAAAATCTGAAGCCATTTCCAGTATTACAGCTTTTGCTGCATAAACCAGGGGGATTTTCTTCAGGGAGCAAAAAAATTGATTCCGAGGTTTCCATTAAGTGACATTAGCACAGCACGGCCTCTTCCAAGGGCTGAGCTTGGCAGTGAGTGTGTTGTAAAAGAAACGGGGCCTTTGCAATGCCCAACTTCTGTGGAGTTGGGCTGGAACAGCCCCATTAAGCTTCTTTTATGGTGGGGTGTGGGAGCTGGCCTCTGGAGAGCCTGCAGAAGACCAGCCAGATGCTGGGATGGGGTTCTGCTGGCATTACATGGGTTTTTCCTCCTGTCTAAGGAACCCCAGGCCAGTGGAGAGGAGGTCTTGGCTGGATTGTGCACTGCAAATGGGGCCAGCTCCTCAAGAACAGCCATCAGCCTCTCCCCAAGTGTCCCCATTGTTCCATCATCTTCAGCAGCATCCCCACTCTCAGCAACTCTTTCCCTTTCCTTTTCCCTGGACCACGGGGCAGGCACGGACAGGGAGCTGTGTGATTGACACCACGATGACGTGGCTGCACTTTGGCACGGCAGTGATTGTACCAGACAGAGCTGTTTAAATACCACCAGACAGAGTGTTACTCACAGGAAAATGAGGCCTTAAATGTCATTATTTGTGTCATTATTAATAGCCCCTAATTGTGTTCTCTAATCATCATGAAATTATGTTAATATTAATATTCACATCAAAACTGCCTGGGGAAGGAGGAGAACTTTTTTTTTTTTAAAAAAAAACACAACCCTAGTCTATGTCAATTCCCATTAACGGGAAACACTTGCCTGGTGTGCTGAGAGAGCAAAGATATGCACTGCTGCAGGGAATTCTCTGCACCTCTGAGTCCTGAGGAAGGCTCTGCCTTGGGACATCCCAAGGACCCACAGAAGCACCACAAAGCACAGACACCCTTAGACTCCATCACTGTTTTATAAGGAGCTTTATTGCATTTGAGAACATTTCCAACAAGTCTGCTGGACGGAGGAAAGCCATATTCTTTACTTACACAGAGAAATGTGAGAGATGTAGGAATATCACAACATTTTGTAGCAATGCTTGCTTTTTGTACGTGTTTTTCCTCTACTAAGTTCATTCTTTCCATTGTGTTTTTGCCAGCATGAAAATCCGCCCTAGAGAACTGCAACAGTATAAGCCCACCAAAGAAACCTTTGGAAAAAGCATTCCAAAGGCTTTTATTCATGAACTTCAATGGCTGTCATTCTGGGATGTTGAGGACATTTGGCACCCCAGACCCTCATTATAGTTGCTTTATCAGCTCCCTGAGGTCCACATTGAAGCCTTTTCCATGCTACAGCCCCATTCCACAGGCAAAGCCCACTCCTCATGGGCTGCAGCCTCTGTCCCCACCACCTCCAGTCCTGACAATCAGATGTCCTGGATGAAGGGAACGGTGACCGAGTGGCAGAAAACCATTTTCATCTGGAAAGAAATGGTAATGGCTTTGTCTGCAATTTTCTGCAGTTAAATTTTTCCAAGCAGCTCTATTTGCAAGTACCCAAATGCCTGACTTAATAAACCAGAGGTTTTGGAGTGGCAACTATTAAGCCTTGAGTTAAATATAACTCAGCGCTTGAAAATAACTTCAGAGCACACGTACAGGGAGCTGAGAGGGTGATGGTTGGTAGAGCAGCTCCAATAGGTCCTTTCTGGGTGTGAAGACAGGGATCTGCAGGTAGGTGGTTGGGGGGGTGCCTGGCAAAGGTGAGGTGGGCCAGTGTCCCTGTGGGCAGGTGAGGGGAGTGTGCTTGGGAGAGGGATGAGGGTCCTGCTGTGCTGGGGTGCCACCAACCTGGTTAAACTGCATCCTTATGAGGCTGGAGCATCCTTTCCCAGGGGTGCCTCTGGCACTGTGGGATGGAGATTTGTTCCCTGGGCAAAGTATGAGTGTTGCATCCCACCAAGAGCATCTGTGGGGGATCATGGGGTGCAGTTGGGTACTGTAGGGTTCAGTCAGGTGCAGTTTGGCACAGTGGGATGTGCTGCAGCAGCAGTGAGATGCAGCTGGATGCAGTACAGATTCAGTACAGCTGCAGCTGGCAGTGGCAGGGCAGGAGATGGCCACGCATCCCAGAGCCGGGCAGTGCCAGGCAGGGCTGTCCCTGCCTTTCCTCCCTGCCTGCTCTGCCAGGCTCGGACCCGCTGCCTGCAGGGAGCTTCAAAACCCCTTTTCCCCAAGGGCGGGGTGAAGGAAGTTTGCGAAGGTGTTTAACACTTCCATGTGAATGATTTTTCCATAAAATATTAATGACGTAGATATAACCTAATTGAGTCCTTGGGGCAATAACCTCTGACAAAACGGCCCTGATTAGGAGATAATTGACTGCGCGGAATTGTGGCTAAGAGAGCTTAATGTTGGCAAGGTCCATTATCGGGCAATAACGACCCTGTTTTGCCACGTGCCAGGGCAATTAGGAGAGATTTTGGGGGGAATAAATCCTTCTTTAGCTCTTTTATCACAAATGATTCTGCTGTTGCTTCGAGGTGGGCTGGCAGGACCAGCAGGCAGGGTGACAGCCCTAGGTCTGGTCCTGGATATCCTGAACAAACACAAAGCCCAGGAATTGTTGTTTTCCCCCTAAAACAAGCGTTCTCTGTGTTCTCCCCCAGACCTGCACATATAGGGACATTCAAGAAAGCATTAATGTAAAACACCATTGACTTCAATTTATATTAATACACTGTGCAGTGAACTGAGGTGGCTGATTCACAATCCTCATCAGATTTCAGTGCGCCGGGTAAATCAGCTCCCTTGGTTCACTGTAGTTTAATTATAAGCAAATTGCAAGTGAATTAAGATAAATCGAATTAGAACCACTCTAATACTGAGCAAAAACGCCCACCGAGGAGTCTGTGAAGGTTTCGCTAATCCACTTCGAGGGACAACGGGGACGCATTTTCCAAGCACAAGTCGACTTTGAGGTGGGAGAGGGAGCCAGGTCGGAGTGGGAAGAGCAGAAGGAGCAGGGCAAAAACACCGGGCATTTCGGCTGGCCCCGGTCCGTGAGCCCTGGCCGCTCTCGGAGCCGGGGACCGGAGCCAGAGCATCGCACAGGAGGTTGGAAGTGGGGAAAGGAGGAGCTGGAGCAGACTGCTGCGGCACAAATTGGAAGCCGGGGTGGCTCTTTCTTCTTCTCCTTCTTTCTTCCCTCCCAGGGAAGTGTCATTTGTACAAATTGCCCATCCGTGCCAGCTTGGGAGAGACCTCACAAGGGAAACCTGGAGCCTTCCCCGCTTTTCATGTGAGCGGATGCCCCTTTTATTTCTGAGCAAGGAGTAAGTGGAGAAGAAAGGAGCTCCTGTCAGCCTCCAGGAGACAAATTGCTTCCTGCAGCCAGAGGTGCCTCCGCTCTAACAACCACCCGCTCCGGAGGTGAGCCAAGGTGCCCCCGCGCTCCCCAGCCTCTCCCCGCTTTTAAATTGAGCCCCGGATAAGTAACTAACCATCCTTTTCATTTTTATCTGGCCAGGATGATTTACTGGGCCGCTGCGCGAGAAGCCCGTGCGATGCTGCTGCTCTGGCGGCAGGAACGCTGCGCATCCTAAATGGAATGACCCTGGATGCCCGGGGTTAAAGATAACAGCCGAGCTCTTGTTCGCTGCCTCCTCGCCATCAGATGGGCTGTTATCTCCCCGGGTGCTCTCCTTCCGAGGGGAGGTGGCCAGAAGGGCTGCCAGGCGATTGCGAGCCATAAAGTTATTAAAACAGTGGAGGCAACAAAGCGGCGCAGCTTTCCCGCTGCTCTGACATTTCTAAAGGGTGAAAGGTAAAAACACGCTCTTATAAAAACCCAGCCCGGGGTTTGCGGTTTCTGCCGGAGCTCTCGGAGCAGCTAATTAAACGGGAGGGACAAATCCGCACAGCAAACTTCCAGCCAGCAAATCAAAGCCCAGCCTGGTGGGGAGCGGGGGGACTGCGGGGAGGGCACCCCTTTTTCCCTTTGAACCTTTTTTTTGGGGAAAAAGTGGCAGCAGGGCTTGGCACAACAGAGCAGCTCCATCCACAGCCCCTAATTATTCCCCCTAACTCAAAGCGCCGAGGCCAGGAGCCAAACCTCACGGAAAAGTGCTGTTGGTGGCAGAGCTGCGTGGACAAGTGGCACATTCCCCCACCCCTGGTTTGCTCCAGGCTCTGTGTCCCCACACTGGTCCCCACCACATCTCTCTGGGGCTCTGCCCTGCAGATCCCTCCGGATGCTGGGGAGTCCTGAGCTGACCCCCAGCACTGGGATGATGGAGATGGCAGGGACAGGTGTACCCTGAGTCTGTGGGTGTCCCCACCTCCTCCTGTCTCTCTGCACAGACACATCCCCTCGTCTCATTGATCTGGGCGAGCTGCCTGTCCACCCACACCCTATCTCTAATGGCCTCATTAGTTAGGGAAAAGAGTTGCTGAAGTCAATTTTTGATATGGAATAGTGAAACCCAGAAAAATCAATAATTCTGCAGCCAGGGGGAGACTGGGGGGAGGGAGGGGTGAGTTCAGGTAACCAATGAGCTTAAAACGCCCACTCCCCGCATCTGGCCTCATGTTACATCCGTGCTCAGCCACATTCCATTTGGATGAGACAGCCTGTGCTCACTGCTCCTAGTCCTCCCCTGGGGCCTGGACCAGCATCCCTGTGTCACCAGACACCTCCTGCAGGGAAGGGACCTGGTGCCCAGGCTGCCCTTGCCAGATCTTGAGGCTCCATGGCAAGAGGGCAGGTGTGCCACAAGCTGCCTTGGTTCTACCTGTGCTGGGAAGAGACCAATCTGGTGGAAGTGGCTCAGGATTCAGATGGATTTGGATGAGTTACGTGGAGGGTGTTATCCATGGCAGGAGCCATGGAAGGTTTCCTGTTCTGGGGAGGCTGTAATTCAGAGAGGGATTTTTTGCTTTTGAAGCTTGCTGGAGTTCACACAGGAGTTAATCCAGAGCAGCCAAATGTACCGGGCTGTGCACAGAGGAATCCTAAAGGTTCCCTCTGATCCGTGATCCAAAACCTCAGCCCCTGGTGACATGGGCTGCTATAAAGCCTCTTGTGAAAGATCTCCATTCAGTGGTAATTCCTTTTGTAGCTGATTTCCACCATGTGGCTGCACACCCCACGGTTTACAAGAGCACTGACAGAGAGCAAAACTGCGAGCTGGGAAAAAACAACAGAACAGTAAATGTGGTTTTCTGAGCTTTCCTCATCAAATTATGACAAGAGGGAACCAGAGGGTGCCCCCCATTCCCCACCCTGCAGCTTGCAGCCACCTACCCATCCTCCCATTCTCCCACACAACCTGTGCTCTGAGGCACACACACCTCAGTTCCATCTTCCCCATCTCTCACCGTTGTTTTTCCCCAGTATAAATTTTGCATTTCTAGCCTGCTTGTCATATTTCCTACCGGATTGGGTGTTTAATTAAAATCATAATTAAAATTGATCTCCTCATTAGCATGCACCTGCTCTTCTGCTCGCGTCCTGGCATTTAATTATACGCTGAAGATGTCAAGTCTGACAGGGGAGAACGAGACCCCGGCCAGCAACCTCTGACAGGACTTCCTGGTGACAACATCTGGATGCCAGGAGCCCATCTGCTGGCATGGCCTCAGTTCTGGGCAGGGAGAGGTGGGCACTGCTGGAGCTGGGGGCTGGCAGCCCCAGGGGTCAGTGGGGTCTGGGCCTCAGCAGCCTGCACACCCACTCTGGAGTTTTCTGTCATGGAAACACATGGGGACAGTTTTCCCAGTTGGTACAAGTCTCTCCATAATCGCTGGGCTTTCACAGGCACTGGTGTTGAGATCCAAGCCAGCCTGAGATCCAAGCCTGCCCTCCTCCAGAGAGTCCCAGCAGCCCAGGGTGCTCTCCCTTCCATGGTGAAAGCAAAGCACCCCTCACCTCACCTTGGGTTGACCATTAGTGAAATTACTGGAGTACTTTCTGGTCCTGAAAGTGCATCTGCTCCTTTCCCTCTGTGCCAGGCAATAAAGCTGCCAAAAGGCATTTTTCGGGGCCGTTATCCGTGAGGAGTTTTATTCCTGCACTTTGAAAGTCTCTCACTGATCGATGTAGGTTCAATGGGATCTGTGAAGCAATGAAAGCTGACATCAAACATACCTGCCAAATTTGAGGCTCTCCTTTATGGCTTCCTGGGGACCCAGCATGTTTTGAATCCAGGGACCTGCCTTTCCTCCTGCTCTCTGAAGGGGCTCGTACAGCCCTGACCAATGTCTCTGAAGACTTTCCACTATGGAAACCCCAGCTCAGCCACACCAAGCAGTGCAAGTGCTGCTGTTTATTTGCAAAGTGGCTTCTAATGAAGAGCAAAGAGGAGAAGCCCTTTAAACCCCCCTCCTCTCTGACTGCTCATAACTGGTACTTGTCATTCCTCCTCAGCCAGGAGCACCTGGGGACACACAGCAACACTCTCAGCTGTGTCAGGGGGAGACGAGGGGGGACGATACCTCCAGGTGGAGTTGCCCTTCTCTTTTTATGGCTCCTTGTATGGCTGAGGCCATCAAATGCCAGATATAGAGACCTTTATTCCTTGAGAAGCTGGGACTGGAGCTGAGGCTGAAGCTTTATCGCAGCTGGGCTCCCTGATTTGGGAATACTCTGAGTGCCAATGCAGGGGAACGCCATGGGTGCTGCAGATACACCAAAGGAGAGAGTCACCTTTGCAAGAACAAATTTCACATGTGGCTGGAGAGTGAAGAACAGGCATTCCCAGCTGGCTGGAAGGACATGGAGGGACGTTTAGCTGTAACAACCACTGCAATTTAAAAACAGAGATATTAAACCCCACCAAACCTGCCAGTAGCAGCCATTTGACCACTCCTTACAGAGACAGCCGGGCCCATTAAGCATAAATAACGCACTTGAACATTATGAAGAAAAATACACAACCATTAATAGCCAGGCACCAATGCAGCATCCCAATGGGAACGTTATTTATGAGGCTGTATTGTTATCAATCCTACTGGGAAAAATCCTGCTGCATGAAATGAGATCCAGGAAGGCTGTCGTGTACGTGGGATGGAGCAGGGTCAGTCACTGCAGTGGGGTCTGACACAATGTGCATTGGCCAAGGGTGCAGCTCCAGCACTGCCTCAATAAGGCAGAGCAGGATGGTCCTGCCAGGCCCTGAGGGTGCTTCATTTGGGCGCATTCTCAGTGATTTTAATGAGATTTTTTCATGAGTAATAATTCATCAGCCTGGAGTGCAGACTGGGAAGAGATGAAGTGTGGGTACTTGCCAGGCTACACTGGAGAGGGGATGTTGTATGGGGAGCAACCAGACACCCCATGTGCTGCTGTGGGAATGGGGCACAAGTGAGAAATGAAGCCTAAAGAAACATTTGTCATTTGAGTTGTAATTACACAATTACATAAATGCATGATATTAGTAGTCAAGAGCCTGGAGTTTTCAGTAAAGAGTCCCTTAAGTAAATAAACATTTTCAAGCGAGTACATTATTGGGATGAGATTTAAAAAAAACATGAAATGTTAAGAATTGTGCAGGATGACACAGGAAAGTGAGGAGGAAAACCAAACCAAACCCAAACCAGCAACTGCTGGAGCAACGAAGTGAAGAAGACAGCAAGTTCCACAGAGGTGGCTCATTTTCAAACTGCTGGTCCTGGAGATGGGCTCTGGTCACTAAGGAATGAGGACTGGCAGCACGAAAAGACAGTTCCATTTAATTTTAAGAGGTGTCACTGTGGAGGTGGCGTATGAGGTTGTCAGTTACAACAGAAGCACAGAATATAAATAAATATACATGTAAAAACAAACAAAAGCCCATCAAAACAAGCAAGAACTAAACCAAATCCCTGCATTACACTCTGTAATTAAATATTTATCACAGCAGAGGAAGTAAAATCCATTTACTGTTTTTGGCCAGTTACAATCTTCCTTTTAAAAATCCTTTGCAATTAGTTCCTTCCTCCCTGGGAGACGAGAACGCTGAAATAGTCTCCAAGTCCATCTTGAACAAATTGCAGAACATTTTCTTGCCTGATTGGAGTGTGTGTGCGTGAGGGTTTCAAGGAACTTTCTGCAGCTCAGCCCTTCCCACTGTGTGTCCTTAATGATGGGTTGCCATGGGCTCTGCAAGTGGGAGGATAGCGTTGGTGTTTACCATTAACCCAGGGATTACCATGAGCATGGCTTCCTATATTTCCTTTATCCTTGGGAAAGGCCTCAGAGAGCTGTGTCTAAACAAGACAAATTCACCCAGGCTCCTTCCAGTCAAGATTTTGGGTCAAGGGCTGCCTTCAGTGATGCCACCTGGTTCAGGAATCCTTATTGAGGACACTGCTCTGCTCACATCCCTGGCATTGACAATCCCTTGGGGACCCTGACTGCAGGATGTGGCACTGCCCATGCTCTGCTTCCACCATAGTTTAAACAGCACAGGTGATGAGGGGCACCAGCTCTTGCTGGCACCAGAACTGATCCCCAGTCCTGACCCCAGAGCTCTGGGAGAGCCCCCATTTCCTGTCCACTCTCCTCAAACCAGGACATGAAGTGCCATTATGGAATTTCACATTTGGAGATAATTGCATTAAGGTAATTGCTGCTGCAGCATTATTTCCCGTTCCTGGGAGAGGCTGAGAGGGAGGCTGAGTGTATTGTGTCTGCGTTAGCAGATTAATAATTACAGCCCTTCGGAGCAGCGCTGGTTTGTATGGATTCACAGCTGCTGGATCATTACCCGGCACACTTGAAGACACCCTATAGGAGCACAACACTGCGTGCTGCACAGTTTGGTTCCTCTGCTGCTGGGTCGTGGGTTTGCTACACTTTCATCAGACTCACAGCTTGTAAGAAATAGAAAGCATTTACAACCTGAAGCAAGTGAGCACTGGAGCCACTTGGAACAGCAGAGCGCCGTCAGGGATTCCCTGGCAAATGCCTCGGGAAGAAAATCTTCAGTCCATCGGAGGAAAGCTTTACCTTTCCCAGAGTAGCCTGTTCCTTGGGAGGCTCTGGCTGCACATGGGAGTTATCCCAGTCCCCAGGTACTCCAAGTGACAGAGGAGATCTGTGGAGATCATTCTCCTCTGTGGAACCACCGCTGTCTCTGCAGTTGCTCTGTTTTCTGCAAAATAATTTAGGAGAGGGAATGGAAGGCTCCTATGGCCTATTGAAACAGATGAATAATTTAGGGAAGCTGGATGAAATTACAAGAGCAGGATAACTCAGCCTCACAGAAAGGATAGCACACAAACTCCAGCAATCCAATCTGAACAGAGTGATGTGGGATCCAGGCAAACTGGGAGGAAGACATGGATGGTTCACAGAGGGAACAGCTCTGTTTAGCTCTGCTGCCTGATTAGAGCAAATTGAAAAATAAAAGTATCAATTGTGAACAGAAAATTAGATTCATAGGCTGATTTCAGTTTTCACTGTCTGGGGTGTAAGACAACAAAGAGTTCACCTGAAAACAAAGAACTCTGTCTTCCCTAAGGGTGTCTCCTTCATGTATTGATTAATGTCTGTATGAAGCAACTATCTCATTTAGGACAGAAGCAATATTATATTTCTCCTGCAAAGCACCTTAAGGGATTTAACAAGGAGCTTTTTAGCACAGAGCAACTACTGGTGATTCAGAGGTGACACAGTCAGTTTAACAGACCACGGAGAGGACACAGGTCATTTTGGGATTTCAGTGGGTATGAGGATGGATCTGCATATCCATCCATCCATCCATCCATCCATCCATCCATCCATCCATCCATCCATCCATCCATCCATCCATCCCTCCCTCCCTCCCTGCTGTAGGGAAAGAGCAGGGGAATGGAGAGAGTCCGATCCCAGCACCCCCAAGCACCTGCTGAGGGGCTGTGGGGTGTCCTGTGCTGCCACTGGCCCTGCCATCCTGCACCACCACCAGCTGCACACACAGCTCACCCGCTCCAGGGCCACTGGCCTTGCAGAGGGACTTGGGATCAAGCTCTAAGCTGGGTAAGTCCTTGTCAGAGGCACAAGGCGCCTGTACAGCCTCATGGTTTGACCTCTGCACATCGGAAATTATATTCCAATCTCTCTACAACACCCAGTGGAGTACCAGGACTGAACACCTACAACCACTCCAGCAGGGAAAGAGGATGACAGCTACATCTGTAATACCCAGCAGAGCAGGCGAAGCCGCTTCCTCTCGCTCTCTTCTTTCCCATTTTTACATATGCAATTACAGTGCCGAGCGTTATTTGGATTTGCCTCCGCAGCTGCTGCTGTCCTGCAGTGTGCTCCAGCCAAATTACATTTCAGAAATGACATTTCCACTCACAGCAGCACAGCCCGGCTCCCCTTGGAACAGCAATGAGAGGGACGTAATGGCTTTAGCATTTGTTCTTCCAAACAAGAAGGGTTTGTTCTTCCAGAGGCAGCACCGACGGAGGCTGCGAGGGGCTGGCTGGCTCTGCCCTGCAGCTTTATGGGGACCTTGCTGGGACAGATCCCTTCCAGCTGGAGAGCAGGGTCAGCACGAACTGTTAAATAGTAGTAGCTAATCTGGCTGTTGAATCCATCAATTCCCATTTGTGCTTCTCTGTCTCCTTCCCTGTCCATCAGGGCTGATCACGCCAAGCTCACTGCCTTGGCAGCTGGTGCCCTCTAAGCATTGCCATACTGTCACCAGATCCTTACCAGCTGTTCCACAGAGCTGGGCTATGGTTGGACTTGGTGATTTAAACGTCTTTTCCAACCTAAATGATTCTATGATTTTAGAAATCATCACCTTTAGCAGAGCCATCCAGCATCAAGGCACCTGTAGCAAGGGCTTTGCCGTGCTCACCACCGTGTTACCTTTCCCTGCAGCCACACTAATTGCTAACCCTGAGCAAAAAAACATGTTTTCCTCGCTGTCGAAATGACAACCTCTAAACAAATCCTAAATCCTGTCCTTTGCTTCCAGCAGTGTTTTATCTTTCCGCTGCTGTTCTCTTGAGATTTATGCCTCATGATCTGGAGGAACCTGCAGCATCCATCCCTACCTGTTTCTTGTCTATTTAAGTGGCAAGGGCTTGTCAAGGCACGGAAGTTTCATTGATTTACTGTAAGATGCTGGATCAGGCTGCTGCAGTGAATCCCTGGCCATGCTCCCGTTCAGAGAAGGAGAAGTTCCTCTTAGTTTGGCAGAGCTCAATCAGGCGCTGAGTGCACCAGGATTGGAGCATCCCATGGACTGGAGGTGGGGTAAAGGTTATGGGGTAAAGAACTTGAGCTGAAAGGGTCTGTAAGCGTGTCTGAGGCTGAATCTCAGAGCTGACCCTTGTAGAGGAACACGGGCTTCTCCTTGTCCTGTACTGTTCTGCAGCAGATAAAACAGATTTGGCACAGGCTCTGGGACACCTCAGAGCAGAGGGACTGGGGGATAAGTGTGTGTTTGTTTGTTTTTACAGCTCGTTGCCATCTTCAGGTGCACTGGCACCATTAAAAGAGGAGCAGCATGTAAATCGCTGCCTGCACCGCGGCGTAATGAAGGGTTATGTCTCCCTCGCTGCTGCATTTCATCGAGCAGAATCAGGGAAGGGATTTGGCCTGGCACAAGCTCCCACTTTACTCCTAATGCTGTGGAAATGAGAATGGAATCACATCTCTCCTGCTCTTTTTTCAAGCTGGGGAAAGCAGTCGTTTGACCCCAGGAGCTCAGACCCTCCAAGAGCCTCCACGAAGCTCCAGCTCCACATGGGGAGGGATGGGGCAGCACAAGGATGAGCTGGAGGCAGAGCACATGGAAAAGCAGTGCCAAGGCTCCATGGATGCACCTCTTCTCCAAGCAAGGAAGGGGTCAGGAAGCTTGAGAACTAATGCCAGCAATAAATGATTGATGCTGCCACTCTTCAGGGTGTGTTAAGCAGGAAGATTTATTGTGGTTCTGAAAAGGCAGAAGATGTGACAGGAGAGCTCCTGCCTGCTGGGAAAGGAGGCATTTAAATCCTGATGTGTTTATGCAAGATGGATTTGATATTCCTGTGCCCTCAGGGCAGTGCCCCCCCATGCTCCTTCCCATCTCCCATGGCATCTTCCTTCAGGTCAAGGATGCACAAGGTTCCTAGAGCTGCTCCCAACCCTTCTCAAAGTCTGAAGTGGTGGAAGAAAATTATCCCGAGGTCCTCCAAGGAGAAATTTAAGCAGCAGCTTGATCCTCTTTCTGTCAAACTTACTGGAAGAACTCCTCTTGAGTTCAACAGGAGATAGATGAAATGTATTATTGTTACCATTAGATATAAACAGGGCCAATTTAGTAAAATTCATCTACACCGAGTCCCGTCCCCGTGCAGAAAATGAATCAGGTTAGCAGCTACAGCCCTGGGCTTCCGACAATCCCCCCTTCGATAATATAAACAGAAAATTGGAAGGGAAATGTCATCTCAGTGAGTTCATTCCTGAATCACATGTTTGATGAAAGACTCTTTATAAACCCTTAAACTGCCTGAAGCCATTCACCTGAAAAAAATGTAACATTCCTCGGCGGAAAAGAACAATTAGCAATACAATTAGTTTTCTAAGAGGTAGAGATAAATAATGGAATGCTTTCTTTGGCGGGGAGGGACAGCGCTGACAGTTCTCAGCTCCTTGTATTGACAGCAGAGGAAACGGCCCATGAAACCGGTCGTTTGCGGGGAATTTTGATCTATCAATTGCGACCGGGGAGAACAAGAGAAGCATGAAAGAGCAGCTCGGCTGTCAAGCGGCAGCTGCAGCCACTGCAGCCTGGCTGGGCTGTTTCACAAGCGGCCAAAATCCGCGCCTGCTTCTGGTTCCAGAGGTTGTGCACATCTGGATGGGCACCCCCCTGCTGCTGTGGGTCCACTGGCTCCCGACATCTGGGATGGAGGGAGGGAGGGAGCTGAGGCTGCATGGCCATGCTCCCAGTGGCTTTTTGACAAACCAGTAAGATAGATCCATCCCAAGAGGCTTCGTGTGGAATCACAGTGTGTCTGCCTGTGCTAGCAGTGCTGGAGGAGAGCGGGCACACAGGGCACCGGGTGGGGATTCTGCTCGGGAGGGGCGGGAGAAATCCATCTCTGCCACCGGGAAATGAACCAGGACCAGCAGTGCAATTCTCAGTTATGAATTTGTGATCAATACCCTGTTCTCATTGATTCCTTGTTTGCCATAATGAACTGATTAAGGGAAACATAACTGCAGAGCCGATGCCTCTTGGCTGGTGATTTTGGCAGGGCAGAAGAGCAGCAGCCGGGTCTCCTGGCACAGTCAGGCTCACCACAGGGACACATGGCACTGTGGGGCTCCCTGACCACACATGGGTGACAGCCTCAGACTTAGGGTATGTCTTATATGAATGTCATGCGGGATTTGGTCAGGGGGATTTCTTCAGGGGCTCCTGTTGGCCACCAAGCACACATTTCTTCCTGGCAGTAAGTTCCCAGCCCTTTCTGACCTCATAAGGACAGGCAGAGGAATGGGGAGAAAGGACAATCAGCATCTCTTAAGCTGTGGCTTCTGCACTGGCAGCCTGGGACCTTTTCCTCCTCTTTGAGTTAGTGTATTTGCATCTGCTCTCTCTGCTTTTCTTCAGCTCCCATCCCTCCCTACCCTTTCCAAAACGGGAGAGTGAAAAATATGCCTTTTGCCCCCTTAACTATTTCCATCTGAAATTAGAGCTCCCGTTGGCTGACCCCGCTGTGGCTGAATCTCAGCCTTTTCTCCATCGAATCCTTTCTGCAGAATTTATTGGGTGGTGCTGCATTACCCTCATAAAAAGGCAATAAATGGCCCTGTTTGCATTGCACGCCATAATGGCTGTAACCTCGTGGCATTCTTAAAGAGCCTCCTTAGGAACAAAGGGGCAGAAAAGAAGTCTCCCAGAAATCTTTGGGATAATTACATTGCGGGGAGTGCAGGAACCTTTAAAATCATTTTAAATCAAAGGAAACCCATATTTTAAATCCGAGGTGAACAGCATTTGGGACAGTTGCAAAACTCCTCAGCCTTGCCAGCTTGCAGCATACACTTTGCACCCTGTGAGAGGATGCTTTTCCTGTCTTTCCTTGTACTTTCCCATTTGTTCCAGGAATCTGGGTGTATTCCATTCCCTTGTGCTACAGGCACACTTCCTATTGTGGGGCACCCTTGCTATTGTGACAGCCCCCATGGCGGCAGGCACAGGGGTGGAGCGCACAGCAATGGGTGTGCAATGGGGTTGGAAGCAGAGCTGGCATTATCAGCATCTATCAGAACCTCAGACCGTGGCTGTGGGGAGAGGCAGCACATCAGGGACAAGCAGATGCTGCAGGTGGATCTCCAGGCTGGTGCGAAAAACACAGGAATATTCATTCCCCGCTCTAAGAAGCTGAAAAAGGAAAGGTGTCCTGGATCACTGGGGAATTGATTACCTGCAGGATGAGCAGGGGACACCTCCTAGAACTTCTGAGCTTAAGCATCTATTTGTCCAGTGCTGGTCTATTGCTTGTCCATCACCACCACCCCCTGTCCCCAGTGACTTACAGCCCACTGCAGCTGCCAGCCTGGGCAATGCAATAACAGGGAGGAGCAGATTGGGTGTACATGATCAAGGGCTTTCAGCTCTGCTAATGCTCTGCTGCACTGCTCTTTACCCAACCTGGCAGCCATTTATTGCTCCTTCAATGGCCACTTCTAAACATTATGGCTTACTTAGAGTTTAGGAAGGTGGCACTTTGGAAATACAGAGTTTGCTGTTTCAGCCAGGATGTGCATTACTCGTCCCTCATTTCTTTACTGGCTAAAGCAATTTTATCTCTATCCACTCCGTGGAGTTAAGTTATAAAGTGGAGATGTAAAGTCACAGTGGAGGAAAACAGGTCTGGGATAAGGATAAGGGAGAGGAGAAGGATTTTGGGCTGGAGACTGCAGCAGAGCACATGCAGATCTGTCAGGCTGGGGTCACACCTACGCCAAGCTGCTCCCCAGTTTCAGGCCCCTTTCCACTCGTGCCCCAGAGGAGCTGACTGCAGACAGGGACATAGAGTGGTGACAGAGGGGACATGGGTGTGCTCAACCCTTGCTATTTCACCTCAGTGCAGTGTAGTCTCAGATAAAGTCAGTCCCTGCAAACCAACAACCACATGAGAGCAGCCAGCCCCAAACACAGCACAGGGACTGGATTTCTCCCTGCATTCCCCAGGGCAGGGCTCCCGTCCTGTAATTCACTGGGATGGGATGTGGAAATGAAAACAAAGAGAGCATGAACACAACAGCTTACTCGCTGCTCTGCGAGGCCAGTAATCGAAAACTCCTGACGCTAAACAGAAATGAAAATGTTAATGGCAAACACCCAAAGCAAATGCATTCCATATGCAGAGGATCGCCATAGGCTGACAAATACAAATGTTGCCGTAGCTACAGAGGGAGGAAACGCAGAAATGCTGCCGCAGAAGAAAGTGGATGCACTCCCTGCCGAGAGCAGAGCAGCTCCCCAGTACCTGCTCCCTTCGATCCCCCTGGCACCTGATTCTTGAATCCCCCCAGCACCCACTCCCTTCAATCCCCCTGGCACCTGATTCGTGAATCCCCCCAGTACCCACTCCCTTCAATCCCCCTGGCAATGATCCCTTCAATTCCCCTGGAACCTGCTCCTTTGGATCCCCCTGGCACCTGCACCCTTCTCTCTCCCTGGAACCAGCTCCCTTTGCTCTCCTCAGCCAGGACCAGCACTGGGCAATCCCTGAGGCACCCAGACCTGCGCTGCCATTCTGGTTTCCCACCTACACACCCGATGTTTGGGAAGAGGCTGGAACATGGGGAGGCAGCCTGGACCCTCAGCCCACTCACAGGGGATGAGCATTCCCCTCTGGCCAGCACCTTTCAGCACTGGAAGGGAAAATCTGCCTGGGAGCCACATCCTTCAGTGCAGGCACTCAAAGCCCTGTGCTGCTCGGAGGAGTCACTCCATAAATTCATCCTGTAAGAGTTCCTGAGTCGGAATAGGAGGTGGAGGGTAACGACTTAAAAATAATACACAGAAACCCGGCAAGAACTCAGAATGCCTGGTCAGAAGCCCAAGGGAAATTAGCCTAATGCTCAGCAAATATTGGAGAGCGAGGGGATTACTCTTCCCCCGGCCCTTGCTGCTGCCACTGGGAGAGTTTACAGCACTTTGTCATTTATGGCTGGAGCTCTTTATGGCTCTGGGGCTTTTCACAGCCCTTGTGGTTCCTCCTTGCATCCATCTTTGCTGTCACGGACAAGGAGATTGGTGTTTGGGGTGCTAAAGTGGGGCCTGACAAACCTGAACTTGCTTCAAACCCAGCTCCTGGGCAGCTTTGCTATAAAACCACAGTAAAACCAGGGCTGTAGCATGTGGCCAAGCCCCAGCTCACCAAGGCCAGCCATACTCACAACCCCCAAACCCAGTCCTCAGGCTCACCCCTCTTTCCAGAGATGCAGGTGAAGCTTTTTGAAACCCCTGGTGGCTTTCCTTTGTTCCTCATTTCCCCCCCAGACTTGCAGCCTGCCTCCAAAGCAGGCAATGTTCACACTCCTTGGGTTTCACCACAAGCATCCCTTCCAGCTCCATCTGTGAGCCTTAATTAGTGAATTTACTGACAGAAACTTTATTAATGCAGCATTTAGCTCTCCTGGCAGCATCTTGCACCCTTCAGAGCCTCCTGTTCAGCAAAACAGTGGTTCCTGGGGCTGCTGGGCCCCCTTGGGGCTCAGCACAGCTGCTCAGAGTGTATTCTGCCATTATTTCACATTCTGGGTGCCCGGGGACACCAACCCTGCCTTGCCACCCTCCTCTTGCTGACTGTTTGCTCATGGAAGCAGGGAGAGTGGGATGCAAGGCTGTTCAGGTGATACACACGTGGTGGGGAGCAGCAAAGCAGAGCCTGACAGCACTTTGGCACTCACTCCATCCTCACTGGATGCAAACTGGTGCTGTCTGGGCTACTCCAGAAAGCCTGGAGATGGGAAGCAATGCTCAGCCCACCAGTGCTCCCAAAACCACCACTTCTCCCACCCTCCCCTTCCACTTCCCAAGTGTCCTGCTGTCCCAGCTGAGCCAGGACCCACCTGCAGTGAGTGGGCACAGGGCCAATGTCACCCAGCTCTGTGCTGTGACCACACACCCACCCTCTTGCCCACAAGCCACCCAAAACCAGAGAACAGCTCTTGTGGGACAGACCCCGCAAACAGCTCCCAAAGAAGGCACAAACCAAGATTTGCACCACATCTTCCTTCTCCTTTCAATTTCACTTCTCCTTCTGGTTGTTTTTTTCTCAAAGACATTAACCAGAAATAAAAGTTAAATGTGAAGTCGAAACAATAAGGCATGGAAATAGCAGAAATAACTTAATTAAGTTTTTAAAGATTTCCATGCTTGAATAAATTAGCCTTCCTGCAAATGTCACAACAGGCACAAAAAATGTGTAATCAATGGAGCACAATGTTACTTTGCTCTTTAGTTAAATGAAAGCTCTGGCAGTGTGTTCTCCAAAGCTCCCTCTCTCCTCCACGCTCCCTACAACTTCTTCCCCACATGCTGAGCTGCTCCGGGGGAAAAGCTCCAGAAACTCCAACATCAGCTTTTCCCTGTACAGGCAACAAGCTGGAGAGGTTTCCTTTGCTCTGCTCCCCCAAAGTGCCACGGGGAAAGCACCAACAACTGCTTCTGTGTGCTGGTAACACAACCAGGAGGGAGGGGATGCTCGTAATTTGTCAATTTAGCAAACGGCAGGCAGAATCAGCAGAAATAACACGTGTTTTTCACTGGGGAATATGCCAAAGCTTTCCAGTGCCACACAGGCCCCTGCCCATCCTGCTGCTCAGAAATAAAGCCACTCTTGAGGATGGGAATTTACTGGGGAGGGTTTGGGGAGAGCAACCATAACAGGCAGGGAGATTAAAACACTGATATAGGATAGAAGTGGAGGGAATTTTGGCTTGCTTATTCCAGAGAAGAAAGATGAGGGGAGACATGCAAACAGTCTTCAAACATTTAAAGGAAAGCTCTGAAAAGGGAGAGAATAAACAGGTTTTCATGTTCGCTATGAGGATGACAAGATAAACATAAACTGCAGCAAGGAACATTCATGTTCGACATCAGAAATGCGCTTGTGATTCCGAGGTGAAGCTTTGAGCAGTGCAGGGGAATGTGTGCAATATTAGTGGGGACAGATTGGACTGTCAGGAGCAGGTTTGGAGATTAGCTGACCTCACAGGCTGATTGCCCAGCCCCATGTTTTGCAATATCCATTTGAGTGGAGCCAGCAGACAGTGGTGGAAGAGCCACTGGCTCCAGGTCACTGGGAACAGGCTGGGAACAGGTTAAATATTTGGTGCTGAACTGATGGATCCAGAGCCTGCCTTGGTTTTTCTGTTATTGCCAGGAATTGCCAGCAATTCCATATCAGAAACTGACTCAGGGCATCCCTGTATTTAGTGTAGAGCATTGTATGGGCTCTAAACTACTGTATGGGCTCTTGACTACTTCAGCCAGGTCATATCTGACCCCTGAAATGCAGGAACATGCAAGGCTTGATGGCTTCTCCTTCCTCTATTCCCTCAAGGGCTAGGACTGCGATAGGGGCACAGAGTCAGCTTCCAATCCCCTTGGATAATGATGAGGGTGAGCAATTGAGCTGCTCTCTGCTCCACCAGGAGCTGAATCCTAGGCTGGGAGTGCTGCTGTCTGCAGTGTGACACACACTTTATTAGAAAGTGAGTCATTGGAAGGCATTGGAAATTCTTCTAAGACTGTTTTGATTGTCCTCGAGGAATCAGTGGCTGAGGTTGGAATGCTGGGAGGACAAAGGCGGCTGCCAGATGAAAGTAGAGAGAAAAGATTTCTCCTCTTTGAATCATCAGCCAATTAAATTTTCAGCACAATAAAAGTGGAGGGCAAACGGTTCCACTAATGGCTCTCGCCAGCTGATCCCATTACCGGCGCTGCCGTGCTGGGCTTACACAGGGACAGCCGTGCTGCCATGGCTCCGAGGGGGGATGCTGGGGACACCCAGGAGGCTGAGGAGCTGCAGAAAGGCCAAGCAAGCCTGGGAAGATGGGCTGGAGATCAAGCAGAGAGCACACACCCCAGGTTATTGATGTCCATCCCCTCAGACCTGAAACGTCCTTCAGCTACAGCCTGAACTCACCCTCTTTTTGTGTCTTCGTCATGGTTGATGAGCTGTAGGGGGAAGGCTGCATGGAAATGCTGCTTTTTCTTCTTTGCCAAAGCCCAAATAGTGTTTAATTTGACTGGAAACGTGAATGAGATCGCACTGGGCTGTAGGAACCTTTGTTTAACTTGAAAGAAGAAACCCTATTTGGATTGGTTCCTATTTTTGATCAAGAAACACATTTTGGGTTTAAAGGCATGTCCCGTGTGCGACCAGTAACACCACTGGCACACAGCGAGGCAGATGTCCTGAGGACTAAAGAGGATTTAATTTATGGTTCTTGATTCTTTGCTGAGCTTGAAGCTTTGCAGTGACAGAACATTTCTTTCCAACTCTGCCCTTCACCCCCTTCAAGGCTACTGGAACATATATGTGATCCAAAGAGGGAAGATGGATCTCCCAAGTCCTCACAGATTGTTTATCAGAAAGACAAAAGCCTGGAAAGCTCTGTGTGTTGGTTGAAGAGAAATTTTCCCTCCCCTTGCAAAATTTGGGATGATTGTTACTAATGACCTCTTTGGATCCGTGCCCAGGATGCAGCGATATCATCTCCCACTCCCAGTAATGAGGTTGCAACTGATCCTGAACAAATGGCAAAGTTATTTAATAATTATTTCAGAAGGTCTGCTTGTGACCTTTCAGCTCGTCAGGGTAAGTAGCGCAAATTTATCACCAGAGCCACAAGAAGGGACTTGATTATTCAAGTTGTTTTCCCTGGCAAGAACTTGGTTTGCCCCCAGTTTCTGAGCCATTCAAGGTATTCACCAACTGGAAATACAAATACAATTCCTGCCCATGGCAATGGAGTTCTGCCTGGGGTTGGGGGCATCCCTGAAAGAGCATCCAACATGAATTGCCACTGAAGCCAGCACTGATGGGGGGGAGGTGGGTTTATTCCCTCACAGCTGGGACCCTGCTGGAGGCTGACAGGACACTTTAAGCCAGCATCCCAACACCCATTCTGCCAGGAATTGCTTCCCAGCAGATGAGGATGGGATGCAATGGCAGGAGGTGTGTTGGAGAGTGGGAGATGCCCCATTCTTCCCCCCAGGACCTCGGGGGCTGCTGCAAAGTCTCTGTCTTCTCCCTTCAGGGAAAGCTGCCCAAAGCCTCTTAAAACAGAGCCTGGAAGTGCCCCTCGGCTGTCCTGTTTGGATAACTGTTCACAGGCAGCCTTGCCTTTCATTTCCTTAATCTTAAATTGCATCAAAAAGGCAGAGATTAGAGGTAAAACCTCAATAAAAGACGGAACAAAAGCCTCTGCCCACATTGGATTCTCATACCCAGCTTTGCTGTGGTTTTGTTCTCCTCTTGTCTGACAGGCTGAGTAGCCAAACCTTAAAAAACTGAAAAACCCCCTAAGATTAAAACACTATTTAGAAAAGGCTGTGCCAGCCTGAAATCACCTGTGGTTCATACATTAAACATCAAATATACGTTAACTCTGAATTATGGTCATGAAAAGCAAATCCTTTAATACCATTTTCTGTGTTCCACGGGCTGGAGCTTAGCATTAACAGTCCTGGTTTTTCTCAAGCTAGTCAGTGGAGTAGGACTTGCCTGCCTGGTGTTATCCCTTTGCCCTCAGAGGTGTTCAAACCTTCCCGCCCTAGGAAGGAACAGGGATGCTGGAGAGCAGAAAGCAGGAACAGAAGCCTTGGCCAGGTGCCCCAGCACTGCTGCCAGGGCTCCCAGAGGTTTCCCAGCAGTGGTGGCAGCTGTCAGTGCTTTCTGGCTGCTGAAGAGGATTTCCAGCACAGAGGAGATGATGCTCCTCGCTGCTGTGAGGGAGCAAAACGGTGCCAGAGGGAGAGGAGTCGGGAGACAGGAGAAATCCCAGCCCTTCACCTGCACAACCCCAGACTTGATGCAGGAGCATCAGTTCCTGGGGCTCTCCAGAGCACTGCAGAGTCAATGGGTGCTCTTCATCCATCCCTCAGAAAAGCAGACAAAGAGAGTATCTCTGATTTGATGGGGTGATGGCAGGAAA
Source organism: Campylorhamphus procurvoides (assembly GCA_013396655.1). Classification (NCBI taxonomy): domain Eukaryota; kingdom Metazoa; phylum Chordata; class Aves; order Passeriformes; family Dendrocolaptidae; genus Campylorhamphus; species Campylorhamphus procurvoides. Next base: position 750,449 of record WBMV01002023.1, on the reverse strand, counting down.
CAATTTGATTTTGAGAGTGTATCAGCTTTATATTACATTTGCAACATCTCGCCAAAGAATTGGGTTTATGCTCAGCAGCTTGAGGGAACTGCCTGATGGGCAAGACAGCAATGAATGATATCCCCCTCCCCAGCTGCAAATCCATCCTAAAATAACCACAGTTAAAGGAAAGTGGAAAGCCATGTCAACAACCAGGAGTAAATCAGTGTGTTGATGAGGGTTATCCAGCCAGACATCCTTCTGAGTGATGGTTCTTTCCAGAAAGAAAGTGGTGTCTTAAATGGTACCTGGAAAGGAGAGAGACCAATCCCTGTGTTGAGCAGCTGGAACTACCCTTTTAGGACAGAGGAGCCAGTTCCTGCCTTTATTTCCAACTGCTTCTGAAAGTTGTCAGAACTTGCCCTGCTTTTCTCTTCTTATTATTTTTCTGGTTATTAACATGTAAATAAAGCACCCCAGGAGCGCTGCTGGCACACGGAGTCTAATCCTGGGAGATTAATTTATGAGCTCCCGACAAAAGCCCTGCTCACCACGGCTGCCTCATATTCAACTTATTATTTCCTCCCATCCTGCAGGTTCTCCGGGTAAGCCATAGGAGACCAGGGACCCCACATGGTCACCCCGACAGCCGAGAGCCAGGGATTGCCCGGCAGCATCCCTGTGCCAGCTTCATCCCATTCCCTTCTCTGCGCTACAATTCAATTATCTCCTTCCCATCCGTTTCACCTTGAAGGCAGCACATGAGCTCCCCGGCACAAGCCGTTTAGGGCTGCCATGGCCACAACAGGACAATTTAATCCTTCATTCAGCAAATCGCTCCTCATACGTTACATTTCATAAGGTCTAAATGACCCGTGGATCTTCCCGTTACATTTGCCTGTCTCCCAGACATTGCTCTGGCTTTTTTTAACCCTCAGTTTGGAGCGCCGTCGTGTCTCTTCCTCAAGGCAGGGACCAGGTTTTCCCCTAGCTCAGCATTTCTGACTTTTTATTTTGTCACTCTGCTCTGCTCCTAATGAGCTGTAAATGATATGACCATTACCTATGCAAATTAAGAGAGCGGATTCAGAGGGTGTTTTTCACCTGGAGAGAGAGGCTGCTCCCAAGCCTGGGAGATGATAAATCATGCTGGTGTTTTTATTAAACTGCCACTCTTCGGGGACCTGGCTCTGCACAAACCCCCTGTAGAGATGCAGCAGCACAATCAACACCTTCCCCAGACCGGCCCTGGACAGCCGGGCAGGAAAGAGCCAGATCTACCTCTGGTTTAATTAGGCAAACAAATAAAATGTGATGTCTAAATACCCTCGACAGCCAGAGCAGCCTGCTCGGAGGCAGCTGGTCTCAGCTGACATCCTACTCCTGCCTTTGTGAAGGACCATGGGATGCTTTGGCACTGTAGGTGTGGTTGATGCTCTGCACTGTCCTCACAGCCTTTCCCCAGGTGTGGATATTGCCTCGGACACTGATATTGTGGTCATGTCCTGCAGGACCAGAGCTCCCCTGCACTCACACTCCCCAAATCTCACAGCCCCATCCTGGAGTGTCTCTGGGCCATACCTGGGCACAGAGGACACAGCTGATGCCCAGCCACCCACCAAGCACCTACAGGGAGACTGAATCTCAGCTTTCATGCACCTTCAAGCCTGGACAGGTGGTAGGACTTTATCTCTAAAGTACTTATCCTTCCTTTTCTTTTTGTGGGCTTTAATTAAATATCTCTTTGTTTGAAGCAGTTGCTGGTGGCCATGAGCTCTCCTGAGCTTTATCAGCAGTGGTGGGAGATAACTATTCACAACCTCACCTGACCTTTCCTCAGCTCACAAGAAATAGCATTGGGTGGCTTTGTTCTTCTATTCTTCCCTATTATCTTCTGCTTTTTTTTCTACTCTGCCGCATGCCGAGGGTTCCGACAGCGACTGAGGAGTCGCTATCAGAAATATTAAGAAGAGAACCTAAAATATCACTGGCAGTTTAACAGCCTGAGGAGCAGAAGGGCTTGTCTCTGGCTGGCCGTCGTAAGCTGCCGCCAAGAGCAGGAAGGTCAGACTTTAACGAACTGCTGAGAATTAAACCGAAGAAGAGAAACTGAAAGGTGCCCCGGTGACTTGAACTGAGTTTAAAGCAACTGACCTTTGGAGAGAATGAAACAATTCTGCTCTTTAAGTGTTCAAGGGTTGTTTTTTATTTCCCCCTTTGCAGCCTGATGATTCTGGGATGAAAGGATGTGCTGGCCAGAGCAACGGTGCCACAGGAGCTGGGTGGGAGCTGATGCAGGTGGACACAAGAAGGCAATGCCCTCTGCATCAGAACTTCCAGCAGGATTTCTAGAGCTTTCCTGAAGCTGTGCCTGGGCAAAGGGTCTGGCACAGGGGCAGCCTTGCTCTCCCCAAAAAGGCATCCTGAGATGATTCTTTCTCCTGTACTTTTCCAGGCCAAACAACGAATTAATAGGTAAAGATAAGGCTGGCTCCAACAAAGGGGGAGTGAGAGCTGCATTGCATCCCATTTATGGGTACTTCATCTCTTTCCAGCCCAAGGATCAGCACTTTATATCTTTCCTTATCACACAGATAGACCAGTTCCTGGCCTTGTACCTGCCCCATTGGCACAGCCAGTGCCAGCTTGTGCCAAGGGTCCCAGCTTGGGCAAGGGAGGACAGAGGCTCCAGCTCTGCCACATGTACTAATGGCTCCTCTGCTTCCCACAGGCATTCAGGGATAAGGACATTGAGCAAACTTGGTGAAATACAAACTTTCATTGAAACTATTCCTCAGCATGACACATATCGGCAGCAGCACAGTGAATAAATCCATTTTAATGGAATTATCCATTTCAGTTCCCAACTTAATTGAGCTTTGCTCTGTAACTTAGCACAAGGGTGCCGCACTTCATTAACCCCATGCAGGCTGCGGAGTGTTCAACTGCTGCTCACACATATCCAAGGGTTGGTGGAGAGCTGATACCTGTGTGACATGATTTATCAGGGTCTGAGAACCTGGCTGTCACTGGGAGAAGCCTTTGCATCCAGTGGTGCTGGGTATGAAGCTGTGTGGCTGCAGAGTCTGTTGGTTGTTGTTTGTGGGATGGAATCATCAATGTTTTTACTGGTGAGGTGTGTTATGAGAAGAGACCTGGAGACTCAGAGCCTCACCCAGCAGAGATGTACTCCAGCTTTGACTGCCTCACACTGAAGGCAACCAGGAGGGAAATCTGCATTGTTCTTGAGCTCTCACCCTGCCTCCACAGCTGGGAACATCACCCACGCACTGGTCCTCAGAAGCAAAAGCTGCTCAAGCTGACAAGTTTCTTCCTCCAAGATGGTATCTCCACTCTCAGGGGCAGCCAAGCCAGAGGAAGCCTGTCCAGCTACTTCATAAGTCATCGAGGATGTGTGGTTTAATTAACTCACCCAAAATTTCTCCTTTCTCTCTCCCATTTCTGCTATTAATATTTTTCTCTATCTGATAACACGGCATAGCTAGTTCTTTCTGGTTTTATAATGAACAATGCCGTGATGAAAGAAAGGTTGGCGGTGCTTTGGGCAGCTTTTTATTATCTGGCTGAACAGGTAACAGCACTTTGTTCCCTGCTTTCTCACCCTGCACACCCCACCTGTCCTTGGCAGGTACCTGAGGGCTCCTCCTGCCCCTCTCTGCTGTCCAGGGGTGGAAGCAGGCACAGGCTGCTGTTCTCCACAGCACAGACAAGAAGTCAGGATGCAAAGGAATGCTTTCCCCCCACCCCGAGAGGTGACAGCACAGCCAAGGGATTCTGGGAAAGGACGTGCTGGCACTGCCAAGGCCAGCACATGGGGTCTGGCATAGCCAATAAATCCAATATTTCCAAGGCTGCATGCACACGGCAGCACATCTGTAAATCAGAACCAGCTCAGAGCAGGACTTCCTTTGGGTGCAAATAAATTGCTGTTTTTACAAAATGAGTTGGGTGCCTGGAATACTGATCCATCAGCAGGGTGGGGAGGTCAGCTCAGAGCAAGTCACATGTGAGGCACAGGACAACATACCCATGCTACTGCCTGCACAGAGGATCAGCTCCCAGGCAGCTCCACAAGCAAAGAAACCAGGAGATTTCATCAGGAGCACTACTCTAACAAAGGACCCTGCATTGTACCTGTCACCATTGCACAGGTGGGGAAACTGAGGCACAGAAAGCTGGGGGGCCCAGCCCTCCCAAACCCATGGCCATGACACATTCAGCCCCCTCCCCAGTCCCCTCCAGCCCCCATCCCAGCAATATATTTGTTTTCCTGCTGTAAGTCCTGTATGGAAATGTCATGAGGACAATCACCATGGTGACATTTCAGCAGCACCATGTAGAGCCATGCAGGAAATGAATTTCAAAAATCCCTATTAAAAACGGAAGGGCAAAAACAATTTTCTGGGGGAAATTTGTTCTGAGAGGGTTTATAGACTTTTTATTTTATTTTTTTTAAAGAAAAAGGTCTCCAGCAAAGAAAGTTTGAGGCATGCTGCTTTTTAAGGCTTCATTTCTTCATGCAGGAACAGACCTTTTCCAAGAGGGATTGTCATGTATGTTTTTTGGTGCAGAAACTAAAGTTTGTTGCACCATTGACCAATTTTTTTCCTCCAGGCCGGCTGCTGCTCCAGAGGATGATCCCAGCCGAGGGTTTATTCTCCAAGCCAATGCAGAGCTTGGCAAGGCCAGGAGAGAGGAGGGTGATTATTTCAGTCCCTTGTTCCTCCGACTGGCTGGTGCAGCACAAAAGAATGCTAATGCTCGTGTCTTTATGAAAGCACTCGAGTTCATCAGCTTTGCAAAGAAGAGAAATTAAATCAAGATTTAATTGGGATATGCATGTTTTATTCATGGTACTATCCACAGGAGAAGCCAGACAGCTGAAGGTAAAGAGAAAGGGGGGGGAAATCTTTTGAAAAATTGTTTCTCTCTGATTAAATAGAGATAGTTTCCCACTTCAAAGGGAGGGCTCCTTTAATGTATTTTAAATGCTCCAATGTGTCGTTCTGATGCAGCAGCCTGGCAAGGACAGCACGGACCCCTCATACCCCTCCTCTCCACAGCCTCTGGAAGGGACACACTGCCCTCCTACAGTAATTTCATGGCTTCCAGGATGACCTGATGATTTCAGCAACTGGTTGGTCTTGTCCTCCTTCTTGTCCCCCAGACCCAGCACAGGTGCAATGGTCCCGTTGGTTGCTCAGGGAACCCACATCAGACTGGGCTGCAGGCACAAGGCATTGGGAAATGTGGTGAGTGGCAGCTTCTAGAAGGCATCAAAGGAAGGGAAACCCAGCTTGAGTTTTCACATCCACCTTTGCAAGTTCAGTGCCCAGGAAATGAAGTGCTTCTGCCTCTTCCGTGGCTGCACCAAGAAGGGAGGATGAAATTCTGAGAAAAAGCTTTCCTATACTTTTATTCTCTGTATTTTCATGTCTTCATTTTCAGGGCAAGGACAGGTTCCAGCTCAGAAGCAGCCAATGCAAAAGGCCATGTAGCACCTGTAGGAGTGTTTCCAGCCAGCTTTAGAGCCCATCATGTTTAGCCAGAGGCCTGAAAAGCAGTTTGTGATGCTGATCCTCCTTGGGGGAAGCTGCAGACACTATGAGAACAGCTCTATGTTTCTTGTTATATTCCTTGTAGTCAAAGGAGAGGAGAGGCAAAGCCAGCAGCTGGACAGGAAGGGGCTGAGGGATGAGACCATGCAGGTTTCCAGTCTCTACTGGAAATCTTTCCCTCTCCTGCCTCTCCCAGTGCCTTGGTACCACTCCTCTGAGGCATGGGAGAACTGTGCCTCTCCCCAGGGATGCTGCAGGCATCCAGCAGGCCAGGCAGGAACAGGCCAGTGGATGCCACTGGAGCAAGGACTGGGAAGCTGAGGGATGTAAAGGAGGTCAAGGGAGGGTGAGCAACACAAGCCACAAAAGTAAGGATTTAAGGACACAGAGAACTTCTGGTTTTGCTTTTCAGATTGAAATGTGTATGCCAGGCACTGAAAGATAGTGGTTGTAAGGGAGGAGGGAATCTGGCAGCAGCACTACTATCGCTCCTGGTGGGAATTTTTCTATAAAGGACCGATTGTTCGACGACGGCGCATGACAAAAATACAATTGGAAAAGTGGAGGAGAAAAGAAAAGGAAAAAAAAAAGGGAAGAAAAGAAAATCTTCTCTGTAACTTGTGCCCTTCAGAAGCAGCCCCTGTCGCATTCGGTGCCTGGCGGAGGCGCCGCTGCCTTGGGAGCCTCAGGTTTTTGTTAAGAAAAGGACACAAAGAGAAACACGAGTTCTCCCGAAGGCTCATTATTCAAACTGCTCCAGACCCAGCGTCGCAAGTGCCGGTGACTTTGGAAGATGAACAATCTTATCTCCTGGGTGAAAAGGACCATTTGTTGTTTGCTGTCCGGGAGAGAAAGCTCACAAAAGGCAGGAGAGGGAACTTGGAGAGTATCTGAGCCAAACTCACCAGGAGATGTGCAAAGGAGGGAGCGAGGCCAGTGACCAGCACAGGGCTTCCCTGGAGAGGTACAGCTAGGGAAGGATGGGAACGGGAAGCTCATGGACCACAGGGTCCTCCTCCATGGAAGAAGATGGCCAGAGGAGGGAAAGAAAGCTGAGAGAAGCTCAAGCTGAGCATCCTCCTGCACTCCCCAAAGCCAGAGCCCGGCCAGCCTGCAGTGTGTGCTGGCAGCAGCCCTGCCTGGCTGTCCTGGGGATCTGCAGGCAAGTGTTTGCCTTTGTCACTTATTTATTTTGGACATTGTAGTGCCAACTCCCTGCTCAGCAGGACGTGGAGAGCCTGGGCTCTGTGGAAACTGGAGCACTGCAATCCAGGTCCGGGGAGAGAAGTCTCCTGGGCAGAGGTGAGACTCGCCATGGGCACCGATCTCATCCAGAGAGGCTTCACACCCCTCTCCCCTCTCCTGAACAATCTCTTAATGATAAAAGTCCCCACGGTTTATAATTACCAGTTTGACAAGTTCATGAGTTGTCTGTTAATTATTATAATTAGCTCTGGCTGGGTGAGAATGCAGCAGTTCAACAACAATATTAACAATGGGAGAACTATTATCGCGAATTAACTGCAGTGAGCAACAAGGAAGGATTTCTCCTACTCCTCTGTGCTCAGCTCAGCTCTGAACTGCCCTGGAGAGCTCAAACCAGTGGTTCTGTCTGAAGGAACAGGGAAGGGAACCCAAACTCAGCCTGGATTGCCCAAAATAGGGTCAAGATTTGGACCACTGGAGGAAATCACCTGGTAAGGCAGCTATGAATCACCAAAAGACACATGGTGGCTGCAGAAGGACAGACCAAAGCACCACCCTCACCGAGCAACACGAGAATCACGCCCCAGGAATCTCTCCAATCCCACTCTTTTTCACACAATGAAGCTGTAAGAGCCTCTGATTAAATTGCTGTACAAGCCTTTCCTCCCGGGAACGTGCGGCACGAGACGCAGGCCTGAGCAAATATTAGAAAAGTCTCACTTTTGGGCACCCCTAATTTGCTGAGGATGAACGGATTGACTTCTCAAACACTGCATGATCCCAAACAGCCCAACACAGCTCAGCTTTCCTCCTCATTTCCAGTTCGAATGTATACAAAATGTTTATCTGAAGTGCAGGAGAGCTCTGAGAGCCAAGCTGTGCAAATAATTAGACATCTGACGTACCTTCACACCCCAAATTGGAGGCTGGAGGTGGTTTTGGTTCACTGTTTATTTTTTTAACGTCTTTAATCCCACTTTTAAGAAAGCTGGAGGTCAGTGTGACCAGGAGAAAAAGCCTTTTGATGGGTGGGAAAGGGACCTTTCCATGGGGGCTGGCAGAGACATTCCAGGCTGGGAAGCACCAACAGAGCTGTGACTTGGCTCAGACACCCCAAAACCCCCTGGGGCTGTGCCACAGCCTCTGTCACACCAGGAAAGGACCTTGGACTGGACCTGATGATATTCAAGGACCATAAAACAGGCACAAACCTCCCATGGGTCCAGTTACCTCCTCAAAGAAAGGGAAGCTCCATGTTTCTTTCCCTTACTGGGAAACTTAATTTGCTTTTCAGACAAGAGCTTTTGCACACTGAGGCTGCTTGGAGAAACACTCCATTTCAAATCCACACCATCTCAAATACAGACAGTTATTTATTTTTTTTAACTGTAAACAGGTTCTGAAGAAAAGATCAAAATCTGAGGGAAACATTTTGAAGCTGTTGGGATGAAGCGCTTCGCTGTACATGATAGGAATTTCCTGGGAGTAATTTCCATTCGAGGGATTTACATTTGCTTTTACATTCCAAAAGCAGAATGGAGGGGGAAAGGCTGAAGCTGCAAAGTTTGTAGGGGCAGCACAAGCATTTCCCACCTACATGGGGTGAGGGAACGGGGATGGGAAGGGTCTGGACTGTGTCAGCCTTCCCTGGTCAAGCACTGGGCATTCCACCCCTTCTCCCTGCTTTCCTGCCAGCACCTGTAATGCATTCATGGCATTCCCCAGGGAATATGTTCCTGCAAGCATCTCGACCCCGCTGATGGAGCAGAGAAAAGGGCCCAGACAAGTCAGAATACATTTTAAAGTGGAAACTTGGAGCTGCCAAAGGGAGACAGGGCAGAGCAAGTTCTGTTCCCACATGGCAAGGACCCATTCCATTCCCAGGGAATTATTAAAGGTATCACACCGGGGAACAAATAATTTTAAGCAAAGCAATCCCTTTCACTTTGTCCTTGCAGACAGATGAGTGGAGCACAAGCATCGGTGCTGGGTTCCTCCCCTCCCTCAGCCTTCTGGGAAGCTCCTTTGAACACTTACAACATCAGAGCACAGGGTCTGATTTGTTAGACAAGCCAGACTTTATTATTTTTTTAAAAGGGGGATATTATCTCCTGCCTCCAAAGGAAAGGGGGAAAGGAGAAAGCCACTGATATTGAAGGGGGAGAAGGGGGTGGTAGAGACAGACACAGAACCTCATTATTAAACAAAATAAATAAAATATACTAGCAGAAGATGTGTCTTGGCTTTATTACTATATTCTGTCCTCTAAATATTTCATTTCCAACTGATGCCCAAGCCAAATGGAAAATTTCAAGCAAAACTGTACTACTTAGAATATGCTTAATTATTGATTCAGCCAGGAGGGAAAAAGAAGGAAAAAAAACAGAGGGGAAGAAAAGGCATTGAGCTGCTGCTGACTTCTTTTTAACCTGTGCAGCTTCCCACCCCTCTCCCAGGGGAAGGGATCTGCCTGTGGCCAAGCTCTTCCTCTGAAGGGAGAGAGAGCAGGGAGGACACAAAGGGGCAATGCCAGACCTGAGCTGGGCATGGTTCAGGCTCACACCACGTTTCACCAGTCCCACACACACCAGTGCCCAGAGCTGGCAGAACTCTCACCCATTCCAGCTCCTCTGCCCTGCCCAGCCAGGACCTATCTCAGCTTCTATCTCTCTGCAACCAGAAACTCCCCCTCAGGGTCTACCAGCTGAGCAGCACATGAGGGTAAAGCCCAGTCAACCAACTCCAAATGTAGATTTCCATGGCCCCTTCTAATGGACAACACCATTACCCCTTACACAGGGCTGGGAAATTCTCCAAGAGAACCCAAATGGTGCTACCATTTACAGGGAGGAAAACTAAAGCCAGGAGTGTGTTTGCAAATGGGCTCCAGGGACCCAATTTTCTTCCCCCGCTGGGATGAGTCCAAACCAGCTGTTTTGAAGTCATGGGAATTGCATTGGGAAAACGACAGGGGAGAGATGACTGGCTGTGGATGAGCACAAAGCTGCAGGGTGGGGATGGTCCCTCTGGGGTGGTCACAGCAGGACACAGGACCACCAGGTCCCAGCTCAGGGGTGGCCAGTGTGTGGCAATACCCAAACTGAGGGCAAAAATTGCAGGTCCAACTCACTCTGGTGACACACTGGTGATCCCTCCAGCAAGTGGTAGTGAAAGAAGAACACATTTTGGTCATTCCTTTTCCCCTGGCTTTCCCCTCCCTATATTTATGTAAAAGTCCTTTTTAATCAGTGTAGGCTATTTTTGGTGAAAATCTTGTGGTCATGAATGAAAGCTAAAAATGTGGCCTTGGAGATGCAGCCAAAAGTTATTTGCAACTCACAACAAAATCTAATTCACAAAACCCCAACAGTTCAGAGTCTCATTCCTGCCATGCCTGTTGATGCCACTGCCTGCATCTGTCTTCTGTCTCCTACTCTGGAAAATCACCCATATTCCCATATCCAAAACCTTCTAATAAGCTGAACACAGGTATTTTATAGGGACAGGAGCTGGTTTAACCCTGAAATTAACGTGAGTTGAAGTTTTCCTGCCACCTTCTCCCTCAATCCTAATTCTATTCTTGAGGATCCTTGTAACCCTCTTTATCCCTGCTCTCTCTGGAGGCTGAATAGTGCAGAAGGGCTCCCAGCACTCCAAAGAGACCACAGAAGGGGAGACCATCACTGGGGGATCCCACCTAGGGACTTGGGGAGCATCATGATGTCCAGGTGATGTCAAACCCACTGCCCTGCAGCTGAGGGGTGGCACAGCCTGCTACATAGTGAACCACATCCTCAATTAGGAATTTCACTGAAATTTCAAATTACAGCCCTTTGTTTTTTTTTTTTTTTAAGCGACAGAATTATGCCACGTTACAGAGAAAGTGACAGGTAATTTGGGACACTGAGGATTTCTCTGGCTCTATAGTTAATGGGGAGTTTAGCACCAATTCCTCTGTAATTTGCACTTCTGAGAAACCGCATTATTATAAAGTCAGAAATCTCAAGCACTTTCAACTCCAGGATCTGCCAGACTGACGATGACCAGGAACTGAGGAGGCCCGAGTCCACAGGTCACCCATTTCAATATCTGAGGCTGGGTGGCTTCCAAAAACGGCCGCTCCAACGGCGGAGCCGAAAATTGGAGGTGACATTCAGAAGTCTCTGAAAATTATAACCCTGACTTCCTCCTTGAAAAGCTTATCTGAATCCTGGCTTATCCTTTGATGAGGTTACTGAAAAAGCATTCTGCTCGGAGTACTTGAAAGATAACAGGCAATATATGTGAGCCGGTGCACTCCTCCCGGGGGGAAAACGCTATCGAACTCCCGGAGCATGGGACACTAATTAAATGGCCTGAATCATGCTGGACATTCAGGGCTTGGGTGGCTCAGTTTAACTCCTTCCCAACCTTGCACACCCAGAGCAGATGGACATGCTCCCCATGCCAGGCTCTGCGAGGATATTCTCCTGTGTTCTGGTGTGCTCCCACATATCCCATTCCTCTGCACCAGCCACTCCACTGGGATGCTCCTCCTCTGCTGAGTCCGTAGCCCAAAAAGCAGGGAAAAACAACAAAAGCTTTTTAATGGCATAATTCATTTTAAAATGAGCTGTCTCTTCTTGCTGCCCCAGCCCCCAAACGCCAGTAATTGTTGGTTGGTTCCCTGCCATCTCCCTGCCAGCGCCTTCAGCGTCTCAGATGCTGCTGCTCGAGATTAGTGGGAAGCGTTTGGAGTCCCTTACTTCAAAGGGATGGAAAACTGGAAATTTAACAGAACATATTACGCAGGTGAGGGGAAAAAAGGCAAGTTTTGTTAAAAAGGATGTCTCATTTCTCCTTGGTCTGGGAGAGGGCGTAAGGCAGCTGGGGAAAAAGCCCAAATTTAAACAGGTGAAAGGCCAAAAAGACAAGGAATGGGAAGAGGAGGGAGAAGTGTCCAGACTCCCTCCAGACAGGGAGCAGAGCTCACCCTGGGATGGGGTCATAAGGCTTGGGTGGTTGGTGGCAAGGATGTGGTACCCCTCTGAGAGCAGCCCCACATCCCACGTCAAATCCTGCTGTGTCAATAAAGAGGGAGGGAGAAGGAGGCACGAGAAAGGCAGAGGGGAAGATGAAGTGGTGGGATTGAAGGTTAGTGAGATGTTTTTCCAATTGCCTGTGACATGCTCCTGTGGCTAATACACCCCTGCCTGCTTGCCCTGGCCTCATTCTGCTGCAGGGCTGCTGCCCCAGGGGCTGTGCCAGGGCAGCAAAGCCCAGCAGTGCCAGGGGGAAGCATCCAAAGGGCCCTTCCTTGAAAACGCTGAGCGTTATTTCCACAGCCCTTAAACAGAATAATTCATTAGTCAGCTCAGAACAATCAATACCGCCGCCGACAATTTATACACCGGCTCTGTTTACCCAGCAGACCCTCTTTGATAATATTATTTATGATTCCAAATAACTCCATCGGTGTTCAATAGAGCTGGGAGGTACCTGGGGGACCAGGGCACAATCAAATTATGAAGACATATGGTTTACTCAGCGCTGGAAATGTTCAACTGCATTTCATTGCTGTTAGTCCTGCTGCAGCACCATCCCAAGCAGTTATACGACCTCCTCCTTCTCAGCTGCTGAATGGGAAAGCTTCTTCAGGGAGAGGCTCTGGCTCCGGTGATGGAGAGATGTGGCTGTAAAGGGAATTTTATTGTGCCTGTTCCTGCCTGCGCGGAGCTGACGGACATGCCAAGCAGCTCAATGCATCCCAGGCCACCGTGGCAATTAAACTCCATCGTTGCAGGGGCCAGGAGGAGCAGGCAGGGAAAGGCAGAGGCAGGGGCAGCTCCAGCCCGGGGAGGCTGCCCGAGTGATGTGTGTGCAGCACGGTGCACTCGGCAGCTCCTGGCTGGATTTATGGTCGATGCACGGGCTGTGTACTTTTTAATAAAGCGCTTTTGATACACCCGCGGAGCGGCCAAACGCTGAGTCATTATTATCGACGGAACATCGCCTGAGCCTCCTCGGGGCTTTCAGGGGGTGTAAAGCCAACACTGAAGCTGAATTGCTCTATAAACTCCAGCCCTCCCTGCAGAGAAGCAATAATTAATCAGATGATGCATGATATGTAACAAATTAAAAAGATAAAACATCCCAACAAGAATGATGGGACTGGAGAGACGCGGGCCGTGCTTCGAGTGAGCTGTCCCTGCCATCCCATTTCCCTTGATCCATCAGAACATAACCTGTGAGGGCCAGATCCTGCCAGCTGGTTCTGCAGCCCCCAGCCTGGTGTTCCAGCACGGAGCACCCTGCTCACCTGGGCTGCCTTTGGCGGAGGAAACTCAACACTTTCTGCTTGTGGATGTGTCCTGGAATCTCCTCCCAGTGACAATCCTGCTCGTTCCTGGCTTGTGAATAGCTGAGCCTATAAAATAAAGTGATAACAGTTATCACTGTGGAAATATAATTTCTGAGAAAATCCCACCAGACTAATAATTAAAATAGAAACTGAAGACTCTGACAACCCTGGATTTTTTTTTGTTGGGTTTAAGCTATTTCTGCTACGCAATTCCCTGTAGAAAAATCAGCATCTTCTTTCCACAGCAAATCCAGACACTTCAGGACCCATTTCTGTTCCCTTTGCAGTGGAATGGAGAAGTGAGCATTGGCATTTCCTATGGAACAGAAAGAAAAGACATTTTCAATTCAGAAACATCAGAGGTTTCACTTCCACCTCCCCATGCAGGCTGCAGCATGCATGAAACCCTGGTTTCTGGTGGGAACGTGTGTGGCTGGGGAAGCTCCTGTACTTGGGCAGGAAAAATGGGATGATGCAGCCCTTTCCTCCCAGCTCCTGAGACAGAAACCTCTGTGATCTGGAGCATCACATTGCATACAGAGAGGGCTGAGGATGGGTTTGGGGGCTCACAGTGACCACTAACCAACACAGATCTGTGAGTCCCCAATCACAGACTGGTTTGGATTGTGAGGGACATTAAAGATCATACAGTTCCACCCCCCTGCCATAGTCAGGAACACCTTCCACTATCCCAGGTTGCTCCAAGGGACACACTTCCAGGGATGGGGCAGCCACAGCTTCTCTGGGCAATCTGTGCCAGGGCTTTATCACCCTCACAGCCAAGAATTCCCTCCCAATATCCCATCTAACCCTGCCCTCTGGCGGTGGGAAGCCATTCCCCCTTGTCCTGTCATTCCATGCCCTTGTTCAAAGTCCCTCTCCAGCTTTCTTGAAGCCCCTTTAGGCACTGGAAGGGCCTCTGAGATCTCGCTGGAGCCTTCTCTTCTCCAGGCTGAGTGTGCCCAGCTCTCCCAGCCTGTCTCCAGAGCAGGGGTGTTGAGCCCTCTGATCATCTTTGTGGTTCTTCTCTAGTCTGGATGTAGCAGGTCCACATCTGTGTTCCACTGGGCACTCCAGGGCTGGATGCAGTGCAGTCTCACCTGAGCAGAGTAGAGAGGGAGAAGATGTGTACGTGCTTCTAGAGCAAATCTTTGTGTGTTGACTCTAGTAAGATGCACACATCTCCCTTCCACAGTCACCAGGGTGCCCTTCAATGATGTGCCAGACTCAAGTCTAAGGAGGCTTTTAGGCTGTGCACATCACACTGTTTCTGTAGCCTTAAAGGAGGTGTTTGGATTTCTATATTTAGTTGTCCTCACTTCCTTTCCTCCTTGACATTTATGAATTTTAGATGCCTTTCATGCTGGGCCTCTGAAGGGCATCCTGGAGAGAGGTGTGGTGGCCCCTGCACTGCACCTCCAGGTCCCACAGAGTTGTGGATCCAGCCCATCTGCTGGCCTGGCCGGGGAATGCTCAGGTACCACAGGCACTGCTGTGATGCTCCCCAGCCTTCAATAGGTGTGTGGGGCTGCTGCTGATTCCACAGCTGCCAAAGGGAGGGAAGGGGAGGGAGAGATGTCTGGGAGTAGTGGAAAAAAACCCCCAAGATTACAAGGGATCAGGGAGATGCTATTAAAGTACATGGCAACTTACAGATGAAACAGCAGTGGCTGCCTTGAGCTGAAGGCCAATTTGGCAGTGGGCTTGTGCAGGAGCCTGTCAGAGAATTAGCCTGGCTGAAGTGTGGGTGAAATGGGAGACCCTGCAGACCACTCCAGCATCCTGGCTGGTCGGGATGGGGTCCCACTCCCATCTTCCTCACCAAGATGGGCTTCAGCAGCACACTGGGTAATGTGCTCCTCATTCCTCCTGCCTCAACACTCTGGCCTTCTCCAACAGCACTGAGCCTGCCCGAGTGGTGGATAAACATTAGTTTCACAGCTCACAAAGCAGAACTCCCGGCTACTGCCAGCCCAGACGTAATGAGCTCCTCCCGGGACCCCTGGGAGTGCTTAGAGTGGGCTCTTCTTTACCCAAGCTGCCAGTCAAGCCGGTGCCAGGGGGGAAGCAGTGCTGTTAATCTCTTTCCCACCATCCCAGCCATAGCTGAAATCCCTTCGAGCATGTAACAGTTTTATTTTAATGTGCCGTCCCACTGGCACGTGGCCGAGAGCAGCGGGGGCTGCCTGCACATCCGATTCCAGCTGCTCCCACCCCAAACCTGGCCGGGAAGCTTTAATTTGGGGGGGCTTCCAGGTGGGGATGAGCCGACAGGATGGAACAAACGGCAAGGGAAAAGCTTTCCCATGTTTTTACTTTTCACTCAGGTGTTGTCACCTCCTTGGGTACCCTTTAATTAAGAACAGATTGTTGTTCAGTGGAGAGAGGCTCGTTTAGCACCCGCAAGAGGAGCAGGGAGGTTTGCTCAGCAGCCGGGCACTGGTGCTAGGGATGTGTCCCATCGCGTCACGCTTTTGCCATGGCACTAAATCACTTGTCAGGAGATTTTCCCAACAGCCACAGCAAACCAGCTAATGAAGGTGACGTCATGTGGATGTTCAGGAGTGCTCCGAGGGGCTGGCCACAGCTGCTGCTGCCCCCCTGACACCCTGGGTAACACAACACTCACACACGAGTCTAATTCCCTTTTCCAGCTACAAAAAAACCCACAGGGAAACTGAAATGGGATGCTACGTTCAAGCCAGGTGAGCTGGGACAGGTCCTGCTTGCTCCTGGACACACAGCCACCTCCCTGAGCTCCTGCTGGGAGACCGTGCCATCACCAGGAACATCATGTCCTGTGATGTGATGCCATGCCATGCCAAGGATCCTGTGGAAGCCAGGATCGAGGTGTCCCTTCCCCAGAGCAGACCCCACTGAGGCACAGGGCACCTCCTGGTCGGGGTTGCTTCCCTGAGCCCCTCTGCTTATCCCCTCTGCACAGAGAGACCAAAGGCCAGAAGTGCACAGCACAACATCCCCTTCCGAGAAACACCAGCTCCCAGAGGAGAGAGGAAGAGAATCGCAGGCAGGATTCATCAATCTCTCCTAGCCAGACCTCTTCCCAGAAAAGGCTGGATATATGAGATGGAAAAAGGGGAGAGAGCCCTGGCCAGGTCCTTTCCAAAAGACTAAGGGACTGATTCCTGAACTGCCAATACATCCCTGCTTCCCATCCTCCACCTCAGTGGAGCCACAAAGGTGTAAGTGGCCTCTAATCCGCAGGGACGGGCAGGGAGCCAGCACGGACTTTTCCATCCCAAACCTCCGTGGAGACGGACACCTGTGTCTCTCCTCTCTGCTGGGCTGTTTTTAGCAGCCGTAATTACACCCTTTCAATCTATGTATAAATAACTGGAATTCCGGGTAAAATGTCGGGTTGCTTGATTTACATCCCCAGCGAGCCGATAAGGTTGCAACAAGGATAAATCACGGTAGAAGTGCACACTCAGAAGATCTCAGAGGAAGGGAGAGAAACTTCTGCTCTCCCCCACCCTGCTCTGCCATTACTCATGCTTGTTTGTAAAGTGGCCAGGATAGTTTTGGCATTAAACAAACATTGTGTGATTGCCCAAGTATTCCATCATTGTCCTAAGTGCCCATGGAGAGTTGCGGGAAGAAAGCACTGGTTTTTCCTGACTGCTTCTGTTTTCAGGCCACCAAGGACAGGGCTGTAAAGGGAATGGAGGCTGCTGCCCAGAATCCCACTCTGATTGCCCTGCAGCACCCCAGCCTCTCCTCCCCAGGTTGGAATTCTCAGAGGCAGCTATGCAGGACACACTGAGAAGTGGGGAAGGGGCTTCAGCTTCCCCAAAACCTCAGCCCTGTGGCCTTAACTGCAGTGGCTGCATCTTCACCCAGTGTGGCAGGGCGTGAGACGGGAGATGGACGAGCCCGTCCTGGATGTTTTTCAAGTGGAGATTAACCACTGAGTAGGTTCTTTTTATTTAAGATGCCATATGTCTCTTCCCTCTAAATATCTCTTCCATCAGATACCGCTGTGATTCCCACTCTGCCTCCCAACCCTGCCTTTGAGACTCTATTGCAAACACTTCATAAAACCGTGTTAGATCGGAGATGGGAAATGCTTTGAAGCTCCTTCTCCCCGCTCCCTGTGGACATCGGCCCGGACGCGTGCGCAGCTGCTCTGTCCTCACCACGGCATGTCCACAGCCATGAGCAGCTGGGGAGGTGGACACTGATCCTGGGCCCAGGGCACAGTGCCTGTTTGACTCCCATGACTCATTGGATTATGCTGCAAATTCCCTTCTCCGCCTGCGAAATGGGGATAGCAACGTTATCCTCTTCCCCTGCTGTGAGCTTCAATATATCAAGGATTGTGAGGCACTTAGTGCTATGTAAATGGGAGACGTATCAGCTGTGCCTCAGATAAATGAATTTCACTTAGATTGATGGGTGTGAAGCACTTCCAAAATTAGGCCTATTCTTCTTAAATCAAACAGTTTCCCCAAGCCAGTTCAGCTCCATTGATGTAGAGGAAGTCATCAAGCTGCGATTCATCACCAGGCTCAATCACAGACCTTCAACATGCTGACCCACCACGAGCTTCCTCCTCTTGGCAGAGGGAGAGGAGCTTGGCCAGGCACAGGAGGAGCAGGACCCTTCCATGTGCACAGGACATCCACAGCTTGGGCTGCAGACTCATGTGCTTGTTAAATGCTCTATAGCACACAGATACATCACAAACCTCATTTCATTCAGCTAGCAAAGAGTAAATCCCTCTCATGCGTAGGAGCGTCACCACCAAACTGCAGCGCGCTGAGTAATGCTGTAGTAAACCCCACCAAGGTGATTGTAGAAACTTCTCCTTCGCCTGTGTGGCAGGGCTGCCACCCATCCCAACCTCCGGGGATGCCAGAGGGAAGTGGTCCACAGGCAGCTCGCTCCCCACCAGGGCTGGCAGTTCTCCTCTTCCCTCTGCCAATGCCGAGCACCTCCTGCCTGCAAGGATCTGTCTGGTGTTTATGTGCGGAGCAGCTCAGCTCTCTCCAACTTTTTAACTGCAGATAATCAACAAAGCTGGGCAAATAATTTAGTGCGTATAATTTATTCTATGAATTTTGATTCCTTGCCCACAAGCAGCTTGTGCTGCTCACCAAGGTATTGGTGCTATGAAATTATGCAGGGGAGCTGCTGGCTTGACCTGGAGCTGGCTGAGCTGGCTGGCAGAGGGCACAGCACCCCAGTGGCCACACTGGCCGTGGGCTTGCCCTGCATCAGGTGCCTCACTCGCATGGCATTTCTCCTGCTGATGGCCTGGGAGGGACTGGACCTCAGAGGGCAGCTCACATGAGCAGAGTGTTGTTAGCAGGAACTATACCCATGCGCCAAGGACAGCTGTTCCCAGTCCCCAACGTGGCATTAGGCATCCGAAGTGTAGGTACAACAACCCGTTAGCTGAGTAATTGTCGAAACGTGGCCGCATCATCCATATGTTTGTACCAAACTGCCCCATACTGTCATTAAATGAGACTAAATATCCCTGGGAGCAGCAGTAAGCACAGCTGTGCTGTTTTTCCCCGTTGGCAGGGGAAGGAGATGCTGCTGCTGCCTCATGCGCAGCCGCTGTGCCAGTTACAAGCTGGCCCGAAATTTGTATGTGGAAGCTGTGAAGTATGTCACATCTGCCTTGGGCCATTTTTGTGGCATCTCGTGTCCCTTTGGCTAGTCCCTCTGCTCCACTCCCCTCTGCTGGGCTCGTGCTCCCATGAATGGCATCGGACATGGGGGCAGCGATGGGGACACATCTATAGCTGTCACAGGCAGCACATGGCCCTGATGTTGCTCCCAACCTCAGCTCCGCTCCGGCCACACATCCAGCAGTATCTTTGTGTCTGACAGGCGTCGGAAGAGCTGACGCAAGTTTTCATTAACAGTTCCTCCGAGGTGGGAGTTAACGTGTTTGTAGAGAGAATGCGGCATCAACTCACGGCTGTAAATCATCCCCGGGCTCTGTCCTCGTCCCTGGCTGTTTGCCACCACCAGCGGCAGGGCGTGCACGTGGCTGTCACTCTGTGGATGCCCTCCATCCCCTTTCTTTATCTCCTAAACATTGCAATCTTGTCGTCTGCAGCAAGAGCTACAGCCCTTCAACTTAAATGTGCCTGCCAAGAAAAATGTTGATTTTTTTGCCTCCACCTACCTTCAGATATCTGATTAATTCAATGCAAGGAGCAAGGAATTAAGTTGGGGTTTTTTTTAAGCTGAATACAGAAACATTGATGTAGAAAACCACCGTGGTTGTTAGAGGTGCCTGGTGACCGAAACAGCCTTAAAATGCATTTTAGCTTGACTTGGCATGCTGGCTTTGAGGAGCTAAATGGAGAAGTGAACTAATCCCAGGTCTTAATGAATAATGTTCAAATCCAACTTTCATTTTCCAATGCATCCATACATTTGAGAATGACTCACAAGGTGTTTGTTGTGCAGTGGAAGAATAGCCAAGCTGGGAAGGGTATTTTTATGTGTTTGTGAATCATTGTATATGATATTTTCCTCCACTGTGCCTCTCTGTCCTGGCAGTTTTCTGCAGTGAAATCCATTCAGCTGCACTGGAAATGTAGGCACTTTATAGAAAATCTTTAATAGCACATGCACAAATGGATGGCTCTTATTTCCTCTCCGCAAAGTGGCGATTTGCAAAACCACTGCTAACAAATATTTACCCTCCTCCCCTAAACCATCAAATAGAGACTGATGGAGATGCCTCCCACCATGGCAGGCAAGGCAGAGCCTGCAGCAGGGACTTACCACAGCACAGGGACAGGCACTATGTGCCCCCAGGGCTCTGAACCCACATACAGACATGGATGTGGCCATGGGAAGGGTGGGGTGATGTGGGGGTGCACAATCCTCCAGTTTCTGCTCCACATGGATGGGTATGGAAGCGCACTGAGTGTAGCATGGAAGCATGGGCGGGTGAACACATGGCTGCACAGGTGCCAGCATCCATCCAGACACATATGGGCGAGACAGGGAATCGCACGGATCCTTTCCAACTCGCTCCGTCCTGGCTCCTGTGCCTGTTTGTTTTCTGGTACTCTCATCTTGCTGGAATTTTTAACATTTAATTAGTCGAGCCAGCTGCTTCTGCTTTGCAAAGGGCTGGGTGGGTCTGCCTGGTTTCAAAGGCGGGTTTCTTTGTTCACAGGATCCATCCAGGCTCTGGCCAAGGCACAGAGCCCGCTCCCCCAATCCCACTGCTGGTCCCAACTCCAGGTCCAGGGACGTGCTGGGAGCTGTGGGCTCTGAATGGTGGTGCAGCAAGGACCAGCGTGGCTGGGGTAACAGGAATGCTCAAAGCTGCCATACATACCCTTTCCATCCCTCTCAACTGGATTGGAGCTGAGAGCAACCTTCTGTTCCACAGATTACTGTCCCTTGGAAATGGGATGAAAACCAGAGGACTCACCAAGGAGGCAAAAGGGGCCCATGGGTTTAGGAGGGTCTGCACTGAAGGGCTGAGAAGCTCCAGACATCACCATGTTCCCTTTCCTCCACCTGCCCTTCCCATGTTGGCACTGCCCATCCAGCCCTGGCAGAGCACGACACACCATCCCCATCCAGGGGCTGTGGGAGAGCCCATGGATTCTGAGGGAGCTGGGATTGCAGCCTGATTATCGCCACCACTCGTGAAAACACTTCTGAGGGGTTTGGCTTCAGAAAAGGGCAGAATGCCTCAAATGTCAGGTGTCAGCAAAGCCTTTCTACAGCCCTGGGCGCGCTCCCCTCTCCCGCTTCAAATGACACAAAGGCCTCTGTGCAATTCTATTCAGCCCAGATGCCACCTCCTGCCTTTAAAGCTGAGACAAGTTTGCCTGAAAATAGAGATGTGATCTTTATTCTGATCGTTTTAATCATTCCTTTTTCCCCCAGGAAATAAATTTTTAATTGTTCTTATTCTTCCATAGCACCTTTGAAATGCTTTCACATTCAAAGTCCAAGATAGAAGAATACTTTAAACTTTCCAATTTTCAGACCCTGGCAAACCCATCACTTCTGACATAAACAAACAAAGCCCAAACATGTTTAATGAAACAGTTTCAGTTTTCAAAATGAACGATTTTGTTTTGATCAAAAAGCTATTTGTAGCTCCAATCCCTAAGACATTTTCCCAAAATCCATTTAAGCCAGCTCTAAAAACCTCTTTGCAGAGAGAGGTGTGACGTAGCCTTATTTGCCAGCCTGGAATCGTTTCCCCTCATTAGAGCTGCCAAACATGAGACCTGGGTTTTGGGGGGATGGAACCTCTGGCCTTGTGGCTCAAGACCACTGGTGCTGGTAACAGGTGATTCCCCTGAGACAGGGGACAAAAGCAGAGCCTGGAAAACAGAATCCAATAAACAATAATGTGTACTTTCCCTCCCTTTCCTTTCTGTGGGCATCGGGGAACAAAGCATTATCATTTTCTCCCACCCATGTCCCAGTCTTCGCGTGGCTGACCCCGTGCAGGCACATCCAGCTCCGGGCTCCAGCCAGAAGCCTTGCTCTATATGAGCTAAAAATTCATTTCTAGCAGGCTCTGCCTTCAAAACTGCTGCGCATGCAGTTGTTGCTGCCAGCGAGCTCATTAGCAGAGCTACTCGCCGAGAGCGAATGTACAGGAGGAAGGAGCTCGGCCATCCGGGCGCTGCCAGGAACAGGAACATCCTCACACACCCTCAGCCCCCAGATCCCTGCCCAGCCCATGGGCTGAGAGCCACCTGCTGAGGCTGAGACACCACCAAAGGCAAGGAGCCTGTGGGCTCTGCACGTGGTGCCCGGGCTCAGGGGGAGCTGAGTGTGGGTCACCCACAGAGAAATGGAGCAAAATCCAGATGGTGTTCCAGTACCAGCAAAACTGGAATTCTTGAAGGAGTCAGAGATGACCCACTGTGAGGAGGCTCATCCCATTCCACTCAGTATATTCTATGATCCCATGATCCCCTACCTCTCACTTCCCCAGCCCTGCATCCCTTCATGTACCTGTGCTGTTATCCCTTCACAAACACCTGAGGGAGACCCACACCTTGCACAGTCTTTGCAGCTGGCTTGAGAGCTCTGGCTGTGGACCAGGGAGCAATTCTTTATCACCTCATACCTCTGCTCATCCCTTGTTCATCACCCCTCCACCACAGCCCCAGGGAAAGCCCCCCAGCTCTCACCTGTAAGGATGGCCAGTCACTGCCATGGCAGAGCAATGATCATCATCCCCCTCAGCTTGTGGCAGAGCGATGAATGTTGTCCCCTCCCAGCTTCCCAAATGCAACACGGGCTCAGTTCAAGGTGGTGCCTGAGGTTGGTCACTTTGTCGCTGCAGGGCTACACCTGGTTCTCACTCCCTTCGAAGCATCTCACTAAAACCAGAAAGAAGAACATTAAAGTCGAGTGGAAACAAATCCAAGAGGGTTTGGCACGTCTGACATATGTAAAGAGATGAAGGAACTGAACACACAGGGCTGTAGGATAGGAAAGGGACAGAGGGGAGATGTGCAGAATGTGAGAAAACCAGAGAAATAATAGTAATAATAAAAATAAGGCTACTTATAAATTGCTCACTTGTGGGCTGAGGTACCCAAGCAGACAATTAAAGCATGATAATAATAAACAATGATAATTAAAACTCCATAAAACACGACATAGGAAAAGGAAGCAAAATATTCTAAAGCCCAGGAAATCCTGCAGAGGACATAAAATACAGGCTTGAGCCTGAGTGCAGGGGGAACTCATGCCTCCTTGGTTGGATGTCACAGGAGAAGGGATGGGTGAAACCTTCTTCTGGACTGGGAGAGTCTGGAAGTGCTGGCTCTGTGCATCCATGTTCCCTCCAGTCAGAGTCATCACCCTCCAGCTCTCCCAAGGTGGTTTTGAATCAGGGGTGCTGTGCTCTGAATGTAATCACAGCCAGGCAGTTTGAGCACCGTGCTGGTGGGTCCAAGCTGACCCCTCATCCCCAGTGTCACTTGCCTCAGAGGGAGGTGACACTGTGACAGCTCACAGAGGCACCTGGGCAGCCACATGCCAGGGGGAACCCCTTCCAGACCTCTGCTACCATTCACTCAGCACCAGAGCTGAGGATTGGCTCCCACACACCCTTACAAATATAATAATTGATCAGAAAATTAGGTGGCTCCTCTTTAAACCCAGCTACACTGAACTTTGTGACCTTGGGTGGATGCCAGCCCTGCATGGACCAAGTGAGGACACACGTACCTCCTGTCCTCTCCATCCTCAAGTGGTCCTATGCTCCAGCTGCAGGAAGAGTGGGATGAAACTGCAGGGTTTTTCCAGATGAATCCATCTCTCCCCAGGCAGACAAACAGGTTGTTTTGAGGCTTTTTAATTTCCTCCACCACAGAGCAGCCGTGTGCCTTTTATACAGAGAAACTTTAAAGTCTTTGGAAAGCAATTCCAACGTGTTCTATGGGCACAGGGAGATAACAGAACACTCTCAAGGAATTATTTGTGGCAGGGAAAGTTCAATATTTGTGGTGCATCCTGCACTCACTGGGGTCTGTGCCTCCTCATTCCCTGAAAAGCTCTCAGTGCTTTCCTGTGGCTTCTCTCTAATGAAACACTCAGCGTTGAGAAACAAAAACAGACTAACAGTCAACCAAAGCCCTTGTCACAAGCCAGACATGAATATCTGAAAACAGGGACTGCTTTGCCTCCTGCAAGAAGAGGGAGTGGGGGGCTGCTCCCCATACAGCGCCCACAGGCAGAAAGGCTCTGACAAGCTATTTTTAGCCCCAATGTTGCAGAACAAGAAGCAGCTCCAGGCAATTGTCTGTTTTCTTTCTGGTTTTCCCCCTCCTCGTCTCTCTTTTCTCAGATTTGTTTCCTGAGAGCCAGGGCAGAAGGGGTGTTTCAGGATGAGGGGGCTCCTTTTCCTCAGCACGGTTCACCTGCTCGGGTCATCGCAGCCACCACCCTGGGGCTGCACCTGGAGCCACAGAGCAGCTGAATTGAGATGTGTCTCTTTGCAGAGCACAGCGGAGGAGGGTGGTGTCTCACACTGCGAGTAAATCCACCCCTGTTCATGCTCTGCCTTCGGATGCAGCAGCAGGTGGGAGAGCTCAGGTGAAGGTCACCGGTGGGCTGGAATGTGAAAGCAGCCAGCACCGAGGCACAGCACCTCCCTCCCGGAGCATCCCCATGCTGCTGAGGGGCCAGAGGGAAGTTTGGCTGCTGTGTGCAATGCCTGTGGCTGTTCCCTGCCAGCTAATTGCATCCACCTTATCTCTTGTCCAAAGAAAAGCCTGATTTGAGTCAGGTTTCTATGGGAAGTGGCACTGCTGATGCACAGCTGCACACACACTTCGTACCAGCCTCAGACAACAGAGACTTGACATGAAACAAGCCTACACAAAAATAAATTGTATTGTATTTAAATATTCCTTAAGTCATTTTAATGTATTTAAGTCTTAATTCATCTTCTCAAAGTCTCTTTTCCCTGCACTAATGTGATGTATTTGACAGAAAGATGAATGACGTTATTAAAGAGCCTCTCTGGCAAATTTCAGTAATAAAATCTCCCCTTCCCCCCTGCTTCTCTCCTTTTCCACAGACACAGACCTCTGCTTCCTTCATCTTCACAGGTTATTTCTGGTTATCTGAAAGGGACTCCAGGACACCTCCTGGATCCTTCTCATGCTGATTATTTAACCTCATGTGCCCACACTGCAATGCCAAGCAATAGGACCTGGATGCACAGTGCCATATATCCTTGGAGAGAGGAACTTCCATGCATATGTGGGTATCTGTGTACCCTCCTCATCCTCACCAGCAGCCTCAGCCAGCTGGTGTGAAGGCATCAGGGGCCACCCAGGCTGACCCTTGCCGCCCTCCACACCAGCCCCATGCAGACACCTTCTGAATTTACAGCCTCCCTCCCCATTTCATCTTGATTTATCCTTTCCAATACTCCAGGCAAGTCACACACATTAATCATCCCAGCTTTTAAACCATCTCCCCTAAATAATTTCTCACCCTGGATCCATTTGCCCCCAGCACTGGCAAGCCCCTCTGTGCTGGATATGGCATTCCATATCCATATCCATATCCATATCCATATCCATATCCATATCCATATCCATATCCATATCCATATCCATATCCATGCTCCATGCTCCATGCCCCATCCTCACCAACATGACCACAGCCCTGCCCAAAATGGGGCTATACCATGTATATGAAGACACTGAGATACAAGAGCTGTGTGTGGCTCAGGAGCAGCGTGTTCTAGTCCTCAGGTGACATAAACATAGCTCAAAAATAGAAAAATTCATGTTAAAATTACTATGAGAAGCTCCAGGCTCAGTGTAGATTTAATATGAAATATTGAAGATACAGCTCTGCTGGTGTACAGAGGGAGGTGATACAGGAAGAGGCTTGTGGGGTCACAGCTGGGTGAGGAAGGGGAATCCCTGTGTGAACATGATCCCAAAGGCTGGAGGGGGGAATCCTTTGGATCAGGCAAGCAGAAGGCACCATGGACCCTGAATTACTGGCAGGGGTAAGCACAGCACAGGGGCAGCCTCAGCAGTGGGGTCTTGCCTGCTCCCTCCAGCCCAAGCCCTGTAATGTCTCCCAGTGTCTCATGTTCCCAGCACGTGAGGGATTTTATTTGCCAGGCTTTTGCCTTTGCAAGTTTTGCCCTTTGCCCTGAACAGGAGGAATTTTACTAACTTTAACTTCCAAACCCCAGCAAACAGAAGAAAGGAGAATAAAAGGATGTCATGACCTCATCCAGCTGACCTGAGCAACAGAGGCTGCACACTGGAATGCTCCCAGTTTTTGCCCACGATGTTCATGGAATAGCAACCCCAGAGCTGTCAGAGTCCTGGACTGGGGTTTCCAGCTGAGTTGGAGGCTGGAACCAACACCGCATCCAGGGAGTTCTGCCCTGATCCCACAGGTTGGGGTACCAGAGAGGGATAACAGGTGAGAAGGAGGATTGCACAAGCAGCTGGGTACCAGGAAGGTGTTTTGGGGTCCCAGGCTGAAGGGCACAGCCACAAGACGCCCCACAGGAGTCCCAGCACTGTGAAAATCCCCACTGGAGAGCAGGCACTGCCAAAGCACCGGGTCGCACTGGGTGAGACAAGGGCAGAAGGTCGACCCTCTTGGCAGAAGCAGCTTGCTTGCAATAAAGACAAGATCTGCTGCTCTCTGACTGTTTAGACTCTCCAAAGCTTCAGTGATCTACCTAGATTAGGCCTCAACAAGCAGAATTTCTGCTCCAGGTAGTGCAGCTGCTCCTTGCTGAATAAAACATGGGCTCATGCTGCTGTGCCCTGAAGACGAGCTCCAAGAAACCTTTTATTTCTCTTTCTATTCATGCACACGCTGATTTTTTTTGGCAAATGCCTGCAAAGAGGGGCCCCGCTTGTTGCTCCTCTCAGGTTATTTCATGCAGGGAGCAACGTTCTTGTTTTCCTAAGCTTCACATTGCTTGCTGGGTGTGAGCCCTCCGAGCCACCTGTGGGTCCTGCTCTGTGCTGCCTTCCCAAGGGATGCACATTCTACATGGAGCCACACGGGGCTGGGACTGGGGCTGTTCCCAGGGTGTCCAAATAATAGGAAAATGACAATGCAATGATGATGGTGGTAGTGCAGCCGCAATGAAATGGCCAGAGCAGGCAGCTCCTGGATGGGATGGATATTTTGGCTGGAGCCTGTGTGTGAGTGCCAGGGAAGAGGCTCTGTACATTCTCAGCTGTGTTTGCATGTGCACACGCCCCGGGCAAACATTATCCCTGTCCTCTGAACTTGCCAAGGAGCCTGAAACCCCTCCACTGCACTACAGCAAGTGAGAGCCTTTCCATAAGCACGCCGAGATCTGTTTGGCATCTGTTCCCATAATGACACAGCAGCTCATTACAGCCCGTGACATCCCACTGTAAACAGAACGCTGTGCAACCCTGTAATTTTGGGAGCTGGATCAGGTACTCATGTGCTTTGCATAATCCAAAAGATAGTGGGTTTCAGGCTGAGTTCTCCTTTTTTTGTTTTTTTGCTGGCTTCCCTTTTCTTCCCTTCTGGTTGACATGGTTACAGAATTCTGAGGATGGGGTAACAGGGCTCAACACGTGTGTTTGAGTAGGCTCAGAAACCCACCAATGCCTCCTGGAAAAGCAGGAAAACAAGGCCTATTCGAGACATTTCAGCTGCTTTGTCTTCTTGTATGTCACTCCCTCTGTTTCTTAGTTCCAAATACAGATTCACATGAAGATGTCACTTTCTTTCCTGAAGCCTTCCACTCGCCGCTGCCTTTTCCCTGCTCAGTCCCTTAATTCTCTGCTTGTGCCATCAGCATTACTTTGCTGTGACCCATTACTATGGCAGAGGAGACCCAGGTGGGGACAGAACTGGTGGTGAGAGTAAGGGCTTACAAAAAAATAGAGAGAAGCAGGCAAAATTGTTCCTAAATTGAATGTTTTTCACGGTTCTTCCAAGCAGTGTCTGCAGTACTTTAAGATTATTCTCTCCCGGGGGGCCTCATAAAAGCTGTAAATACTCCAAATAGCTTTCAAGGCTGGCCTTGTGACAGTTCAGTTCCTGAGAAAATTTATGCTAATGTGCCACTCTGTCACCATCCGGGAGCCCTCGCTGCAGATGCACTTGTGCCTACGAAGGAAAGACTTCAGATCGTGGTGTTTTGCTAAATGTTAAATACATCCAGGCTTTGGAACTCACCAGGAGTGCTTTGAAGCTGAAATTGCCTGGTAGTGGCTGCCATCCACCATATCCCAGCTCCAAAGTTTGTTTAAGGATCATGAATTAAGTTTTCCAGGAGCACTAAGTCCTGCTGGAGGAGCATGGGAATGGGATGGGGTGCTGCACCACATCTCTCTGGCAAAGGAGAGCCCACGTGCTGTGGGTCGTGCCCCACATGTGCTGGGCAGCACCTCCAGCCTGCTGAATTCTAGAGCTGGCATTTAGGATCTGTTTTCACCGGCTTTCCCTTTCATATCCAGGAATTTGGGGCAATACGCTTCTGAGTCTTGCAGAAAGCACCAGAGATGAGCTGATGGAGGAGCATTCACAGGTTCTCTTCAGATCAGAGCTGGCAGGTGAAGGAGTGAGCACTGCTGGGTCCAAAAGGAGGGTCAGGCTGGAGGCACAGCCCACTCCAGAGGCAACACAGCCATGGTTGTGGGGATGTCCTCTGAGGAATGGTGGTGTCACCACACCAGGCACCCAAGCCAGAGCTCAAAGTTTGAACCATATTCCCTTTTGACATGGGTTTGCAGCTCCCCTTGGTGGAGGGAAGTGGGGGGACAAGGGACAGTCTATCCAAGAGTGGGAGAAGGACTTTTGGGTCCTGTGGAAAGAGAAGCCCTCACTGAGAGGCTCTCCAGAAACCATTTTACCAACCCAGAAGCTTACAGGGTTTGGAGATCTGTGTATCAGTCTCCAGTGTGGGATGTTGTTTACAGCTGCCTCGGTACACTGGTTTCTGCAGTAATCAAATTCTTTCATCCCAGTGAAAAACAGAAGTGCTGAGCTTGCACAGAAACCCAGTTGCTCCAAGAGCCACCACTGGGGTCACCTCTGCATCAGCGTCCTGCTATGGGGGGACCTGGTTTCTCATGAGGTCTGGATTAGTCCTGAAATTTCTCTCCCCTCTTCTTCTGAAGTGTCCTTTGCCATCAACCCGTGTTCATTGTGCATGATTGATATTTGACATTACAATGTACCAGGAACACGGACACCATCACTCTGCTGGGATGCGACACTTCCCACAAGCACATCCATCAGAGCTGCGAGAGGCATCATGGCAAAGGGGAGGAGGAGAGAAGGCAGGCATCCCACCAGGGATCTTTCTGTGTCTGTGGGTATGGGGAGAAGGGGGAGAAAAGATTTCCCTGTGAAAAGCTCTTCCCACAGCACTGCTGCTGACAGGATGTCTGAAGGATGCTGCCTGCAACCTGCTGCCCCTGGCTGTGCTTGCCCTTGGAAGATGGCTGGGAAAGCCTCGAGAGAGCAAGGGGAAAGGAGAGCTCCAGCATGTCTGGCTCCCACAGCTGAGGAGGAGGGAGAGCAGCACATTCAGAGAGCCAGGAACACCATGGTCCTTCGTGGGAGGAGACAACAGGAGAAGTATTGATCCCAGTATCCTTTTGCTGCCATTTGGGAGACAGTTGCTGGAGAATTGTGCTGTCTTTGATCCATGCCCATGTGTGTGTGCATTCAGAAGGGATGGGTTGTGAGGCATTAACAGTCCTGTGGTACACGAAGTAAGATAAACTCGGATAAATGTTTCAATGCCCTGATGGCCGTATCCAAATGAGTCCTCTTGAACTCTGGTGAAGGAAAAGGGTCCTGTGAAGGTGCAGCTTCCCAGCACTGTGGGAATAATGACCTATCCCATGGGAAGGGTGTCCACACCCCATGGAAGGGCTGGCTACATCATCCCACAACATCTGGACTCTGCTACAGAGCAGCCCCAGGAGCTGGCTGGAATTAACAGATCTGCATTGATTTTTTGTTTAACTTCCCATTTATTATCTGTGGATAGAGATTAACTCCCATTGTTTGGTATTTATTATTGTTTCACCTGCTTTCCAGTGGCAGCTGAAGGTGTTTTGATAAATGAACCAGGAGCTCTGTCTGGCTGTGCCGTGGCTCCAAGGAAGGCGTGGACTCTGTGCCTGCATCCCTGCGATCCAGGATGCTCCGTGTATTCCTGGGGCTCTCCTTGAACCCAAACCAGCAGCCAGCAGGAGTCAGACCAGGCTGGCATCTCCCTCCCAAAGCAAGTTATTAATATGCATCTCTGACATACCCTCAGTCACTGGTGGAAGTGTTGATTCTAATTGATTGGAGATGCATTGGCCGAGCCTCCGACCGGCTCCGCTGGGTCCACACGTAATAAGTGCAACACTCTGGAAAGAGGGGAATTACTCTTGACACTGGGATTATATCTCTGCCAACAGCATCAATATTCTATTAAAGATATGTGATAATATAACACTAATTGCCAATCGAGGGCCATTAAAGGCAGCCTACAAACAGCGCTTCGATCTCACCTTCCAGATTAAAAACACCACAGTGATTTCCTGTTCCTTGTGTTTTATTCCTGTGTCTTCTGCCCATGCATAATGCAGCAATTCAAATTGCCAGTCAGTACCCAGACAACTGCTGTCTTCACCTGCCAGCCCAGGGTAAAGGCTTCCTAAGCCTGGAATGAGCCAGGAAGGAAATAAGTCATGTCTACAAGCTGAGAACTGGGTGGGTAAAAAGTCACCTCCCATTTCCACTTGGCTGCGTGCCTAAGGGCATCATCACAATCGGTTGTGACTTAGCAAGCAAGGAAAACACAGCTCCTGTGGGATGAACCAGGACTGGACCAGCCCTGCCAAGCCTCTGGTGACTCCACACTCAGCCTTTGCCTCTGCCAGATCAGCAATTTCCATTCTCCACAAGGAGTACACGGTGATTTACAGCTCCCTCTGCAGAAGGAACTGCAAGGCTCTGGTATTTCTGGAGCAAGAACAAGCCAGCTCGGGTCTTTCAAGGCTTCTGGGCTTAGAGATGTTGGCCTGAATTTAAAGATGGCTTTTTTTCCTTTGTATTTTCCTAAGGCTATGGAGGCCAGACAGCCCATGACAGCGGTCACAAGGTTAATGAAATTGAAACAAAGAGCATAAACTCCGAAAACCTCATCCTGCAGGGGTGAATCCAACCCTACCATCAAGCCTCTGTGCCCAAAGCTGTGGAATGTTTCACAGGATGAGGGACTGAAAAACAAAACCAGGTTCCTGGGGCATTTCCACCTGCAGCAGACACAGCCCCCCTTCCAGAGGGAGTTCCTTGTGAGAACAGGAGCATTACAGCTGAGGAGGGAACATTTTCCTGTGGAGAAAGAGGAATTAGAATCTGCCTCATACTCCCAGCTAATGGCATGGTGTATCTCAGCAATCCTGTCGGAGCACAGAATTGAGGAGCATGTGCTCACAAATAAATGTGTAACAAAGGAGTAGATGAAGCTCCCACTGCAGGACACAGCAGAGGAGATGCAGGAGCAGCAGCGAGGAGCTGCATCACCAGCACTGCTGCCTCTCTGGGGCGGCCTCGGCACAGGGAACTCCCTGAACATTTGTTTCTGATGGTGCCAGCCCTGCATTATTGTAATGAGACACAATAATATTCTCTCAGTTCTACAAGCTATAGATTGAAGCCGCAAAGAGAAATCGTCTGAACCTCCATCTGATCAATCTTGTCAAAACATGTTCATTTAATCCCTTACAAATGAAAGGAAGATGTGTTTAAAATGTCATCCTTGGGGTCCGGGAGCCCTGTTCCTATAAATCAGTCAACCCTGGTAAACCATGTTATTTGGGAGCTATTTGACAGGAGACGTGCCAAAGACATTTTTAAACTACTCACACAAGGTTTACATCATCTCAGACGTAAAATTATACGCGTTTTCCTTTGCTTTTACCTTTCCATGACTAAGCACCACCGTGCAGAGGCGCATGGGAAGGAGGTTACCCAGGGACACACAGGGAAGCAACGCATGGGTAAATCCTGGGACTGACAACCTCACAGAGGGACGATCATGTGAGGAGTGTCAGGCTATGGGAACTCAGCCCTCACTTGGCTCCTGCTGCCAGCGACCAGGTGCACCCTGAGAATGCCCCAAGGCGCAGCATCCCCTGCCCACGGACACAAAACATGCTGCAGTGACACCACCCCCAGGAGCAGCATCTGGGGAAAACACAGATGCCCTCACTTACAGCAAGGTCACTGCTCTCCAGCAAAAAAATGCACACAAAAATAAGCAATCTGGGAATATTTTCTGCACCGCCTCCAGGAAGGATTGACCTGGCAGGCCAGCAATAGTCTGGGGCAAACTGGGAGCAGCAATTTTCTTTGCATCGCTGGGTGAGGCGCAGCTCCTCCTGAATCTTGAATCTTGAATCCTGAATCTGAATCTCCTGGGCTTACCAACCTGCAGCATTGCCAGAGGTGAGCTGGGATGCAACCCTTGCCATCCAACCAGTTGTCCAAAGGAACTCATAGCACATCCTGCAGGAACACCTTCTCCCACAGGACCAAGGAGGGTGGGTTGGGCTGTTTTGGGCCAAGACCCCTGAGCCCATTTAGCAGAAAAGACATTTGACAGCTATGACAATGGACAGGGATCGGTTGGGTTCTTTATTGGTCCTGAAGGTGCTTATATTTAAAACAATTTGTTAGGCTCCCTGTGATTTACTGCCATGCTGGAAAATGGGGCCGAGTATTGATTCTTTGCCTTTTCTATCGCAAATGGGTGTAATGTTTTATAGTATGTCAGAATAATAGCAGCGGGCACTTTATCAATGTCAAATGTTAAAAATGATCAGCTATTGTGATGTAGGAGATTAAATATGAAAGGTTGATGGGTATATAAAAGCAAAATGGCAATAATAAAGGGATTTTTTATGTTCAACTCGTTGGTCTCCCAAATCTACCTGGGGAGCTATTAGAACCAATAGTGCTGATCAGTGACATATCACCATGGGTTAAAGGATGGGAAAGTCCTGGGTTTAATTCCCAGGGCATCTTTGTGTTGTCCAGCTTGTCTGGGGGCTGAAAGTTGAGCCTGGCCCTTCCCTGCCAGGTCTCTGCAGAGTTTTGTGTTCTCTGATTTGATCATAAACCCAAAAACTTGGAGCTGGGATATCCATCAGGCATCGTGGAGCCAAGCAACCGCTCAGAGCCCTTCTCTCCACAATAGGGATGAGCCACCAGGAACACAGAGTTGCTCCAAGGGAGAGGACACACACACGACAACCCAGACTTGGTGCAGAAGGAGCTTAAGGACTGTGAGGCAGAGAAACTGGAGGGATTTAGGACTGCACAGCGCAAACAGACCCCTCTGTGCAATTAGCCCAAACCAGACTGAAAACACTGTGTTTCTCATTGTTCCCACACTTCTGTAATCCAGACAAGCAAATTAATTGCAGAGTGACTTCATGCATTGGTTGGATGAGCTGCAAAAACTAAGGCCAAGCAGTGGAAAGGACAAAATCCTAGGACCAGCAGTGGGATGCAGCTCCCACTAAAGGCGGTTGGCAAGATGTGAGCTACACCTACATGGGATTATTTAAACTCAGAAAGTGAGGACCTTTCCATGAGGACATCTTCAAGACTAACTAGTCCTTAAATTCTTAACATCTCAAGCACAAGCATCTGTGCATGTGCTCTGCACTGAGCACAGCACGAAGAGTGGAGCTGGTTTCATCTGGCTGCTACAGCAGCTGTGGCAGAGCCTGTGGAGCACAGAGAGGCACAAGAAGCTGTTTCGAGAGGAAAGAGCTTCCTGCAGCACAAGTGCAAGGTGGAAACCTCAAGGGGAAGTTGGACTCAGTGAACAGGGAAGAGCCTCACCTCCATGCCCAGCACCGTGCTCACCTCTGAGCTTCCTCACTGCCCTGTGGTCTCATCCAGAAGAATTGCTGCAGGTCTGCCAGCAGCTCCCTCTCTGCAGCCCTGTTAGATAACACTGCTAAAAATAATCCTTCCTCACTACTCCTGCAGCACTCAGACCTCCCCTTTGGCACTCAGCTGGTGTCCCCAGCACCAGCCCTTTTATGGACTTGGCAGGACATAATTCCTGCCAGCCTGCTGCAAATCCTGATCGTGACAAACAGCTGGGCTCCTCCAGCAGCCAGGGCTGCCCTCCACTCCTTAACACCACGGGAGGGATGCTGGGGTGTGCCATGGGAGGGATGTATGTCAGGGTGCTTGCCAAGGAAGGGATGCCCAGGTGTGCCAAGGAAGGGATGTCAGGGTGTGCCATGGCCCATCACCAGCACGGCAGCTGTCAGTGCCAGCACAGGGTGGGGGGCCAGGGGGTTTCAAAGCCAGTTTCTGGCAGAGTGACAGGTCTGTGGGCTGGCAGCGAAGCTCAACTCCTGCTCCTGGGCCCAGGAGCAGCGCCAGGAAGACACGTCTCTGGCACCCCTGAGTTTTGATGCAGACAGAGATGCTCCCCGGGCGCATCCTGCCCGGCGCCCATGGGGAATCAGCTGCTGTGGCTGCTTTTGATGCATCCCCCGAGAGCCAGCACACTCCTGCTCCCCACGTCAGAAAAAACAGCCAGAAAGAGAAGGGAAAAAATCCAGAACCTGATCAGGAGAGACAACTCCCACTAGAATCATTAATGGTCTCACTGATGCTTTATTACAAAGAAACCACCAAAAAAAATAAAAAATTAAAAAATAATGCCCAGCAATTCCCGAAGCCTGGACTTCAATTAAATTTTTTTGGGTTGTCATAAGCAAGAAGAAAAAAACCTGCACAGGCAGGACAAATGTTCTCCTAATTACCTAAACACTTTATTAACGAACACTAATTAAAGCATTTCTTGCAGTCTGACAAATGTCTGGAATTACTCAATTTAGAAGTTAGTTTTGTCTCCAGTAATTTATACAGCGATGGAAAGTTGGGGGTGGGGGGGGGTAATATCTTTCAACTAATGTTTTTTTATTAAAGCTGACAGCAATAATTAGTTATTTGCTACTAATGGGGTAGCCCCTGGAGGGAAATTTGTCGAGATGGATGGCTTGGACTCATGCCAGCAGTAATTGGTCTGAGCCTTGGTCAGGAGCTGGCAGGTTGTCCCGAATGCAGCCACTGCTGTGGCATCCCACTCCAATCCCTGCCTTTGGTCTCTGCCTCTGGTCCCTGACTCCAGACATCCCAGCAACTCTGCTGGGAAGGGGCCCCTGGGCTCTCTGGAGATGGAGCTGCTGCAGCCCAAGCCTGGCAGGAATGGCAGCAATTTGTACATAGCAAGCGAGACTGGAACTCAGGAACTGCAGCTCCCATTTCGCCAGGAATAAGGGGTTTGTGTTGTGCCACCCTGGCAGAGAGTTGCTGCTGGAGTCACTCGCTCTGAGTGGAAAGGACACACATTAAAAACTCCATTTGTTTTCTTCCAGAGAGTATCTGGCTGTCTTTTGCAAGGGCCAGTGGAGGGCCTGGATGTAAAACTGTGCCCAGTGATGGGATGAGAGAAGAGAGAGGGAGGGGAGAAGAGAGGAGAGGAGATGGTTTAAAACTGAGCAGTTACTACAGGCTTTTACTTGCTATTTCTCATCTCTGGAGTCAACCAACTACAGCTCTTCTTAAAAGTAAATTTCTAGTTTCCACAGACACAGAAAAAGCCCTGATCACGCAAAACTAATGAGCTCTGCAGGTTCAGAAATCGGAATGCAAAGAAAGAGGATCCAGATTTTCTTTTCATCTCCTTTTTTTTGAGCTTGACATATAATTTTGGATGCTCATGTTGTCAATACCTTTTGTTTCTCATCCTTTCTATAAACTGCAAATGATCCAATTATAGAGTAAAAGGAGCAGAAAAGGGGGAAAGGAAGAGGAACAGAATAATCTATGGGGGACAGAAAGTAGCTAAGATGAAAAGCTAAGGAAACAACAAACCCAAAAGAGCAGGGACAAATTAAAGGGTATCTGGAGTCAGACAGGGAGGGGAGGGCAAGCCAAGGATTCAGGTTTTGGCCTCCTGCATCTGTGCCTAGTTCAGGCTCCTTCCTTTTGGCTGACACCCCACTGGGTTCCATCACACAAAAGGGGGCTGTCCTGGCCCCCTCTGTGGAAGGACTCTGACCATGCTGACTCCACGTTCCAGGGATCCTGTTCTGTGGAGTCAAACAGATTTGCCATGTTGTACAACCACCCCATGGAAAGATCTATTTTCCTTCACTTTTTTTTTCTCAGGAGAGAGGAGAAACATGTCACAGGCTGAGAAAGGCGCTTAAACTGCACCAGTGGAGAGGTTAAGTGGGAAGCCTTGACGGGTGCACTAATGCTCTGCTGTTCGGGCTGCAAGAACTGACACTAAAAGCCCTGGTTAAAGACAGGGCTCAGTGTCGGAGCAGTGTAATGAGGTGTTTTGCATCGCCTGACCTTGTTGGAACGATCCAGGCTTTATGAATGTTTCAGGTTGGGTATTTGCTCCAACATCTTGCCGTGCTGGCAGCCCTGGCACCCTGAGCACCTTTCCCTGTGTGGGCAGCACAGCTGTGCCCACACGATGGGGTCTCATCTCACAAAGTCTCTCCACACTCTGAAACTTCTCATCCCAGACTGGAGCTCTGAAACATCATCACAGACTCAAAGGGCACCATCCCAACCTGTAGTATCCCCTGGAAATGTGCCACCTTCCCTTCCTCTCCTTGCCTCTTGGCTCCCAGTCTTCCCAAAATGAATCATCCTGGCACATGTGAGCACAGGACCCAAGGCTGTGGATAAATGGATCTACAAGCAATGGTGCATTTTGTCCCACGGATTCCTGGGGAATGTCACAGTGGGAAGTGTCATACTCCTTGTGTTGGTTACAGATTGCTGCATTCCCAGCTGGGAAAGCCTCAGGGTTCCCATTTCCCTCTCTCCCTGGAAGCTGCCCACGGTGGTCCTGGTGGCATTGTGGAGTGGGCAGCTGGGGCAAGAGAAGAGCCCATGTGGGCATCCCCCAGCAAAGCCCTGGTGAGACCCATGGGATGTTCTTCATCCCCAGGTGGGAACATCACACTCCAGCTCCCCACAGGGTCCCTCGTGCTGCAGAGCCCTGGAGACACCAAAAAGGCAACTTGGGAGTGAAAAAAACCACTTTATTTTAAAGCTTTTAAGGGAATATTGTGAAGAATGGAATGGGGTTTTGATCTTTCTTTTTTCTCCAAATTCAAGGAAAAAGAAAAAAAGCTTTTAAAATAAATAGCTGACAATGTCTCTTATTTGAGTAATTCTTTGCCAGCAATAAATGTGTCACTCTAAAGTGCTTTATTTAGAAATAAAAAAATGTTTTTCTTTGTAGAGTGCTCCATGTTACAGCAAGTTCCAGGCTGGGAGTGAAATCCTCCTCCTCTCACTGCATCCCCCTCCCTGCATGATACATTCATATATTCTCCTATAATCTGATCTAGGTTATAAAAATATAAAAAAAGAGAAAAAATAGAGAGACATCTGGCTCTCCCACACATCTGACATTTCCCTTTATGCCTGGTTTAACTTTTTTATGACTGCCTGGGTTCGCTTCATTGGAGAATTTCTCCCTTCAAATGAGTTTCCTGTTTTATGCTGAAATTTTCCTTTAGACAAACCTGGTAATTTTTCAAGTTAAAATGTGTATGTTTTAAGCACTTGGGAAGTTTAAGGATCCGACTGACGGGGACATAAATCCCAGTTTATTCATGCTGGAGTCCCTGTGTCTAACTGATCCTTTAAGAAAAAAAATAAAAAAAAGAGGCAAGAATGAGTCTGGCATATTTTTCACTTGTTTTACAGTAGGAAAAAAAAACAAAACCCTCAAACTGTCAATCTGGTGAGTAATTTATTAGTATCTGCTCACACTTCCAAGCCTTTATGTGCTAATGCCAGGGAAGGCAGCACTCCCTTGAGCACTTGTTTGTTTAATAGGAGACAAAGAGGAGGCTGATGGGGTCTCTCTGCTCTGGGGCAGCTTCTCAACAGGGCAATGGACAAAGATGCCTAAAATGTTCCAGCTCTGCCCAGCGGGTACCCATCCCTCTCATCCTCCCTTCGGCTCCCTGCTGATGTTGAGCTCCTGGAATGCAAGCGCATGGACTGAACACAGGCAGGATGAGCCCTGTGGTTTGGTAACAAGGAGGAGGAGAAAGATACAATCAAAAAAAGCAGGGATGTAAATGACCAGAATTACTTCTCGAATAAACTAGAGAAGAAAACCCCCCCAACGTGCCTCACGGAGATGCTGAACAGCTTTTGCAGATGCCTGGGCCTGCAATGGAGTGCAGGGGTTCGGAACAGCCAGTGACACTGCTGGGAACCTTGTGCTGTGCCTCCAACAGCACTCGTGGACGTGCATGAGAATCATTCATCTGTGCCACTGCTGAGCACAGAGAGGGGCCACCGAGGATGGGGCTCCTTTCATCAAGGCAGCATCCCCGGAATAAAACCCTGGAAGCCAGATAAAGCTCATTTCCGAAAGGCAGGGAAGAAAGGCAGGGAAATAAAACTTCAGGGGAGAGCCAAGAGTTCTCCTCCTCCCCAAGCCTCCCAAGCCTTGCTCACCACCCCTGGAGTGACCCCACCTCTCTGACCATCACACCAGCACCTGAGCATCCTCCCCTGCATCACCCGAAACAGACACTGCCATTTCCCCTCTCTCCTTCCTGCCGTTGGAGAAGGAAAACATCCCCATGGCTGGTGGCTGGGGAGCTGCCTGCCAGCCTGTCAGAGGAAAAATCACTGTCCCCTACCCTCCGGCTAATTCTGCGGGTGGTTCTGGGGGAAAAGCAGCTAGGGAGAGTCTCTGTCTGACAAATGCACTTCCATCTTCATCCCAGTTCCTCCTCTGGGAACAAAGGATATTTGCTGGTGGTTGTGGAGGGGGGCTGCATGCCCCCCAAGGATCAGGGCAAAGTCACCAGGACACCAGGGGCTCCTTTGTCCCTCTGTCCCCTGCAAAGGAGACGAGTTGAGGGCCAAGGGGGGACTCAATTCCGGCAGAGACTCAGCTTTGGGGTTTCATCCAAATGCCTAATTAAATTTTCAGAGTGCTAACTGCTTGGGATCCAACACAAATAGCTGCACAAGCCAGACAGAAAGCAGGGAAAGGATGGAGGGGAGGAGAAAAGAGGGAGAAAGCTAAAACAAATAAATTAATTAAACAAATAAATAGGGAGAGAAATAACAGAGGGAAAATAAACTAAAAGCAGCGGCAGCCCTGGCCACCAGAGCACTCATTAGCAGCGGGAGAGGAGGGAAGTGTCTCGCTGTCTGGGGCTGTCATCCTTCATCCTGACGAGCACTTAGGGAGTCGCGACCCCTTTCAGCATCGCCATACAGGCAATCAGCCCCTCGCATCGGTCACTGCCGCCACATCCCCGCCTTGTTACAGGCACACACGGAAAAAAGGATATTATATCCCCGGGAAGCAGGGATGGAGGAAGGCAGCTGCCCATGCGGCCCCCTCTGCCTGCAGCTCACACCCCAAGGTGGGCAGGGAAGAGGCAGCAGCAAAGGCAGGAGATGCCAAGGCTCAGCCCCTCCTGATGCCCAGAGCCCTTGGGTTATCCACTGGCCACCTCGCCCTGGGAGAGGCCCAGGGAGCAGCACATCCATTTGTGCACTTGCCCACGCTTGGCTGTCCCTGCGAGGCTGAGCTGACAGCAAACACTGATTTCAGTTGGGTTTAAAAGGAAAAAATCCAATGGCATCTGCCAAGAAGGAGCCTGGGAGTGGTTTGTGGCGAGTCCAGGGGCTGGGGGATGGCTGAGACCCCCGGGCAGTGGGGAAGGAGGATCCCAGGCTGCTGTGCTCCTGGGGCTCTGCTCCTGGGGCACAGCTGGATGCTCTGCCCAGCTCCCCTAGAGCACTGGGATAATCTGGAGTGTGGTTAGTGCCGAGAGAGGCTGAGCTGGAGCCTTGGAGCTCCTCTGATGCCATCTGACTATGCCCAGTGCTGACAACAGCGGATCACTGCCTGGATAACAGGAGCAACTGCCAGCTCAGTGTGCTCATGGTGACAGGGGAGAGGACATGGCAGTCCTGGGTTTGTTCCAGACACGGAGAACCACATGAGCAGGGGCTGAGAGTCCCTTTCCAAATTACCCTGACCCTGAATGACACAGGGGCAGGAGATGCTCGCCAAAGGAGGGGGTGCTCTGTGGTTACCACGGTCTGGGCTGCATCCCCGTGGAAAGACAAGCAGCTAAGCTCAGTGTTCTCCCTGCAGGAATAGCTCATTCCTTCCTAAAGACCTTCCCAGAGACCCAGAGATGGTTCACTCTGGGGACAGCTGGTCTCACACCAAACATGCTGTGTGCTGCACAGCATCAGCTCTGCTGGCTGTGCACCCCCTGAGCCAGCCAAGGATGAGCCACTCTCTGCATTGGGTTTATCGTGACACAGCCAGGAGTGTCAGTGCTCCCTCTCCATAAAGCCACAGCTCCGAACATGCCGAAACACCTCTGGATTTCCTCTGCAAACATTGCTTGTTCCACTGGACTGTTTGCTCCTCGTCAACAGAGGGGAAATTTGTCCGGGTGCTTCAACACCTCGAGAGCAAACAGTGTGTGGTTATTTAAGCACAAAAAGCAAACACTTCTTCCACTGAAATGTGAAGTTAAAAAAGACAAGGGAAGAAAGGGATGTGCCTATACCCTGTAGGAGGATGCAGAGCATCAGGACCACCCTGGCAGTGCTGGGACAGTCAGCTCCACAATAGGGGAGCTGGGGCACGGGGCAGCACACACGCTTTGTCACAGAAATTGGGCTCATGTCCCTTTTTGGGGACTCCCTGCTCTGGCCCATGTCCTGCATAGGGTGTCACAGCCTGTGGGCAGGGTCAGTCCAAGGCACTGCAGGTTTGGACCCACTGCCACTCCAGTTCAAGCCTTTAATTTTTATTTCTTTCTTTCTCTATTTTCACTTAGCTGAAACTGAACTTCTGTTCCAGTTTCCCCGATTCCATAAAGGGATATCAGTTACACTGTGAGTCCAATTTATTCTTCTCCACATATTCATTAAATCCCAGGTTGTTACTGCACTATTTAATTGAATTGATGGTGTAATTAAGCTACAGGCACACATTAACCACCAGAACCGCCAGGGAGGTTTAGGATCCTTTACTGCTCTATTCCTGGTGTTATATGGCTCCTAATTTCATAACACTGACTCTGGCCAGTTGATTCAA
This sequence comes from Campylorhamphus procurvoides, assembly GCA_013396655.1. Classification (NCBI taxonomy): domain Eukaryota; kingdom Metazoa; phylum Chordata; class Aves; order Passeriformes; family Dendrocolaptidae; genus Campylorhamphus; species Campylorhamphus procurvoides. The sequence goes on along the minus strand of WBMV01002023.1, from coordinate 709,657 downwards.
ACTGTGTCCATCCCACCTAATGAATGCCCAGAGCCCCAGTCCAGAGCAGCCCCAGTGGCACTGGGGTGATGCCCTTTGCTTCGGCCTCAATGCCACATCCCCACATACATGATGTGTCCTGGTACCATTTTTCAGGATGGAATTTATGCCTTCTGTGCCTTGCTCACTGTCCTCTACCCATCTGATTTGGAGCACATCTTCCTTAAGGGTATTCTCTAATACAAACATACCGTGGCCTCTTTGGAATTAATCCTGATTTACCCCAACAGAACTGGGTGAGCTGTAACCTCCTTACACATCTCTCAGTGAGATGCACAAGCTTCGGGTTTCATAACATGAGAATGATGATCTCATCCTGTTGCTGGGGGCTGGAATAAAGGAGCAGCCTGGGACAGTGTGTAAATCACGCTGAGGTTCACCATGGGGCCATGTGTTGCTGTTCTCACAAACAGCAGCTCCAAAGACATCAGCAGCTCCATCCCATGTGTGTGTGTGCCTGACCCAATTTTCACTCATATTCAGGTAAGTGGATGCATTTTGACGTGGCTGACAGTCCTGCCCAACCACTCTGTCCTGTGTCAAAATCCTCTTTTTCCCCCCACAATCAAATCTGCTCTGGTCCCTGCCCTACTCACCCTCTGGTAGAGGGAAGCACAGACCACAGACATCAGCTGGAGTGCTTGGACTGTCCCCCATGGCTGGAACAAAGGCAGCACCAAGAGGTTCACATCCTCCCTAGCACTGGGATGCTTCCCTTCTCCTGGGCTTGAGCACTTCCAGTGTTCCCCGACACCTCTGGCTCCCACTAGACCTGCTGCAAACACCCCAGCAGATAAATACTTGCCCGCTGGAGTTTGCCTACCTCAGTAGGACAGAAATCAGGCTTTGCCAGCCAAGGAGGGGATGTCCAGCTCTGGGTGGAGGCTGGAGAGGAGGGAAGCTCTCACATCCCACAGGGGCAGACACAGCTCTTCCCTGCTCCATGCCCAAGGCTGAAGCTCCCCAAGGCTTTGCAAGCTGGAGGTGAAGCCGTAATAATAATGGCATTGAGTTCAGAGATTGTTTCCCAGTGCCTTATCTGCCCAGAGATATTCGCATCTGATCACACGGTAATTACCAGGCCAGATTTGCACTAATTGGCTCTCTGGAGTAAAGTTACCTCCGATCTGCGTGTCCTGGGTGCTCAGCAGGCAGCGATTTACAACCGAACAGGTTCGGTGGGATGATCTAACAGGGATTAGCTGCAGCCACCAGACAGGGAGCCAGGGACCCTTGCCAGAGACACGTCTGCAAGCTTTAGGGAAAAAAACACGGGTTTTTAGGGGAAAACAGTGGCTGTGGGCTCTGCCACCATCTGTGCACAGCCTGGGTACCCTCTCAGATCCCAGTCTGTTAATGGTTTGGCTTTGGTGGTCTGGTTTGCATAATGGGATGATATAATAAGGTGGTGGCTTTTAGTAGGGGATGGATCCAAATTAGGGGTGGATATGCTGTGGGAAGGGATGGGTCCTGTGCCTGCCTGCAGGACAAGGAGAGCTGGAGGGGATTTTGGGGAGCATAACCTTGTACCCCAACACCAAGACAGCCTTGGGAAAAGGGTCTTCAGCTTCTCCTGGAGACCCTCAGCCTTAGGTGCTTTGCCCTCTGCAGGTGGCTGGTTCAGCATTGCTCCTACAGCCATCCTGCAGCTTCCACCAAGTTCAACTGATTCCTTCTAGTCCTCCCACAGTGTCCTTGGAGTGATCAAATGCCACCTTTCCAGGTCTTTTTACTATGTTTTTCTCTCTGTAATACTGTATGTTTTGGAAGACAGGTACCCCAAGGGCACCCCAAAATGAAACCCACTGTTTAAATGTGGGAAATTGCTATTCTATTTTCTTGCAGTTTCAGCTAAAAAAAACGGAGACTAAAGAAAAACATGCAGAGAAGCCAAGTTAGGGATTCTTTTTCTTTTTCCTTCCTCTTTTTTAATCAGTTTTCTATACTGAAATGAAAACACCTCAGAAAATCTCCAAATCATCACCTGGGCGATGGGAGTTGGTACCATGGAGAGGGGGCCCTTCCCTGGGGCAGGATTTTTAATAACTTCCTCACCACAGGAGGCTGTTAGAGAATCTCAGCTGGAAGATTTTTTTCACCCAGCTGGATCTTGCAGTCTTCTTACATCATTAACTCACTGAGATAATTTCTGAAGAGGGGTTTGTTTGGAGCTGGTTTGATTTCCTTCCTGACAAACCTTCCAGGTAAATCTCACTGCTTTTTTTGTTTTCCAAGGGAGAATAAAGTCTCAGATGTGACAATCACTGTGTCCTGCTGGACCAGCACTCTTGTCCCAGGGTAGGGGAATGCAGATGACAAGTTTTTTTTTTTGGCTCCTTTGCAGCAGCAAGGGCTCTGCTTGATGGATCCTGGCTGCTCTGCTCAGCACTGTCCCCAAAATGCTGGAGCATGGTCCCGGTGGGATGTAATGCCAAACAAGGCACAGCAGTGCTGGGGCAGCAGCAGCAGCAGCTCCGAGCCCCCAGTGCCGTGTCCTGCTCCTCAGCTCACGCTTCAATTGGCAGGTTTGAGGCTGAGAAGAAATGTTTCTTTCACAGCACATTACCAGCAATCACAGTCTTTCTTTCTTCTTTATGTCTAAAGAAATCCTTGCTATTGCCAGGGCCAGAGGTCAACCCTTTCCTTTCTGCCGCTCCCTCTGCCACAAGTCTGCTCTGCTTCTCTTTTTCCATTGCTCTGGAGTTTGTAACAGGTTGAGGTTTTTTTCCTTAGCTTCAGTTTAGCACTTGGGTTTTGATGATTGTTTTCTTAATATTTCCTCCCAAGAGCCCTGCAAACAAGACTCCCAAATGTGGAACTGCTTGGGTGCCCATCTATCTCTTGAACAGTATGGCTCTGGTCAGCTCCTGGTCTAGCAGAATTACCACCAGCTCATATTTTAAATCCTTAGCAAATTATTACTGGGAAATGACCCTACGGCCATGAGTTTCCCAACTCAATAATCCAACTGCTGCTCTTGCATTGCTTTTAAATGAGTTGCCTTTTAATGCTATCAAGCGCTTGCTTGGTCTCGCTGCACGAGGAGGGATAAATATTGCTCCTACTCCAGGAAACAAAGTGGCTTTGACCGAGAAAATACGCCTTGGGGAGAAATTGGTCTGGCCTGGCTGTTATGGATGACACAGGTGGAGAGGGAATGGGAATGTCTCTGTCAAGGGCTGCTCCCCTGTGTGCCCCAACCTCTCCCCATGACTCATCCCTGGCTCAGAGGGATGTCTTAGGAGTGACAAGGGAACCCAATCTCCATTAGACCCGAATCGTTTGTCACTCTGCAAAGAGCGGTGACAAGGAGGACAATTAGTGCGAGCAGGAGGCGATGTTTATTATGAGGAGCTTCGTCCATTAGCCAAGTGTTTATCAGTTGGGTGTTTGCCGATCCCTGAAGGGCAATGAGGGAGTTGGTGGGGTCAGCGAAAGGCCTCGCCATCCTTTTCCAGAGACTCAGCTTTCATTAAAAAGATCATAAAATAAAATAATAAAGCGGTTCTCTGCTGTCACTTGCAGCAAAGCTGTCCTGAGCAGTAGAGACAGCTGATGCTGCCTCTGTTTGCAGAGAGCCTGGACCAGGATTCCCGAAGTGAGGAGACCCATAGCCCAGGGTGGGCAGGGGATGCCCCGTGTTAATCATTTGGGGTGAAGGGGTCAATGCATCACTGTTCTATGGATTCTGCAGCTGTAGCTACCAAAGAGCCATCAGACCGTCACTGCTTTTAATCCTCGGTCAGCACAGGGCACAGGAGGGGCTTAATTTCTCTAAGTGTAGCCTCACTTTGCAGATTTGGCTCAGGAAATGGATTTACTCAAGACAGAACAAAACCATGAGGAAGGACTGTGAGAGCACACAGCATGTCCTTCCTCCCCAGGCAGCCTTGAGCCACTTCTCCCCAAAGATCCACCGCTGGGCTTTGCCACTTCACTCAGTTCTTCCTTCCAAGGGGCAGAGGGGTTTCCCACATTTGGCATATGCTGTCATCCTGCTCAGCCTGATTTTCCCAGCGAGGCTGAGGAGGAGACCTGGGCTTCCCAGGGACGTGTCCCATTTTCTGCTTTCTGCTCCAGCAGAGCCTGGGAGCCCACAGAGAGGGACACGCTGTGCCATTCCCTGCCCAGAGCGCTGCTCCATCAGCCTCACGACGGGCTCCTGGTTGTTTTTGCAGTACCTGTGGGTGGATGTGGGAGTCTTTGATCATCCGGGATTACTGCAGCATTATGAGCTTTCAAACAGCAGCGAATGCTCTGGATACAAAAGTGGGTCATGTACAGTGCTGTGCCGGAGATGCTTTGATGCACAGGGAAAGGTGGGAGGGCAGGATACAGGATGGAAGGATGGACTGGGGCATGGTTTGCACAGTGCAGGTTCAACTTCAGTTCAAATCTGGGAGTTTTACTCAGTGTGCCGGCAGGGCTGCCTGGGGACAAAAGGCTCTCTGTGGAAATGGAGGATTGCCTGTTTCCAGAGACGAGGAGGAAATGTGGGAGACTGAGGCATGAACAGGCTTCTCCATGCCCAGCACTGAGCTCTTCCTCTTGCTGGCCCTGGAGTGGTGCAGGACACAGGAGCTGCTGGGAGGTGGGAATCGCACCCAGCCACAGCCCCATCCTGCATTCCCTCAGATGTGTTCTGCTGCTAATGAAATAATGTAAGAGACATCATTCCCTGTCACTTCCACTTACACCCCCCCACACCGGAGCCTGCCACCATCCCCTTCTTCATGAGGGTAACAAACCTCTGCTAAAAAGAAAGGCCATTAATAATAATTACTACAAAGAAGAAGAAAAAAAATAACCCTCTCTCTTTCTCTCTCTTTTTTAATGAGCCTTAAAAAAAATAAGTTTCTTAATTGAAAAGCTTTCTACTTTGGAGTCAACTCCAGCACTTCAGAGCAGCCCAAGCAGCGCTGGCAAGAGAAGATGAAACAGAGGAGTGGGTCAGACAGTGCCTTGTGGGGGCTGAGAGACCGACCTCAAAGCCACAAGCACATGGACACCATCACTGACATTCAAGGAACTATCAACAAGGCACTAATTGGATTGAAAGGAGGTGGCAGATGGAAAGAACCAAAGCAGGAAAACAGCTTTGGAGCAAACATCATTAGAAAGAAAAGTTTAGGCAAGGAAGAGGAGCCAGCCCTGAGCACAGGAGCCATGTGAGGGAGGGTCTTGGAGTCCCCCCTGTGCCCACAGGGAGGATCAGCAGGCTGGGGCTTCTCCTCCTGCCTCTGCCATGGGCTGTGGAGGCTCAGTGGGATGATCTACTCACTGGAGCAGAGGAGAAGCTGGCATGTGTCATGGGAGGATGCAGGTGGCTCCGTGAGCAGGACCTGTCCCCTCAGGGTCTTATGCAGAAGCTGTAATTCAACTCTGAGCAAAACTCATCAAGGGCAGGGAGTAATCTCTCGTCTGGAAGGGGCCGGAGGATTTATGAACCCACCTGTCTGGTGGTGAAGTGCCCTCTTGGTAAATGCTTTGCTAAGCGTTTGTTCATCTTCCTCCCTGGCAGTAGCAGTACAAGGAGAGGCAGCGCTGAGCAGGGGAATGAGGAGGGGACAGCGGTGACATTAGCCTGGCCAGATGATCACTCTCCATTCCAGGACTGCACACTGACCCACAGGATGTCAAGAGGCCCCAGGAGAATTAATTTAAACCATTGCTGTGGTGCAGGAAGGCTGAAAGCCACGAGCCACCAGCATGATACACCTGGCACCAGACCATTTCCCATTTCCAGCTCATAACTATTAAGCTAAAGCTTTATCAGTGGGCAAGGCAGGCCCCGCTGCTGGAGCATCCATCGCTCTGTTCCGAACAGGTCATTGAGAATGGCCACAGCCACATAACCTCTAAGTGATGAGGGCTCACTTCCCCACCGCACACGTGCCTGTGCAGGGTGGCTGCTCTTCCTGTGGCATTCACTGCTTGGCAGCTGCCCAGACCCGGGCAGAAGATACTTCCACTGAGGCTTGATCGATCACCTCTCACATTTGGCTGCTCACTCGCTGGATTAATGAGCCGTGGGATCCAGGATGTGGCAACGTGCTCTTCCTACTGGCATCGATGTGGCCTCTCCCCCCGTGGGTGACCCAGAGCCAAGGCTACAGCCCTGTGTGCCCACAGCATCAGCACCCACAGCAGCCCACCCTGCTCCTCTGTGCACCATGCTGGGGAGCTGGAAACAGCTGGAACCACTCAGGACATCTTCAGAAAGCCCAATATTTAGAAGATAAGAAGAGTCATCATGGGCTCAGCACCCAGACTCTTTGGTGCTCCTCTCCTACTGCTTTCCATATTTCCAGTTTTTCAGCCCTTGCTCAATAGAGCCTAATTGTGCCACGGCCCATGCAGAATTATCAGAAGCCCAAAGTACCTCTTTCATAATTTCTGTGCAGGTAGATCTTTTTCTCAGCAGGCAGTCCAGCCAGGCTAATGCACCCGTGCTGTACTGACCCTTAAAATGGTTCCATAAATCGGACCTTAACACTGTTGGGATAAATGATGTAAGGAAGAAAAGGGATACAACAGTTACCATCAGGCTCTACCTCCCAAATTGGCTCAGAGAAATTAGCAGGAAGGAAGGAAGGATCAGACAAAATGATAAACCCGCTTACCTGCTCATTAATTTAATCTCTTCTTTTTTTCCTCCCCTCTTTCAGCCTTGTGGTTTCTGTAACTGTAGGGAACTAGAGAACAGCAAAGTCCTAGATGAAAGGGAGACGACGTCTGGAAGCACAAAGATTAAAGGAGAGTTTTTAGGATTAGCCTTTGATTATTATTTTTTTTTGTCTTGGGTTTGTGGTGATTATTCCTGCTCCTCTCTGAGCAATCCTTCTGGGTGCATCTGAGGGAGTGCATGGGCTCTCCGGTGTTCCAAGTTCCAAGTGTTTTTCCAAGGACACAGCAATAAACATGCAGTAGTCCCTTCTCCCTTTCCCCACACTGCAGCTGGAAGCATTCCCCTGCGGGAGGTGACTGGTGGCTGGGTGTCTGCAGGCTGTTTGGTGAGCAGGGATGGCAAAACTGTTCCTAAATCACTCAGGCTTGGATTTATGAAGGGGGACCTAGCTGGGGATGGTGGAAGAGCCTGGCCCAGCCAGGGAGCAGCCCTGGAGTAGGAGGGCTCCTTCATCAGCACTGAGGGAGCAGGAAGGTGATGCAGGGCTGGCTGGGGCTAAGGGGGCTCCTCCTGGCAGTTCTCTTTACTTGCTCCACTGGCACAGACTCCAGTGGGAAGGTCCAGCCCAGCACAAGAGGAACAGATCCCAGCTCTGCTCATCCAGAGGAGAAAAAGGAGAGGCTGCCTTAGGCAACTTATCCACGAGATGCACACCATGGCCACGCATGGGTGTATGGGGTTCATTTTGGAACAGCTTCTTCCTGTTGACTCAGGCTTCTGAATCCTGTCTGGAAACCAGGCTGAGACCCAAAAGGAGGACTCAGGTTGTGGAGATGAAGAACCAAAGTAAACCGTGACGTGCAAGTGGCAGTAGGTGCTGTGCCCAGCAGGGCATGGGCAGGATGGAGAGGAGAGACACCCATCCGCCTGTGCAGACCCACAGTGATCAGGCAAAGCCAAGCATCACCAATTAATCAGTTTTGTTTAGTCAACATCCTTGGAGTGTTTCCAAAGCCAGCACCAAAACAAAGGAAGAAAGCAGCAAACCCGAGTGAATTTCTTTCCTGAAAGAAACCAAACAGTTTTCTTGCTAAGAAAAACAACCGAAGGCCCATTGCTGGAAGCCTGGAGCACCACCAGCCCAGGCGTGGCACTGCATGGCATGACACAGCACAGCACAGCACAGCTCCTGTGCCCTCCTCAGCCACCTGCTCTCTCATGCAGGGAGAGCTGTGGCACCGGATCGATGAAGCATCGAGACGGAGAGGAGGCTGCGCCAGGCTCAGAATAAGATTTATGATCTCGCAGCCCGGCTGAAGTGCTGTGGTCGGGCTCTGACTGTGCCGGTGCTCGGTGAGCAGCCTCCAATTAGGTGACCCCCCAGGTCTCCCTATTGATTTTGGGAGGGGAAGGTGTACTTTTCTCATTACGCCCTTGGCAGCAGCACCAGCTGGGCTGTGATGGGAGGCCCTTGCAGAGGAGCAGCTCTGGGGTCACTGACAGCCTGAGAGGGGTTGGTGCACACATGATGCTCAGCAGGCATCACCCCTCTGGGCACTGGCTCTGCTCTCCTGCTTGGGGCAGGTGGGCACCAGTGGGTTCCACTCTCCCCTCCAGTCACCTTTGCTGCTGCTCACAATGGTCCCAGCTGCTCAGGGTCAGGACGGGCTGTGGTGTCACCTCTGCATTCCTTGACAACTTCTCTGCTTCAGTGCTGGGAGTAAAGAGTTCATTTCTCAAGCGTTGCTGTCTTCTCCTCACAAGGAAGGGGAAGAGCCTGAGAAGACAGAGTTCCTAAATTAACCGGCACAGTTTCCTAACGAATGCCCTTTATGTTTTACATAATAATATAAAGCTTTTCTCGGAGACAACAGCTTCCTACATCAAAGATCCCTCTCTTCCACTCTGAACTTTTGAGCCCTTCTCCTTGCAATTAATGCAGAAAGATCTAAATAAAGTTGGAGAGCAGCTCGAGATCGTATCTGGAACAAGGCAGCAGGGCTGGCCCTGCTCAGCAGGCACCAGCACATCACTGGCTGTTCCTGCCTGCAGGAACCTGCTCTGCCTTTGCTTGGCTGTGTGTGCACATGGATAGAGGTGGAATTGCTGGAGCAGCCAAGGTGACCAGGGATTGTGGTGCTCTGTGTCTCTGAGCGGGCATCACTGCCTGAGAGGTGACTCAGAGGAGGAGGTTTAATTTGATTCTGCAATCTCCAAGATTGTACCAGGATGCTTTGCTCCATGTGTTGTGCAAACACAGCAGGACAGGCTCTGGTGCCCATATTTGCCCTGCTCCCTGGCCAGCCTGGAATGCTCTGGTAGCTCAATGCAGGATAGAGCCTGAGGGCTGATGACCAAGGGCATCCACACCAGCCCTTTGTTAGCTGATGTAGGTACAAAACTGGTGTAAAGTTTGACATCTCCCTTCAGAGGAGCACGTGTAGGGCTCATAGAGGGCTGGGACAGCAGCAGCAACCACCCAGGAGCAAGATCTCCATGGTTTAGTCGATACAGTGGTGATTGGTCATAGGCTGGACTTGATGATTTTGGAGGTCTTTTACAGCTTTAATGATTCTGTGATTCTATGATCTCTCCAGTGAGATGAGGGCTCCCAGTCTTTCCTTCCATCCTCCTCTTCACATGGCATCCTTCGGGAGAGCCTGGCCAGTCCCAGCTCTTGGGGACTGTGGCTGTGCTGAGCTCCTGAGTCCACTCTGCCCCATACCGAGATCTCTCTGCCCTGTTCCGGCTGGATGAGCTCTGCCACTGTTATTCTCGGCTCTCTGCAAAATGCTAATTGCTGCGCTTGACCTCCCCAGGATAATGAGGGGAAACCTCCCCTAATTAGCACTGCAGTCTGTGGGTGAGAGAAACCAAATGTTGACTGTAGAGCGGCTGCACTTACTGTAAATTCCAACATATGCTGTGGAAAAATGCCGCCCAAATAAGGCTTCGGAAGCACGGGGTGTTTAAATAATAATGAATACTCACTGCTGTTTATTGCAGAACAGAACGTAATCAAGGCAAAGCTGTGGTGGTGTGTCCTCCTCCCTGCCAGGACTCATGTGAAGGGCCAGCAGCGGAGTCATAGGAATCCCCAGGACATAGACAGGCTGCAGCAGGAATTCCAGGTGTGTGCACAGGATTTACAGGCATTAGCAAGAAGACCTGTGGTGTCCCTTGAGGGGACCCTGCAGGACAGCTGCAGCAAGGACTTGCAGCTGATAAGATGTTCTCCACCTCTTACAGGTTTCTGCTGGTCACTTGCGGTAGTCCAAAGCATATAAAATATTTATTTGCTCCTAATTAGGTGTAATTACCACTTAACCTGGAAGAGGGATGTACCCAGTGTGCCCAGCAGCTCGATCCACTCACAGTTGAATAGCCTCTACTGCAGATAATTAAAAGAGAAGGGCTCCTGCCTGCCTTGGCCTCACACAGCCGAGTGTTTGTTGAACCTCCTGAGCCTGAGCTCATCCCAGGGCTGCTGGCTCCACTCAACAGAGCCCGAAAGCCAGCCTCATCTCACTTGCGATTTCAGTGTGATTATTCCCTCTTCTTCTCAGTAATTCAGCTCCAGCACAAACTACCCTTCCCTTGCCTCGAAGGAGACCTGCCCGCCCACCTCTGCCTCTCAGGAGTGGGCTCATGGATGCTCCTTGCTTGCTCCTGGCCATGGCCTTATCCCTCTGCTGCTCCTCAGATTGCTGGGAGGGTGAGACCAAATTGTTAATAAGATGCCCAATTAACATCTCTTCGATCAGAGTTATGTCAGGAAAAAGAAGGTGGCTCATTCACATGGTTATTGCTTCCTTGCTATAGCTCTGCCTTGAACAGATCTACCAGGGATCATTTCTGCTGTCCACACTAAGCTTTGCCTGAGCCCCATCTCCAAAGGGACAGGAGGATCACCCACAGTGCTCCCTCTTCTGTCCCCCCTTTTCAAGGAGAACAGCAACAGCTGCCTGAGTTTCAAGGACTTGAAAACATGTTTGGGCAGAGCCGTGCCAAAAATACTCATTTAGATGGGCACGTGCTTGGGGGCTCAGGGAAAATGTCCCCTCCCTGAGGCACTGAGGTCAGAGCAGCCTGTGGAGAGCCAGGTTTGGCTGCCACGAGCCAGCTCCTGGGCATGCAGGTGCCAGCTGTGCTGCCTCATTCCAGCCCTGTGCCCATGCCCAGATCCCAGTCCTCCTTCTTGCTCTCCTCCCATGTGATGCCACACGGGGCAGTGGATGCAGCATCCGGCACTGCCTGTGGAGTATCACATCCACGTTTGGCCCTTGCCCCAGGACACCCAGACAGCCCCAGCACTGCTGATCCAGCCCCTCAGGACAAGCCCTCCCACCACCTCATTCCAGGACCAGCTGCTGCCGACAGACAAAGGGTTTCCAACCTTGCTGGACCCAATAAACAGCTGTTCTTCCCCGCTCCCGGCCATCAATCGCGGCTGACAGCCTTCCCCCCATGGTCAAGAGTGTGCTTTTCACCTTAATTTCTTAGAAGGGCTTTTTCACCAGTTGGAAACTCATAAATACCACTTTGCAAGCCCAGGTAGGGCTAATGATGGATGGCTGCTTCACAGATATGCCAGAGGCTGTGACCTAATTGTCACCGAAATACTTCCTGATTAACTAATAGATAAAACCCAATTAAAACTTCTGCTCTTCCCAAAGTCCCTGACACCTACTATTTTCCCCCTTTTCAAACTCTGTCCTAAATTAGATCCAGCCTGGCTCAACTGCTCTGAACATACGAGGACGCTCTGCCCACCACCCTCCCTGCAGCCTTTTGGGCACTTTTGTGCTGTTTGAGGCCCTGGGGAGGTCCCAGTGGACCCAAAGAGAGTTTTGCAGCCAGTCCACAGGTGAAAAATCCCTCTGGAGAGATCCTTTAAACCAGAGGATAGTGACAGCAGAGAGGGCAAGCTCTATTCCCTCCATTTTAACATTCTCTTCTTCCGCTGAATAGAACAGCTGCATAGAAAAGCTGGTTTAGCACATTTGCTTTGATGTGCAACAAGTTAATTACTGTAATAGGTTCATCCTTCTCCCCCAGTATTGAATCATGTAGAATATCCATATAAATTGTCATGGAATTCCTCATTTTGACTCCATTTATTCTTCAAGCAGCTCTAGCAAGAGTGTTCCTGAGGAAGCATTTGTTCCAAATCCCATGTACCAGGTGTATCCACCATTATTTGTTCTCCTGAGACTCATCTACGTCCGCCTTTGGAGGGAGGGGGCTCATGGATGCCTCATCCTGAAACTGCTGGACTAGGGAGCAATTCCAGGGAGCACGAGGCTCTGAAGCCCAAATGGCTCCCGGCCTGGGACCCTTTTCCAGCTGCAAAGGAAAGCAAACTCCTCATCTCATGTTTTCAGCATCAACCTCTTTGCCCAGGGTGTGAGGTGCAAGGACAAGATGGGGAACATCACCTGGAGGGGGATTCCTGCCCAGGCTTTGGCTCAGGCTCTGCAGCCGCCTTCCCAGTGGGTTCTCAGCAGCTCATACCCTGGGAGGGACTCGGTGCTGTGCTGAGACTTGCAGTGAGCAAGGTGGGGGAAAACCTTCAGCCTTCCCTGCACCATCCTCTAACATCTCCCAGACTTGTTTTTCTCTTAAATGTTCATGCAAAGAGGGCTGGGGAAGTCCCTGGTGTCTCACAAGGTGTCATGGATGTGCAGGAAGCTCCCTGCACGTGGGATTTGCTTCCTCCCTGCTTTCCTTGCAGTAATCCCCAGGCAATGCATGCTGTCCCACTGGGCTGAGTTCTGCCACTCACTGTGTTTGCCAGTTGACTATCTCCCACTGAGATCAAGTCTCTTATCAGGGATTAAACCCTGGGTTCAGGAGCGTGGTGACTGAGCTTGCCAGTGGAGCAGGTGGCTGGGAGGAGCAGGGCTGGCAGAAGTCACTGGCACACTCAGAACCAGCAGCAGCCCAGCAGAATCAGAGCTGCACCAGGAATGCCACGGTCTTGGCTGAGCTCCACATGACATGAATACATGACAGGGGGTCTCAAGCAGCCCCCTTGGAAAGCAGTGAGGTTACTCAACCACTCTGGAAAGGCAGAGCAGAGCTGATGGATCTATCTCAGGTGACTGGACCTTCTCTGATCTTCCTGCTTCCCAGAGGGAGGATCCATAGCCAAGACAGAGTATGGAGTGATCATTCCCAGGAGAGGTGCAGCCATGCTGTGACAGAACCCTTTGTTAGTTTGGCTTTGTCACAGTCTCAAACTGTTATTAAAAAGCCCCAAAACCTCACACAGAAAAACACAGAAAGCATGAAGATGAGTCAGTGAGTGCTGCAGGGACAAGCTGAGGAAGAGCTTCCTTGGGAGGAGGATGCTTGGTCTGGTACAGCAGCTGGAGCAGAGCCACATTCCCATGTCCAGGCAGCTCCTGGCCCACCAGCCACCACCCCACAGCTGCCCTGGTGCCCTCTGACCCCAGCTGGGACCCCTAACACCCTCCCAAGGTGGAGCAAGGACCCCTCCAGCACATTTTGGATGGCCAGGACACGAAACTCTCACATTTTCTCCCATTTCCTGCTCTTGAACGAGCTCCACAGGCAGGATCAGCTTGCCTGGGCTCATCGCAGTGGTGTAACCTCAGCAGCCCCGCTCCAATGGCAGCACCCCAGCGGGAAATGGGAAGGAAAATGCCAGAGCAGGGAAGGTCTGCAGCTGGCAGGTGGTAGCTGCACATCAGCTCCACGTGAGCTGGCGCCGTGGCCCCAGTGACCTTCCCACCAGCACTGCAGGAGCCAGAGGGTCAGGCCTTGCCCTTGGTGCAAAATGAGCTGCCAGCTCTCAGCAGACCCCTCGCGGTGGGCTCTGGCCCCTCGCTGCCCAGGCACCTGCTCCCCCCATCAGCCCCGTGCCCGGCTCGGCAGCGCGGCCATCGAGGCTGTTTGCTGCTTTACACAGGCTATCATGTGCTGTGTCGCAGCAGGGGACCGAAAATGACTTTATAGTTATTGTTCCTCAAATTGGACACCCCCTTGGAGCTTAGATAATATGAGATGAAACAGCCTGCGGGAGGCTGCAGTCAAGTGGAACAGTGATGGAGGCTTTTATTTTTTCCCCTTCCCAAGAAGAAACACTCCACCTATTTACTTCTCCCCCACACATCCTCCTCCTCCTCCTCCCTGCCAGCCTGTTGAGCAGAGCCACATCTGGCAGTGCCAGGAGGCTGGGGGAACACACTCCATAAACTGGCATGCCCACACCTTCCAAGGGGAAAACAGCAATCGTTCGCTGGCAGAAGCCCATCTCCCAAATTGCCATTTCTGGTCCAGAATTGGACACGGACAAAGATCCTTCCCAGACCAAAGGTGATAGGACAGGAATATCTTGCTGGTTTTGTAGTGGTTATTACCAGTAGTGGCAATTAGGGGTAGTGGTAATAAGTGGTAGTGGTTATTAGGGGTAGTGGTTATTAGGGGTAGTGGTAATTAGTGTTAGTGATTAAATTGTGGTAGTGTTTATTAGGCATAGTGGTAAATTGGGGTAGTGGCTCATAGGGATAGTGTTTATTAGGGGTAGTGGTAATTAGGGGTAGTGGTTATTAGGGATAGTGGTTATTAGGGTTAGGGTTAGGTTTATGGTTAGTGTTAGGGGTAGGGGTAATATGTGGTGGTAATTAGTCGTAGTGGGTTTTAGTAGTAGTGATAATTATGGGTTGTGGTTATTAGAGGTAGCGGAAATTGGGGTTAGTGGTTAGGGTTAGGTTTGGGTTTACGGTTTGTTTAGGGGTATTTCTAATTTGTGGTACTGGTAATTAGTGGTTGTGGTTATTAGCAGTAGTGTTAATTATGGGTAGCAGTTATTAGGGGTAGTGGAAATTAGCAGTAGTGGTCATTAGGAGTGGTGGTATTTGCAGCAGTGATTATTAGGGGTAGTAGTTACTTCGAGTAGTAGTAATTCTGGGTAAAGTTAATTAGTGGTAGTGGTTATTAGGCTAATAGGCAGTGCCACCAGAGAGTTGAAGGCTGTGGGCTTTATTTCCGGGGCAAAAGCCCTGTCGTTCGTTGGTAGCAGCATACCTGCCAAATTGCCATTTTCAACCCTGAATTTGACATGGACAAAGATCCTTCCCAGACCAAATGTGCCTGGAGCTGCAGACCTTGCTTCTTTTGTAGTGCCAGGAAAGCTGCATCATTGGCACCTGAGAGCCCAAGTCTGCGGGCTTTCTTTCATGGAGAAAAGCCTGGTTGTTTGCTGGCAGCAGCTCATCTCCCAAATTGCAATTTCTGGCCCAGAAAGGAAGGGCGGGCAAGGATGCTGCAGCTCCTCACTCCATTTCCCACAGAAAGGGGTGTGCAAGGAAATGTTATTACTGGCACAACAGAACCATCATCTTGTGTCATTTGGCTTCACAGAGCCGGTGTAACCATGCGAGGGGTGCGGCAGAGACATGCTGGAGGGAGTGGGGAGGCGGCTGGGAGGTGAGAGTTCAGGGAAGATGCAGAAATAATGAGGGATTCAGGGAAGGAGGATGTCAGGGATTACAGCTGTGTGCAGGGAAGGCAGCTTGTTATGGAGAAAGGCCTGGAAGAAAAAGGAAAGAGCATCAGAGAGCAAAGAAGTTCACAGAAGCCTGTGTGCCTCTGGCAGGGAGGGAGCAGGGTGGCACAGGGGAGGGACAGGACCTGGCTGGAGATACTCAGCCTGGAAGAGAGATCCAGAGCCAAGCTGCACAGCTGGGGACAGGCAGGAGGGAGACAGCAGCATGAAAGGAAGAACTGGGAGTTCACAAGGATCCCAAGCCTCCAGGCACATGTCCTAAAATCATGAAGTGGAAGAAAGACATAAAAATATAATTCCAAGAGTGGCATTTCATAAGTTTCCTGAGATGTGGGGCATTGGAGGGTGACAGTCCTGCCTGGTAGGGAACAGTTCTGGGAGCATGCAGGACTTCCCCACACACTGTTTGCAGGCACGTACACACAAGCACAGAGATCTGAGCACATATATCCCCTTTCTTTCAGGGCACAGTGAATTCTTTTGCATTCTACAGGCATGTTGAAGGTCAGGAACAGCCACCAGCTGCCCCTAGGTGCTCTCAGGGCAGGGGGAACTGCCTGCTCTCTGTGCCCCTCAGCCCTGCAAGGGGAGCAGGTGGTGATGGAGGCAGTGCAGCCTCCAGTCCTGGAGCCACAGGGAGAGAGAGCTCCAGCTCCAGTTCCCAACTGCTGCTGCTCTGTTTGCCTTTCCCACAGCAGATCTGATGATTTAAATTAGGTCTCGATTCTTGTTTAAATTATAGTTTACTGTTCTGCGCCCTGCTCAGAAGTGAATTACCTTAAGCAGCAGTATTAATAACACGGTTATAATTAAGCTTCATTACTGTAGGCAGTTTGCTGAAACAAATTGCTGCTTCATTATTATTATGGCACCTTTGGTAAAAAGACATTTCCCCAGAATGCGACCTTGGTGCTTTATATAGCAAAAGCCAGGAGATGATAGAGATGTAAGGATGAATTAGCATCTTTTACCTTCTAGATCAAGCTCATTAAAAGGAAAGCAACTCAAGTCAAAACCAAGCAGCCTTGATGGAAATTTTAATCCGAGTGAAATGGGTAATGAATAGGCTTGAACTTTCCCTGACATTTTTATGGCCATGCTTTATTTGTATTATGCTTCTACTCAAACATAAATAAATAAAGCAGGGGCAGGGTCGACAATGGACAGAACTGCAGAGCCTCTACTGAGCTGCTCCTCCTGCCACCAGCACCATCTTCCTGCATGGGACAACACTTCTGGTAGGAGATGCCAGTTTTTAAACCACTTCCTCATCCCTACTGACCATCTACCAAAAAGCACAAGTCACCTGAGAACACACAGCTCCTGGGGAGAGGAGGGTTGGCTTTGCCATGGGTGCAGAGCTCTTGTTGCCCTGCAGCACCCAGGGGCCTCCAGCCAAATGCAGGGACCCTCAGGAGAGCTGCTGCAGCAAAACTTACACCTCACACCATCTCTGCCACCATCACAATTGAGAGAGACATTAATTTCTGCACTTTAAGTGCTCAGCAGCTGAAACAGGACATTATGGAGGCATGTAAATAGATATTTAGAGTCTAGAAAGGTAAAGACAAAGCACTTTTGGAGGAGATGAGATGAAGAGAGAACAGAGAGGAAACAAGCAGCATCGTACAACAGAGGGATGTGGTTGCAGGTTGGAGGAGGGGGCACCCCCTGAGCAGAAACACTTGTGAAGCACATTCAGTGCTGGGGGTTTTGTTCAGCTCAGCCAAAGGAAGAGAGGAAACAAGCTGAACTGGAAAAGTGAGCTTTTCTGTTTGTTCCTGTACCCAAAGGAGGTCCTGAGGCCCATCAGTTGTGGCTTTGCAGTATCTGAAGGGAGACAACAAGAAACCTGGAGAGATTATTTACAACCTGCATCCTGAGGTGATGCCCATGAAGTGTTGGCTCTACCCTGTGCCCTGCAGCTCTGGAATTCTGTGGGCAGAAAGGCTCCTGCACTGCCTAGGACAGCTCCCTCATCCCAAAACCCAGCAGCTGCCCCTGGAAACCTTGGCACAGGTGCCCACATAGAATCTGCTCAGACACCCTGTGTCGGACATGGAAGAGTGCAGAGTCCAGCTCTAACAACCCTTCAAACCCATCATTTGCTCCCCCACGCTCTGAGCAGCCTCAGTGAGTGACTGTTTGTGTGCAATTAAACCACCTTCTCCAAAGGTTACCGAGAAAATTATCCCTGCCCATTGTTAAACGGGGCATTTACTGGGACTCACGGTGACCTTTAGGATGACAGGATGCAGTGCTGGTTCTGCAGAGGCTCCGAGCCCGCTCAGACTGTGTGCCTTGGGGGCTTGGGGGCTCCTCCAGGGCAGAGGCAAAGGCAGTGTCACCCCAGAGGGGACCCAGACCCCCCCAACACCCTGGGGTCAGTGCCACACTCTAAATGCTTCAGTGAACATTAAGTTTCCCCTTCAACATCGAGCTCATCCCTAGGGCAGGTGGGATCCCTCCTGACACTGCTCTGGGGCAGCTCTCGTACCAGTCTGCCCAGTCCTGCAGCCACAGCAGTGTGGAATCCACTGGTGCAGGTGCCAAACAGTCCTTAACATTGGGTTTGTGTCCCTGTGATCTCCCAGGATGTTCATCCTCACAAGCTGACAGTTCACTGTTGCATAAGAGCTTCCCTTCCTGGATTTGCATTCTCAATCACTCCCCTCCCCACACACGCGTGTGCTGCTCTGTGTGTGTACACACACTCATTAAACAAATGTGGCTATCAATTTCTCTGAGTGCTCCCTCTGATAATGGCTGTATTTATCATTTAGCATCTCTGGAAGTGGTCCAAGTTTAAAATCTATTACGGGTATTATGATATTTAATAACTGTGTTTTATTTTTAAATGCAATAAAACATAAATATAAGGAGTTTGTGGGGGTTTTTTAAAGCCCCCTCCTGAGCTCTGAATCCATCTCTGTCACCGACATGCTGGGTGACCTTGGAGAGGTCGCTTATTCACTCTGTGCTGGAGCTTCTGGATTGTAAAATGGGGATAATCACAGGATCTGCTATTTGGAGCGGGTGTGAAGCCTCCTCCTAATTAATGTTCATCGAGTGATTTCAGCTCCCTGGATGGAAGGGGTGAGCTCTGGCTGGTGTTTCATTTGGGAGCAGCTGGACTCCTCTGAGGTGGTGCCACAGCTGGTGGCAGGATGGGTCCCATTTGCTGGGATGCACTGGAAGAGGGGATGAAGGAGTGATGAGGCCCAGGATGGGGCAGGGCTGTGCTGCACATCCCTGTGTTCTCAGTCACCCCTCACTTACTCTGCCCGTAAGCATCATCCCTAAATCACCTCCTGGGCTGGCCAGACCATCAGCTGGAGTCAGGCAGACCCTGTGCTGCCTCTGAGCCAGTGGGATATAGAGATACAGCACCTGGATGGTAGGAATGGAGGATGGGAGGCAGCAGTGCTATGGAATTCTTAGGGGGGAGGGATGGTTGCAGAGCATGTGAGCTCTGAAACACTCCAGTGGTACAAATTCCAAGCTCCCCCAGCATCAGTCACTATTATTTAGAGCAATTATTTAATTATTATTAATTATGCCTTCCTTTCTGTGAAGTGAGGCTGACTGCCCTGTCCCCTGCCTGCGGACAGCACGGTCCAGTGGCCTCACACCCTTCCAGCACAGAGTGGGCAAACAATTTGCACACCTTAATTAAATTTACAGTAATCTCCCCCGAAGTAGAAGGGATGGCGAGTACACAGTCCTGAAACAAATCACTGCTGGTGATGAAAGAGCCTATTTCAGTTAAGCAAATTATGAGGAGGCAGGTGATGTCCTCGGTATAATAATTCCATGTGAATTATTTATACAGAGTCTGCAATTACACTGAGCAAAACAGTGCATAAAGCACACTTAATTATCCAACCACCTGTTAGGAGCACCAGCACAGCCGATGGCAGCTTCTCCCATGAATTACCCCATTGCCAGCGGTGGAGAAGGGAGGAGGGGGGGACCCCAGAGTGAGTGTTGGGGGTAGAAGGAACTGGGAGAAATGGGAGTTTATCCCCTCCGAGCCCCAATCCCAGCAGCCTGCACAGGCAGGGATGTTTCCAGCATTCAGGAAATGCTTCACTTCAGGTCAATTTCTATTGTGTGTTTTCCTCCTGAGTAAGGTCCTGTTTAGTTTTTTAATGTGGTTGTTGTTTTTTTAAGTTAATGCCTAATAAAGAGGTTCAATGAAAGGATTAGCCACTTGTGTCAGTCCCTGGAGACTTTCACAGGGTAAACAAACTCTCCTCAGCAGAGATCCAAGGCAGGAGTCATCCCTAAGGAAGGATAATCCCCTCTGCCCCTGCCTGTCACACCTCAATGTTCAGACGGAGTTTTCTCAGTGATTTTTTTCTCAGTCTCCACTTTTTTGATATTCCCTGACTTGGCAGTGCATGTGCTGTCGGCCTCTCAAAGGCTGGGCCACTCCTGAATGGTTAATGGAAAAGAAACGAGTGCTTTTTCTTTAAAGATTTACCACGTATAAATGTATGAGAGTATTAAAGGCAACAATTAACTTTATTGGAAACTTTATATTCTCTGGCCTCATTAGAACTGCCAACAAGATCTATTATTAGTATTACTATGCAGATAATGTAATAAAAAGGGTATTTAAAGTGGATACTTTTGCACTGAAATAAAATAGCTTTTCTCTCTTGTTCTTTCTGCCTCTCTCCCTTTTGCCCTGCTCTGTATCGGAGACCTGGGCTGAGACCTGAAATCTCATATCCCACACTCCCAGCCAGCTCATTGCCCCAGGAAGGTGCCAGGGACTCATGTTCCCATCCTCCCTTTACTGCTGGAGTATTAGTCAGTCCAGCCACTTCTGTCTGTGCTGGCAAGTGTCACCAAGCCAGGGACTGGAGGAGGAGGAGGAGGAGGATGGGCTACTGAGCTTGGCAGAAATTATGCTGTAGGGATGGTTCACAGGACAGGTTCAGGTCTCAAAACTAGTCAAGTTTCTTTAACTAACCCCAAGCACTCATTAAACCAGCAAAGATAGAACAAAGGACTGTCATATTTTGCCAAAGATGACCTGACAACCCAAAATATGGTCCGTGGGCAGCTGGAATGGGAGCAGTGTATGTTAAGAAAGTATCTGGTGCTGTTTGACTTTTTGCAGCAAACCTTTTGAGTGAACTTTTGAGGGGAAAAAAGACACATTTCATCAGCCTGTTTGTTTAATGAATCTCCTGTTTCTGTAGGGAAAGTGTCAGTGGAGAACTCCTCCAGTCCAGCGTGGGTCCGGAGCCTGGCCTATCTGCCTGGAGGGAGGGAAGCTCTTCTGCAACATCCCACAGTTCATGATGTTGTAATTTTCCCTGTTTTGTAAGGCTCATTTCTCAGCTCTCCCACACCTCAGGAATACTCCAGGGAGCACAAGGTGCCTTGCTCAGTGTCAGGGACCCAAATTGTCCATCTGGGCTGGCTGTGGAAAGACAGCCAGCACCCATAAGTTGCCAGTGAACAGCAATAATTCAGCTGGTGTCAGTCCCTGAGGCACCGCTGGGCAGAGTCAAAGGTGCTGGGGGACCCGGGACATGAACTCCATCATCATCAAAGTGAATGCCTTTCATTTGAGGGTTTAAATTTTAAATAACTCTTGGAGCAGAGTTGCTCTCGGCTCTCAACTGCACTATTCACATCCTGCTTCGGCAGCAGTCCCTGGGGCGGGGGATCCAAATGTCATTTAAATGAGCTCATTTCAACTTCCCAATATTTCTCCAGTGCAGGGCAGGGGCAGGACAGCTCTGCCTCAGGCCCAGCTTCCACTCATCCCTGGGATGTGCTCAGCATCCTTCATCCCTGCAGGGACTGAGCCCTGGGTGCACCCTGAAATGCCAGGACAGGATCACAGGGGGCAGGGGGTTTGGCTTCAGCAGATCCAGGATGAGCATTTCGGTCCAAAGGGTCTTTCTGCCCTCCTGCCCAGTGCCCAGGTTGGATGCAGCAGCTCCTCCATGCTCTCCCCAAGTGGCTTCAGCTCCCTGTGCTTTCCATCACGTTTATTACACCCTGCAGTCTAATTAACAGAGAGGAGTCAAAGGACCTGAAAGCAATGATTGTAATAAATAATCACTTGGCAACCGCGGAGTTAATATTCCACCAGGGTATCTTCCTCTGGAAGAAATGGCAGTCAGGGAAGGGAAGAGAAATGAAGCCTTGTAGTGAGGTGCAGAGCCCTGCCTGGGGAAGAGCATCCCTCCTCCAGCATCTTCCTGCCCTTTTCTGCCTCATCTGCTCCCCAAAACTTGAGAGCAATGGCAACAACTTCTCTGGCAGCTCTTTGACTTCGTGTCCAGGGTCTGGGACTTCGGGATGCTCAAGAAAAAGTGGAATGCAAAAAACAATATGTGCCAACTCATCTCTTCCAAAAGGATTGTCCCAGAGGGAACAGAGCCATGACATCTTGGACCACCACAGCTCTCCACTTCTCATGCCAGCCTGTAGCTCCCAGCACACTGGGGTCCTGTTCCCACATCCATGGAAACATCCACAGCTCAGAGAAGGAGCAGCATAAGGAGGCATTGGGATCGCTGCCCTGCTGAGGACATGTGGACTGTGAGACCTTCATCCTGTCTCCTTCTCCAAGGCAGGAGGTCGAGGATGCTCCAGACACCTTGCTATGTCCCCTCACATCCCACTTTCCTGCAGAGCTGTGACTGCTTTCCTGGGAGGCCCCAAACTCCTCACAAGGTTCCGAGGCTGCCGTGGGACCCCGTGCCAGCCCCGAGCAATTATCCATGGAGAGCTGGGCTGTGCTGATCATTTGTTAGCTCCGCACATATCCCTCCTAATTATAAATCTCAGCTGAGATTTGCATTTTTATGAAATGCTTGTGCTGGAAATCTTTATAAAAAAAACGCACATATTAATTCAATCTAATTTCGGTCATTCCGGGTTCCGTGAGAAAGCATTTGCAGAGAACTCCAAAGCTAACAGCTCTAATTTTGGAGTTTCACCAGAGCATTCCTCTGCCTTAAATTGGACATTTATCTCCTGAGACGGTGCGTCTGAAGGGAGCCAATGGAGTGCAAACCCTGCAGAGCCACCAGCCTGTGCCTGGGATGCACCAGGCTCTGGGAGAGACACTCAGGGGGGCTATTTCTGATGCTGCTGCAGGTGAGGGATGAAGGTTCAGGAGTTTAGGAGCCACCCCAGCCCTGGAGAGGACACCTCCATCATTGTCACTGCTTGAGGAATGTCCTGCTCTTCAATTGTTTTCCTTTTAAACCACACCAGTGCCTGGAGATAATGAAACCCAGTGTGTGAGCCCTCAGCACCTCATGCAAGTAACCTTCTCCCCTTTGCTGGGGACTCCTTAAGTGGCCCTGTCCCAGCTGAGGTTCAGAGCCAGCAATCCATCAGCAATTTGTATCTCCTTCAAAATGCCTTTGTCTGGAGCCAGAGGGGAGACAGATTAACTTTTCCTCTCTGAAACAGGGCTGCGGGATGCGAGGGAAGAGAGAAGGCAAATAAGCAAAGCAAAGTTAAGCTTTCTGTACAGAGCTGGAGGCTTAACAGCGCAGATTACAACAGCAGGTGAGGAGCAGCCCTGGCCTCCGCTGTGTAGGCTGCAAAAATCCTGTTAAACTGCAAAGGCAGGTTAGCTACAGCTTCCATCCAGGAATGACTGAGCTGGGAAACACAGCAGGCTGAGGGATGGCACAGGAGGAGGAGACTGTCTTGGGGCAAGCTCAAGGAAAGGTCAAGAGCTTTATTTCTTGCCTTTAGGAGGTGTCCATCTTCAAAGAAATTGGTGTCAAGGACAAAATCAAATCCATGGAGGTGTCACAAATAGGGCAGCAGGAGCAGAGGGCAGCGGGCAGAGCAGCACGGTGTTGTCCTCTGTGCCCCCCTTGCATCCTGCTTCCTCAGCATCCACCAACTTGCCTGTGAAGGCAACAGATGCCAGTGAAGTTTCAGCCATTAGCTGCTAATAAGAAACTAATTAGCTAATTAGCTAATATTTGATCCTTTGGACTGGATTCTGCGTGTCTCTGCAGATTCGGGCTGCTTCCAGCCCTGCTGGATTGGCTGAAGGCGCTGCCATCACCTCCACTAACTTTGGGGGAGACTGCCTTTGCTCCATCCCATGGCATGTGGTCACGTTGATCCAGGGGGTGACACCTGTGTAGCCACAGCACCCTCCACCCTGTCCATGTGATCCCTGCCACGGTAGCAGCCGATGCTCTTTGACCAGAAAACTCCCACCATCATCATCATTCTGTCAGCAGCACATCCCTGGAGCCCAGCCTAGGCTGCACTGGAGCTGTCTGTCCCCTCTGCTGCAAAACCAAGCCAAGTGTTTAATTTTTCCCAAAGAAAACCATGCCAGAGGCCCCCCCTCAGTTGCCCCCGTGAGCCACAGAGGGCTGGGAGTGAAAACAAGGGCTTTCCAACACCGGGAGATGCTGCCCAGCTCCGGATACGTGGGATTGCCAGATGAGCTTTAGAAAAGCAGCAGAAGTTTTCCAGCTTATCCAAAGCGAATCTCCGGTCCCTGCGAGGTTTGTCCTTCACTAGGAATTAGAGACGAGTTTCCAGTGCTTTCCGCTGCCATCTGCCCCAGCCGTAGTTGGAATGCAGGGTTTTATTCCGGCAATCAGTAGGTAATCCTGTCAGCATCGCTTAGAGAGCCCTGCTCCGTCCTGCCCATCTGATGCTCAGTGCAGCAGAGGGAAAATCACGGCTCCCTCTTGAAAGGAGGGGAGAAATTAAGGTTGACTTTGGCACAGGAAAACAAGCAATCCGGAGATGACAGTGTGCCACAGGAGCTTAAAATAAGCATCAACTAATTCAAACAAAAACAAATCTGCATTGAAAACAGCCTCTTCCCCAGACCACATCCCTGCTTTAAAGTGCCTTTGAAATCTCCCCGGCGCATTTACAACACGCTCCCCCTCCGCAGCTCCTGCTTGTGCTGCTTTGCTGTTTGCTGGCAGGCAAATGAGAGTTGAAGCCTGAAATGATGTTTTCTTATTAGTGCAAATGCAAATACTAATAAATAACTCCACACAGTGCATTGGATCCTGGTGCCCCATGCTTTGCCCAGTTCCCCTCTCGCAGGCAGGTGAGGGTTCAAAAAACACACCATCACATTTTTTTCCTGAAAGCAAAGCCCAGCTTTGCTCTCCCAAGGGCCTGACCCGGGCTGGGCTTCAGCAGCTTCAGCTTTGACCCTCCTCATCCCATCTCTGCTGAGGTGAGAGGCTGCCAGGCCTCACCAAAGCAGGTTCCCCAGCACCAGCAACAAAGGAAAACCTGCAGGAAATCAGAAGGACGTCAAGTGGGAGAAAGGGAGGAGAAAAGCTCCCACCAGCGCCTTGAAAAGCCAGCCAGTGTCTCCCACAACATCCCCATCCCCTCCAGATGCCACCAAGCATCTTTGGGCACCACACAGGAGCCAGAATTGATAACTAATAAATCTTGCAGAAGTGGCTGACAGAGGAGAGGAGGGTGAATCTGTGTCTCTAAGGAACAGGCTGTCCTGGACATGCTGCAGGGTCAGGGAACAGCCTTGTGCATCAACCCTGAGTGCTCAGGTCCTGATCTGCAACCTCAAATCCCAGCACTCCTGCCTGAGCTGCCCCATTCCCAGGTATGGGGCTACGGGGACACGTGGCAGAGGTGTTGCAAGAGACCAAATGTGGCTGCCCCATCCCTGGAAGTGTTCAAGGCCAGGTTGGATGGGGCTTGGAGCAACCTTGGGATGTTGGAAGTTGTCCCTGCCTGAAGGGGTGTGGAATTAGATAATCTTTAATTAGATAATCTTTAAGGTCCCTTCCAATCCAAACCATCCTGCAATTCTGCAATTCCATGATTTTCCTCACTAGCTCCAGGTTTTGGAGCAGATTATGAATTGTTTGATATAGAATTTCAAATGATCACTTAAGTAGCTAATTAGCTTGTAGCAACTTCGAGCAACCTGGGTGTAGTGTGTATTTAAGTGTTTAATGCCTTTTTTTCTCTCTCTCTCTTCCTTTCTAATTGGCATTTAATTAAAAGAATAAATAAAAGAAAAAAGCAGCTTTGCCTGGGCTGCTTGGGTTTAAATATTAAACTGCTTGGGTTTAAATATTAAACAGCTGCAATTTGGGCCGTGCAGCTGAGGTGAGACAGAAGGGGCTGGTGCAAGTCCCCTCAGGTCAGACCATGTCCCTTTCCCAGGGAGAACCTCTGGAAGCATCCATGCAAAAGGAGTGAAATCCATCCCGTTTGCCACAGTGGGTGACCAACCACTGTGAAAAGTCGGTGTCCTGAAGTTTAACTTTCCACATCTCCATTAGAGTTTGGGTGGATTTGATGCAAAAGCCAGCAAAAGGGCCTGCCTGTGCATGCCAAGTGTATTAATAGGGTAAAGCAAACCCAAAGTAACATGTGAAAGCTGGAAGATGAAAGTAGATCACAGGGCAAAGATCAAACAATCTAGAACCACTTCTGAGCTTTTTAGTGCTGTGGATTATTAGCATTTGAAAGTGAGGAGCATTAGTGGAAGAAGAGGATGGAGGGCGAGGGCAGGGATTTCTGTTGTGCAGAAGAGAAGTAATGCCAAGTGGCAGTGGAAGAGGAAGGATGCAAATGATCTGGCTTACGGAGCATGGAGACAGGCTGTGTACACCTGTGTGCACCAACCAGAACCACCGGCTTGTTTTCAGATGGCAGGCACATGTCTCAGACTGTCTCTCTGCTGGGATGCTTCCCAGGAGCTTTCCCTGGAACAGCAGGACCTTCTGCACCCACACAGGGAGGGAAAACCTCTGGAAAGGAGCAGCAGAGCCCCAGGATTGGGACTGTCAGAGCTGCCCAGCACAGAGGCAGCTCTTTGGAAAAGACATTTCAGTGTAAAACGAAGTAATGCACCTTATTTCCCATTTGGAATGAGACACAGGGAGCTGGGAGCTCCCTCCAATCTCAGAATCACAGAATCCTTAAGGTTGGAAAAGACCTCTGAGATCATCAAGTCCAACATTTGACCAATCACCAGCTTGTCTCCCAGACCACAGCACTGAGTGCCACATCCAGTCATTCCTCAAACACCCCAGGGATGGAGACCCACACTCGGGCACAAGGAAGGGGACACCAGGACACAGAAAGTCCCAGCCCCTCCTGGAGCAGGCTGAGAACTGCACTGGGGTGCTGGCACAACGATGGCTGGGAGGAAAGGGGAGCTGTGAGCCAAGGGCCCTGCCCTGCCCTCCCTTCCAGCTCCTTGGCACAGAACCCACCTGTCTGTGCTGCCCTTCTGCTGATTCACAGGCACAGTAATTGTGTGCAATTAGGCCTGACGAGCACACAGGTACCGCTCCCATTGCTTCCCAACACAGCCTTTTTCCTATCTTTAAGGGTTGCCAAAACCCTCTTAACACAAGGGTGTTGGGATAATTAATGTTTTATGATTATTAAAAATTAATGTTTGCCAAAGCTTCCTGTGATGCTGTCCTGCATGTTGTCACTTTTGTACCTAGGAAATGCAATGCCACGAGGAATAAGGCATCGCTCAGTTCCCAAAGAAAAGGTGATTTTGGCTGGAGAAGAGCACAGCCTTTCCAGCACCCCCAACACCTGTGACAGCCCCAGCAGCAACCCCAGGGACCAGGGCAGGCACTGCAGATACCAAACCCCCTGGCATCTTTGGGTGCTCATCTGTGACTGCAGTTCAAGGGGTGACTTCTGGGAGAGAGAGAGACAGAGCCATATCTGTTATATGCAGCCTTGGCTGTAATAAACAGCAAAGCTGCCTGTTCCCACAGGGACTTGCTAATATAGGAGATTGCTCACCTCAGTGTAACCACCCAAGGGCTTTACACACAACTCTGACTAAACTCCCTATAAAATCAATGCAGCCTTTTCACCACTTTTGACAGGGTGTTCTAATATTAATCTACTCCCCTTGTCAGTCAGCCCCACTAACAAAGGCTCTAATGATCTTTCACCAGGCACAAGAAATACTACACTGGTGGGTGAAAGATTCCTGCATCCCATCCTCTACACTGGTGAAGGGCTCGTATTGCTACCAAAAAATAATCATATTGTAATTAATATGTATATTAAAATATTGATGATTAAGTGATGAAGATGCAAAGAGTAGCAGGGCAGGGCTGGGCCCAGGCAGTGAATAGGTTTCACCCCTCACATGCCTCAGGAAGGGGTGAGCAAAGCAAGGACTGGCCTTGGAAGGATGTCAGAAGAAAAGGCACAGGGCCTGGCCATCCCACTGCCAGTGTGTGACCGACAGTGCCCGGGAGGCACAGCAGGATGATGAGCACCCTCCTGCCATCCAGGCTCTGTGTAGCCTCAGGCACCTGGAGGAAACTGAGTCCTCTTGGAGCAGATGTAAAGCACCTGCCCCTCTGATCAATCTGCACAGACTATTCCCTTTCTCCTGCACAATTTCCATGTCTCTGACTCAGGGTGAACTCATCCTCCTGACAGACTGACAGGCGCCCACCTCGCCTCTCTCACGCTGTAATTAGGCAGGTCCAGAGGTGCATGGGGACAGCCATGAGCTGCCAGCAGGATGGGACCTCTCTGCTCCCAGAGGGGCTGAGCGTGCTCTGTCCCCCTGCCTGAGCCACCTCACTCTCAGCTACCACCAGCCTCACACCCAGCCCAAACATGCCTCTCCATCACCTCCACGCCTGCATTTGGGTACCACTGGCTTTCCTGCAAGGTGTGACCCCCCATGGGGTACAGGCTGCCAGACCTCATCTGGAGGTGTCAAACAGGCTTCATTTGGCACTAGATGTGTCTTAAAGTCAAATCCCACACTGTGGTTGGATTTTTATAAGCAGAAATAAGTGTTGTCTTGCGTGCTCGTCCTTCTCTTGTGCACTCGCAGCCTGCAGCCCCCACAGAGCATCCCAAGCACCTTAAAAACATCACAATGGACACAAGCCAAAGCTGGGGTGATTTCAGCCCCAGGCTGTGTTTATTTGTTGGCTTTGGAAGAAGCTGTTTGCTGTCAGCAGATGCATTTTTTTTATCAAGGAAGCCCCTGAGCATGTGCAAGGAACGCAGCTCCTCAGCCCTAGCTGCCACCTCCGACGTAGCTCCTGGGTTTGGAGTAAATTACTCATCCTCTCCCACCCTGCCTGTGGCTTTGCTAATATTTTGATGACTGTGCTGTTGCAAGGGCTGGGCTGCCGGGTGCTGCTGGCTCTGCTGACTCAGCCCCATCGCTGGGACATCAGAGGTGGCAGCTGCTTCCCTGTACGCTCCACTGAGGAGGACATTCGGCTGGTGCCTGGGAGGGGGAGCAGGGAATGCAGCTCGCTGTGCCAGTCTCGCCATCTGAAAGCCATCTGCAGGGCTCAGGAGGGACAGGCTGCTCAGACCCGGGTCCTGTGAGCATCCTGCCTTGCTCAACCCCATAGACTGTCTCAAGAAGGCATTAGCAGCCCTTGGCCTTGTGCCTCAAGCCTCACCGCTCCCATTCTAAATTCGGTCAGGGTTAGGGCAGATTTTCCAGCAGCGTGAGCCGGCAGCACACTGCTGAGCCCTGCGGGGCTGAACACACACACCTTGGCTCTGCTTCAGTCAGGCAGAACAAATCTTTAAAGAGAGACAGTGGAAATCAGGGAAAGAAAAGGGATCATAATCTGAATTGATCTGGTGGTTAACAAGCCCCCCCAAATCTGCAGGATCCTTCCCTGGACTTCATTAAATGACAAAATACTTAATCAAAATTAATATCTGACAGGCATCATCGGGAAATCCCAGCGATGTGGCCTAAGAGTCACCTTACTGCCAGAAAAGTCGGTCCTGGGCAGGATTGCCCTCACCAGGATGCTACAAACAGGTGCAATGCTTTGCTTTGCTTTCCCCCTTGACAGAACTTCTAATTATGTATCTTGTGAAT
This sequence comes from Campylorhamphus procurvoides, assembly GCA_013396655.1. Taxonomy (NCBI): domain Eukaryota; kingdom Metazoa; phylum Chordata; class Aves; order Passeriformes; family Dendrocolaptidae; genus Campylorhamphus; species Campylorhamphus procurvoides. The sequence goes on along the minus strand of WBMV01002023.1, from coordinate 680,587 downwards.
GCGCTTGGAAAATGGATTATCCGCACCAGCTGCTCGCTGCCGTGGCAGAGCCTTCTCCGGCGCCTTTGTAGCAGCTCCAAAGCATTATCCCCCTTTCCTGTTCTGGCAGTGCCAGCGTGCCATGGGGAAGGGGTCATTCCAGGGGAGACAAGCTGGGCTTTGAGGCCAGCTGGGTGGTGTTCAGCCGGAGTCAGCCCCAGCTTGCGGGATCTGATGGTTTGCACAAGGCTGGATGACTTTGTAGCTTGCCTTGTTCCAAGGCAGGATGGCAGGAGGGAATTCAGGAGATTTGCAAACCCAAACAAATGGCACATTAAAGGGATTTATCTCGTCAGCCTGGCGGGACCAGCGTCTGCTCCCGCAAATCCTGTGAGTGAAAAGCCCATCCTTCTGCACAGCACAGCCCTTCCGAGCCCTGGCCAGCGCCAGCCAGATGAGATCAATCACCATCAGAAGAGTCAGGTTTGTTGTCCTCTATTTTTTCAGCCCTTGGCATAACAGTGTCCTCAGACAGTGCCATCACTGCTGGGTCCCTGGGCAGGAGAGGTGCCATGTGCCCAGTGCCATGAGCATGGCATGGCCATCCCCCTGCCCTGGGACATTGGGCACGCACCCACCAGCACCCCTCACTGTCTCAGCTCCTCTCCCCCTCATCCCCCAGGCAGATGAGGAGCCATCCCTTCAATGAGCTCCCGAGGACACGCATTAATAAAGCACCACTTTATCTCTCCACACACGGCCTCGTGGGGTGGGCAGAGCACCGTAATGGAAGTTTTAGCTCAAGCAGCAATGACTTTGACCGTGCAAAATTACACTCTATTCTGGCCAAATTAACTAGGTAATGCCTTGCATTAGTGTAAAATCCTCCATCAAACCATGAAGGCTGCCGTTAAAACCACTCAAGGCCAAAATGTGTGGTGGTGGGGGTAGAGGGCTGCTTGGTTAGAAGACTAAGAGGTGGATTTTTCCACTGCCTTGCACCTCATGGGCAAAGCAGGAATGGAAATTCAGCCACCTTTGTTTAGGGGTTACGGGCACTGCCTGGCCCTGCCTGCCCTAGGGGGGTCCCAGCTCCCTCCTCATGCTTCTCCTTGCTGTGCCCTCCACTCCTGCTGACTAATGAGGATTCATCAAACAACAGGGCTCACAGGAGTGAACAACAGACAAAGCTCCTCTGTTACATCACCTCAACACCAGCTGATCAGTCAGGGTTCGGTGATTTAGGCATTTTCAGTGGCTTCTGCCCACCCGACCACCTGTCACATCTGCAGCACTTCCCTTCCAGCTCCAGCATGGTGTGCCTTCCCCTCCTTCCCTTTTCCCCCTCCTAACTTGGCAGATGAATACCAGGAGATCCCATAACCCTCAGCAGCTCAAGCAGGAGGTGCCTGGAAGAACCCAAATCCCCTCTGATAAAGAATGTGCAGACACCAAACACAGCTGAACCAGGAAAACCCGACTTTCTGATTAAAGCTCCCCATCCATGCGACACCAGCAAAGGGAAAGAGAAGAAACTGCCAAGGAGCCTATTTGTTTTGCAATTATGGCTGAAATAAAAAATTACTTGGTCTAATTAGACCTCTCCGAGTAGGAGAGCCATGCAAAATAAACCCCGCTTCATTATCGATGCCAGCACAAGTCTCCCTTGCACTTTATATGTTTAAGTGAAAATGTGGAAGGTCAATTTACTATGTAAATTTTCACAAATTTGGCTAAGCTAAAATGATTACTCTAATGTGTATGCAAATTAGCTTAATTGATAATGACTTCTCTGGTAACTTTAAAGAGGGAGGGGGGGAATTATTCCAATTGTGACAATCCTCTAAAGTGTTTCTTCACCCAAGAAAGAAATGATATCTTGACAAATTAAAGAGAATATAATGAAATCAGATTAATTAATGCTAAGACCAATTAGCAGATGCAAAGAGAGAGGGAGAGATTTACAGAAGCAAAATGCACTAGAGAAGACTACAAGAATTCATCACCTTTCAAGATGTTTATATTCCTCTTCTTCGGAGTAATGAGCTCTTTGTTGGTAGAAGTGCTTGGCTTTGCCAGGAAAGGGTTTGGTCAATCAGAGGGGAAGGAAACAAGTCTGGAGGCGATGGCATTGAGGGATGAGCCCCCCAGTCCTCAAGTCATCGTGGCTGTACACGAGGACTGGGGTGCAGGCAGGTAGAGCAGTGCAGGCAGCAGACTGGCAGCCCCAGACCTCCAAGAGCCTTTTCCTGGCACCATCCCATCACCAACCACAACACCTGACCCTGGCACATCCCTTCATGCCGCCCGCAGCGCACAGGGAACATTAATTACACCGAAACGGGAGGCAGCAACTCGAAACGCGCCCAGCCACCACTATAAACCTCACATGGAGTCGTAAAAATAATTACCAGCAACACCGTACGTAATATCCTTCTGTGTCATCTCTCTCCTGTTGGTAATAAAGCTCCCTAACACATTAACTGTGAGGGAGGGCCCGTTATTCACCCTGTAATTAGAGCATGCTGGAAAATGTTTCATATGGAATGTGTTGTGTTGGGGGGTAAAGTGGGGTCCCTGTGCAGGCACTGGCACAGCACTGGGGACATGGAGGGGTAAGGAAGCAACACATGGGGAATCTCCTAGGATCCCCCTCTGGGAAACCCCTGGAACTCTTCAGCAGAAGCCCCCTGGGACCCCCACAATGGGATCTCACAATGGGCTGCATGTCCCAGTCCATCTCCATCCCCATTGCACCTCGAGCACCTGCAGAGCCTGGCTCACACCCTGGCTCACAGAGGTTAAGGCTGTGCCCCTGAGGGGTGGGACCCCTCTGGGTGTAGAAAGAGCTCTGACACAGCTCTGGCAGCTGCAACCTGTATGAAAGTAAATGAATTGTGCTATTAAATTTGTCTCACAGCCCTCATCTCGCAGCCTTGCTCATCCCCTGCTACCCACAAGCTCTCTGATCCCATAAACACCCCCATCTGCCCTTTCACCTTTATTTGGCCACCCTCTTTTCTCTCTTCCCTTTTTCTGACGTTTTGTCACCTACAAAGACAAGCAGCAAGAAGGAGGGAGAAGCTGTGCCATGAGATCAGCCACAGTGATCCCTCCTTGCTCCATTTTCCTGGGCGATTTGCTAAACTAAAACATTAAAGGGAGGCGGGGGGTGGTGGTGGTGATATGTTTTTTTCTTGTCTCTCATTTGTTAATTGTGCTCATCAGTGAAAATCATTCATGGCAGAGCCGGGGGAGCGAACAAACCTGAGGAAGGAGCTGATCATATGCAGGGGAAATAACTCAGATGTGAAAATACTTCAGCCGGGGAGATTGTGCTATTTATTCACACAAGTGTCCTGCTGTGCTTCAGAAATGCAGTGATTTAATGAGGTGCTCCAAAGGTGTTTGTTATTATGGAATCCCATCTCTGGTTACTCTCTCCATGAAGTGAGAACATGGCCAGCAGAATTTTGACTCGATGTCTTATTGAGGATTGCAGTATCACAGATCATTTAGGTTGGAAAAGACCTCCAAGAACATCAAGCCCAACCTGTGTCTGATTGCCACCTTGTCAGCTCAACCAGAGCACCGAGTCATTTCTTGAACACCTGCAGGAATGGGGACTCCAACACCTCCCTGAGCAGCCCATTCCAGGAACTCCCCTGGAACAGCTTAAGGCCATGTCCTCCTGACCTGTCACTTGTTCTCTGGGAGTTGGAGAGACCAAGAAGGTCCCTGCTGAGCCTCCTTTTCTCCAGGCAGAACCCCACCAGCTCCCTCAGCCACTCCTCATAGCACTTATTCTCTAGACCCTTCCCCAACTTCACTGCCCTTCTCTGGACAAGCTCCAACACCTCAATGCCTTCCTTGAAGTGAGAAAGAGAGATTTGGAGGCTCTCCCCTCCTGCTCCCAGCTCCAAAGCGCCTCTTGAATCCCCTCCAGAATTAACCACTGAACAAGCCAAGTGAAGCTTGTTCGACGCAGATGCCGAGCGAGAGTTACGGAGAACTTCAGAAGGCATTTGTGGTTAACAGCTGTTCCTCCTCTCTTCCTTGGATGAAGAAGCTTGGTGGGGTGGGGCAGAGGGGTGAGGGGCAGCTGGGGGGGCTGGTGAGCCCTGCCGAAACCCTTTGTGGTACCTGCTAAGGGGGCTGGGGCTGAGGACCCCCTTGTGTTGCCACAAATATACCACATGTGCTGCCGAGCCTGGCATAAGGATGCACATCCCCACCTGTGGCTCACCAGGATGAGCATCCCTCCTCTCAAGTTGCTGGAGCACCACTATTACTCCAAGGCTAAGCAGCGCTCACCGAGAACGTCTTCCAAGTTTCATTTTCCTCTGTAATGGAAAATGCAAGAGCAAGATTTCAGCCTGTGAGCCCTTCTCTGAAAAAACAAATATCTTTCCCGGCACTGGACAGCCTGCCAATCAGGCACAAAATTGCTGGCTTCTCTTTCTCCCCTGAAGGAATGCCTCTGCATACAAAGATACCAAGAAAACTTCAGGGCCGGAGGATAAAAGGCCCTTCTCTGCCTTTCAGAGGGTGATTTGCAATGCATTGCTTCAGCATAATTTCCCATCTCCAGCGCTCACAAAGGAAGTTCTGTTGCTATCTGAGAGTTTAATAATTTCTCTCCCCTACACCTTGCATTCAGAATGCAGCTTCCAACACCTCAGCTTCTGCTCTCCAGCTGGGCTGTGGCTCTGCCTGCGCTCTCCCTCTTAGGCAGAGTTACAGAGGTAATAAACCCAGAGCCTTAACATTCAAAGGACATCTTGAGCCTGGGAGCGGGCAGGATGCTTGGCTGGAGGAGGGATGTGGCAGGTGGCATGGATGACTCTGTGACACCAGCTCCTGATGCTGCAACAAGTGCCCCCAAGCTTCATCCTTTGGTCCCACTGGAGGTGACTCTGCAGGAACATGGTCAGAACGAGCATCCCTCATGCCAGGGGAGCAGTGATTCCATCCCTGTGGTCTCTGCCACCTCCCATATCCTTGGTGCACCACTCAGGGCCAAGATATCTCTACAGGTTTGTCCTCAGGCTTTGGGCCACACCCAAGCAGGTCTGCAGTGTCCTGAGAGGGAACTGAGAAACTCACTCATCACCACCTGCGTTCAGCCTGAAGGATTTGCATAAGTTATTCCCCAAAGCCTGCAGTCCCCACAGGACATATTCTTTATCCATTTTGCCGGGGATGCAGCTATTAAGAGCCTGCAGACATACAGCATTTGCAAAATTAGTACAAGAGACTCCAAATAATCCATAAATCCATCTGTTACATGAACTACATCTAATCATTTTTTTCTCCCTGTAGCTTTCCAAGAGGAAATGCTACAATTCCTCTAGCAATGGTAGCGACCATTTTGTGTGTGTTCCAGGCATGAACCCCCCCATTCCCTGGACTGGGAAAGGTGAAACAAGAGATGCCTGCTTGAAGCCTGTGAGCAATTGCTGTTCCTCAGCAGTGCCCGAGCAGGGACCTCTGCATTTCAGCACGAAATAAATGTCTCCTGGCACTCACTCACCGGCATCTGACCCTTTTATATCCAAATGCATCCAGAGGCTTTTCCCGTGCCAGACAGGAGCATTTCCACAGTTGCGAGGAGAAGAAGCTGCTCCATTATTTATCAGCACAGTCCTTACAAAGTTTGGCCCAAGCCCATGTGGAAGGGAGGTGTCTTCCTCACCAAAGAGCATCCCTGGGAGCTGACCTGGCTCTTGCCCAGACAGGGCATCCAGCATGGATTTGGATTTACCCTTCGAAGGAGCAGTCAGGCAGGGTTATGGCAGAGAGTGGACATGGAAAGGGGAGTAGCAACTATGGCAAAGCTCCCACCTGGGGGTGATGGAGCGTGGCTGCACCAGCCCCTCTGGCAAAACCACAGCCCCCCAGCACCTGGTATGGCAGCTGCCCTGCCAACACTCAGCTGTATAGGGAATCCCCCAAAAAGCCAGTCCTGCCCTGGCTCTGCAGTACCATCTTACCCAGTGAGGGCACAAAGCTCTGCACAGGTATAAAGTTCTGCACAAACAGTGAATTATTCACCCGCTGAGCCTTCGCACCCTGCGCTTGTGGAGTGCATGGATCGTTCATTATCACTGGCACAAGGGACAGGACGGCCAAAAACAGGAGGAGGACCCAGCAGTGCCCCCACCCTGACCCCCACCTGCTGCAGGATGAGACCCCCAGCCTGAGGAGCCCCCATGCCCAACCCAGCCCCGTGCAGACCTCAGCGACCATGGTTATTTATTTTTGGCACAGTTTAGCACGTAGCACGACTGTACACACATAAATAATGCAGACCACTAAAGGCTGCTGCGGCGGCAACTTTCCAGGGAATTTAATGTTCACGTCCCTCCCGTTCCTCCCACAGCAAAACAGAGAAATTACAACTGGATTTGCAGGAGCAGGCTCCCCTCTCCATCTCCTTGGTGGCTGCTTGGCCAGGCTGGGCTCACCCTGGGATCTGCAGGCAGGGGATGGGCAGCCAGCCATGCCAGAAGCTGCTCCTGCTCCTGAGGCCTCTCCTGCAGTCCTTGACATTTCTGTTCTCGAGGGGCAAGTCCCTGGTGCATCCTCCCAGAGTAATTGTGAAATTATTATGGTTGGTGTTTTAATTTAAATTGGATGGAGAAATGTTGTACTGCGGCTGCCTCATTTGCTATGGATTTTCACTTAACCAAATTGATTAGTCAACCAACTAGACTTACCTTGGAAGTTGTAATCATTCATTATTAGATCTAATTTTCATGTCGCTCCCAGACTACACTGGGAAATGGAAGCGCAAGGATTTTAACAGAGTCAGGGAGGAGCATCTGAACCCTTCAGGCTGCATCAGCTGGGGTCACCCACCGGCTGCCTGGTCAGGACACAATACCAGTGCCAGCACTGCAATCCATCCCCTTCCCAGGATTCAGGAGCAACATCCAGGCTGCTTAGGAATGACCATGAAATACAGCACCAAAGGCATCCCTCCTGTGGCTTATAGTGCAAATTAATCAGCGAAAAGAAAGAAACAGGCGAGAAATCGTATCTTTCACCAAAGATGTGTTTCCTGACAGTGAAGCTCTCATGCTTGCACCAGGTCTCGCTCATTGCACACAATGGGGGTTTGCAGCATTGGAATGGTGCAGAGAGGGGCCAGGAGGAGATGGGGGACAGCAGGGATGGATCCAGCCCCACAGGCATTCACTCGGGGTCCCTGCCTCCTCTCACAACTCCCATTGCTAGCTCTGTCCTCCCCAGGGATGGTGACAGAAGCCCCTCACATGACCGTGACGCTCTGCTCCACTCTCTGCACCAGTGCCCGGATCCAAGGAGGGCTCTGTGCAGCACTAATTGCTGCCAGGCACCGCAGAGGCCACTGCCTCTTTAAATAAGCAGGCTGCATGCCAATTAATACCTTTAATTAACAGAGAGGACTTGCTGGAGGGACTAGGACTGGCTCTCCCAGATGGACTCTCTGCCTGTTGGTCTGGATGGTGCAGCTCTGCGAGGTCAGGCTGCCCAGGACCCGCTGCTGAGACACTGCCCTTCCCTGCCAATTAAAATGACTGCAAGGAGGAGATGCCACGGGTGGAAGGACAGACGGACAGCAAGGGACAGCTGGCACAGCCCGGCCTCCTGCAGATCATGGGGAGCCCATGGGGTCAGTCATGGGCACCCCTGGGGCACAGCTCCCCACCTCCCACCCCAGCAACTGCTCAGGAGGAGCAGTGGCAGAGGCAGATCTTTATTCAAAGCGATGTATTAACGTCTCCAAAAGCTTTTAGCAGAGACCATTATCCCGCCCCGAGGATCGATGCGTTTTAATTCCCTCCGAGCTATTTGTTTGCCTTCACTTCTGTTTCTCAGACGCAGGAGCCGCGTTAAACGAAACAAGAGAGCCCTGCGAGAGAGACTCACACGCTCCCTCTTCCCTTGAAACTACTGGAAGTTCATTTTCAAAGCAGGGCAGTTTTCTTTGAATCAATGCATATCAACCAAAATCAATAGTTACTTTACGCAGATGGGCCGAGACACCTCAGCGATAGCAATTGGTGCCATCTGTATCCAAATCTATGTGGTTTTCAACAAGTCAATGCATTTAAGCAGCTGCTACTGTCTCTCCACTTAAAAATAATCCTTTCGCAGATGAGGCCATGGAGCCCACTAATACCCATGGCAATTTGGGAACTGGAGCCCCCATTCAGGGAGCCCTGCTCACGCCGAGCAGAGCCCTGGCAGTGATAGAAACAGTTCCAAATCCAAATAAATCCCACGTTCAGTGCCGAGCCCCAGTGGCTCAGTTGCCCTGCACAGCTTGGGAGGGGAATCCCATCAGGCAGGCACACCAGCTCTGACCAATTCAATTCCCACTGCTATTTCAGAGGCTGTTTTATCTGGCTTTGCTCTCCACAGGACAATCGCTGGCACATCCAGGTGTACTGCATGAAAGCAGAACGTGAGCAAATTTGTGCAAGACAGGGACACTCCACTGAGTTAAAAGACTCTGCCAAGTGCAGTGCTTTAAGGAGAGAGGACTGTGAGTCCCATTCATCTCAGAAGAACTCTGGGCAGGGAGAAGAGCCAGGCTGGCACCTACTCAATGCCCTGTGATGTTCAGAGGTGTTTTCCTCAGCTTTTTCCCCTCCTTATGCTGTATGCAAACTGGAGTTGGGAGATAACAAAGGGCTGCTTTCCCTGCAAAGGCTCACTTCTCTCTGAACCTTGTGAGAGGGAAATTAAGGAATGCTGGAGGAAGCTGCACAGAGGGTTGGTCTTTCCCCTTCCCAGCAGTCTCTGTGAGGAACCACAGTGGGTTTCCTCCACTTGAAACATAGCTGGCTTTGAGGGGAGCAGAGAACAGCGTGGGCCCCAGGTCAGCTGTCCCCACTTATGGATGTTCACCCCAACCTTTATTTTAGATCACATGAAGGTGCCTGACCCCACTCAGCATCTCACAGGGGACATGGTGAGCTGTCTGTGCCATGAGCTGCTGCAGCTGGGCACCCCTTCCCTTTCCTGCAGATCCCCTGGGGTTCTGCTGAAGCCCCTCCAACCCTGCTTTGCTGGTGCTGACCACCAGGCAGAGGATCCCATTGGGCCACATCCTGCCTGCCTGCCACGGGCTGTGTTGCCGTGGAGAAGATTTTTGTGCCATCGGTGATACAAAGGAAATGGTGCTTTTCTGTGCTCGCCTGGGATGCAGCACCTCATGATGAGGAGGAGGAGGAGAGGACTTGCTTTCTGACTTCCTTCCTTCCTCGTGAGAATCATGAAATAAAACACAGGTATGGATGTATCTCACAGCTCATTCTTTTCCCTTCTCCCACCCTCTGGACCCACCACAATTCATCCCAGGGACACATGAATTCCAGGACTGAGCCAGCAGTACTTGGGTGAGGGACACCCCGGGCACTGCATCGCTGCCCCTGCTGTCAATTCAGCCTGTTCAGGTGCATAAATTCTCATTTGCTCTATAGCATTTGATTTTTGAACGTCTCCCAGACACTTCCTCACTTTACTACAATTGATGGGATCATGTGTAATTTGTAAATGATGTTAAGTGAGGTAATAACACTCTGGGAACCCAGTGAAAATCATAAATTATTAAAAATTACTGCCCTGAAATGTTACTACTTTGCTTTTGCACCTGACTGATGGCTCACACACTGTCTTCTCTGCCCTCGAGACCTTCAATCCCACTCTTCTCCATCCATTACACCTGCACGGAAACCCGGCGGGCGAAGAGCGGGGTGAGCCAGAGGAGCAGCTTAGCCAGCACTTTCCTCTCTGCTGAACTTAGAGAACAGCACTCCAAAAATCCTCACATCTTCCCTCAGACCTGCACAGGAGGCTCCTGCTGGGTTAAAAATCCTCTCTGCAGCGTGCCCAGAGCTTTTCCCATTAGTACAACCTGACTGGTATTTTCAGTGAGTGAATCACTCTGGCTGCCCTGTCCCAAAGTGGTTTAAGAGGTGAGGGGCAGCAGCTTTCTGCCCTCCTGCTCAGCCCATCATGGTGAAGGAGTGGAGACTCCCACACTGTCTGCTGAGATCTGGGGTCACCATCCCATCTGCTGCACAGCAATGGCAATGCCATGATGGCATCACATCCCTGTGCCTGGACAGAGCAGCACCTCTCTGCCCCACAGCTCAGGGACCATGGCAAGCTGGCACTCCAGGTGGGGTAGATACCCCCAGCAGTGACAGGGCTTCATGGAATAATGGGATTTTTATGAAAACTGCAGTAAGGAAACAGTACCAGCTGCTGCTGCTGCAGGCAGCAATGGCAGGGTTTGCTCTCCAGCACGGCTCCACCACCACTCCCAGGGCCATGAAGGATGCTGGAAGGCTGAGCTGCCCCACTCCCAGGACCGTGGAGGATGCTGTGGAGGATGCTGGAAGGCTGAGCCACCCTGCTCCTGGCGAGGGAACACACTCATGCATTTTTCAGGGCGATCGATGCAGCCCGGCACCCCGCAGACATAATGACTGCACTGGCCTGAATGCAGAGCCAGGCTGGGGGAGCAGCTCCTGCGCTGGCGGAACAGACAGAGCCCGGAGAGAGCTGGGCATTATTTATAATTTAACTTATAATTTGCTGCTCGAACCCAGTGGTTAAAAGTGGTTGGATGCCAGCATGCCTTTGGAGGAAGGAGCAGGATGGCAGTGGAGGAAAGCATAGCACTTCCCACTTCCCAACCTGCGGCACTCAGAGAGCCCTTCGCTCAGGTTCTGACCTACTTTGCATGGCAGAAGCAACCTCTGCTGTTAACTAAAGGAGGCAAAATGGCAAAATACGACCCAGCAGGCTGTGAAAGCACCGACCCCATTGCTCTGCACATCAGTCAGAGGCAAGTTGGGAACCCCACCACAGGTACTGATCTCAGACCCTCTGCAATGGGAAGGGAAGGCAGACTGGGGGGAAAGTCCCCACAATTACTGAGAGAGGGGTAATTTGTGCTGTAGCAGTTTTCCCCTCATCCTCCAGCACTCCAGCGTTGCTGCCCTGACCTTTCCACTCTGTCTGGCTGCAAAAACATCCTCAAAATTAAATCATCAGCTGGAGGGTGGTGGGAGAAGAGCTCTGATGACACAAGAAAGTGACTTCCAGTGCCGGCGGCGAGACAGGACCCAGGTTATTGTAAAAACGTTTTGTCAAAACTTTTTTCCTCCCACGGAAAACAAGGTTTTCAATCAAACCCTTTCTGGTTGAAAGCAATCTGCTTCCTCTGAGCAGCTTTCCAGACCCAGCAGCTTGGGCCAAAAACGTGTCACTTTTAAGCCAGCACTTTTCTCATCTTTCAGCAGATGATTTTTCACTTTCAACAAAGTCACAAACCATCCCCTGACTGGCACCAGGCAGGTTACAGCAAGCAGCCATCCCAAATGGGATGTGATAAGGGATCAGAGATACCCCTTTGGCATTTCCTCACAGCCCCACATCTCCTTCCAGGACTGGACAAGGAGCATCCTGCCCTGCCATCCTGGGTACAGGTGACCGACTCACAGCATTCCAAAGCAAGAAGAGTTCACCTGACTCTTAAGGGAAAGACAGGATGGAGCTCCATTTCTGCCTTCAAAATGGATCCTTCCATGTGCAACAAGTCTGGCAGACACCCTGGAGCAAAGATCTCTGGTGGCTGTGGGCACGGTCAGAGGGGATGAAGTGGTGGGGGCTCCATCCTGCCCTCTTTATGCCGAGCCTGTTGGATCCATGTAGCAGCCCATAAACTGTCAAATCCCATTTTTGGAAGCAAATTGCTTTTATAATTAATGTAATTATTATTACAGTGCCAAGTTTTTGTTTTGGCTTAATAAATGCAATCAGGTTTTGCCCTCAGTCTCCTTCCCAACTCCTCATTCCTTTCCTGAGTTGGGCAGTTTGGGGAGCAGAAACCCCAGGTGCAGGCTGAGTAATTAAAGTTTCAGTTTTTGGTTGTTAATGGTACACATTTTAATTACACTCTGAGTCTGTCCAACCACCTGTGTGGGCTGTGGCTGTGGAGGAGGGACCAGCTCCAGCCCCAGCCCATGCTCACCAGCAGCAGAACAGCTCCTGCCAGGGCTGCTCCCTCCTCTCCAAGCCAGGAATTCTGCATTGCCATGGAAACGGGCGGATGGGGCAGCTCACCATCTCCCTGCTGCCACTGTTGTGGGAAGAGCTAACAAGTGCCCCAGCCGGTGCCTTCCCAGCCCAGAAGGGACCCCAGGCCCCCATCCCAAACTTTTGGAGCACCAACTGGACCACCTCCCAGAGTTGAGGAGCACCTCATCAGCATTGTCACCTTTATCAAGCAAACTTGCAATCCAATCAAAAAGATCCCATACTCAGCCTGATGAGGTCTGTTTTCCAGGCACCCATGCTGATTGGTATTTGTTATATCACCTCCTTTAATTTTTTATTAATGAGGCCCCTTATCAGCCCTTCCACTGCATTGCCCAGGATTGATGCCTGCCTGACAGGCCTGTAATTACCCACATTATCCCACTGTCTCCTTCCAAATGCTCACATGCCATGAGGCTTCATACAGCCCATGGAGCCCCCCTGAACAGGGCACCCAGAGAGCACCGTGCCCGCTCCCTGAGCCACCGTGCCAGCGCCGTACCCATTCCCCCACCAGCAGCTCTCTGCCAGACGCAGCCAGCGGGGCTCTCTGTCCTGTCATCTTATTAATTCCTAATTTCCAATTTGCAGGAGGAGAGAACCTTAGCCCTCCATCTCACCAGCCCAGCAATCACAGCGATGAGCCAAGTATCTCTGGACAGTCTTTAATTTATTTCCCGGCGCACACGGACACTGCTGAGAGACTTGATGGCACCAGCTTAAACATAATAAATTACTCAAGTATCAGAGATTAGTTAATAAAGTGTCAAGCGCCCGTAAAGTGCTGCTTTGTCAAAGATACAAAATATTCCTCTGTTTCTCCCAAGATAAATAGCTCCGAAGGCAGGAGGATGCCCATCTCCCACGGCTCGGCTGCCCTGGGAGCCGGTGTTCCCATTAGGCAGCATCCCAGCCCCGGGATGGCACCAGACCTGTCCCACAGTCAGGGTGTCCTTGAGAGGAATTTGGTTATCCCAGCCTCTCCCCATCCTCCTGCCAGCTCTGGCACCTGCCCTGCAGACACCACCCAACCTAAAGGGTATGTGCCACAATCCCTGCCCGAGCTGCTGGAGGCCCCTGGTGTCACAAGAAACCTTCTGCTACCTCCAGGACGAAGCCAAATCACCGTTCAGGCTGAAAATTCCCTGTGACTGGCCGCCGTTTGGAGGACATCCCAGGCAAACAGAGCAGAACGTGGGCCAGCCGCCCACGGCACGGGCTGCTGGGAGGTGACACCCTGCACATTGTGACCTGCCTGGCACTGGGACTGCAGGGTGAGGTGAGGGGGACATGGCACTGAGCCCCCAGCCCTGCCCTTTGCCTTCAAATAATCCCACTGATCCCAGAGATGCTGTGGGAACCCTTGGGCAGAGCCACTGCCCCGCTCCCAGGGACAGCATCCCCTCCCACAGCCTGCACAGAGCATCCCAGAGGGCCTGAGAGATGTGAAAGCAGAAATTAAACAGTCTGTGCCCAGTGAGTGCTGCTGAGGCTGTGCAGGAGAACGAAGGGATTGGCAGCTCCGAGGTGTTGATGTAACGCCAGAGCGGAGCTCATGAGGTGTTTCTGCCCTTGTGCGGCTTGATTTAATTACCGGAGAACAGAAAATGTGGCTAGAGAAGGGTAATTTCAGAGCAAGGGAGTGTTATTTGGGAGGTAAAAATATAAAATATTCTCCAGGGAGCCCTGGGGAGCCCTGTGGGATCCCCAGCACTGCCCAGGGCTGCTCCTGTCGTGCTGGGCTGGGAGAATGCTTGGGACATGGATGGTTCGAGCTGTCCTTTGCTTCATTGCACCACAGCAGCTCTACATGGAGGAGATAAAACAGTGAGAGAGGCTTTCAGATCTCCCGTGTCGTGGCCAAGAGTCTGCAGGTTGTGTTTTGGCTTTTTCATCACTGCGGAGCCGTGTATTTAATCAAAACCTACGAGTGATTTCACACCGCCTGAGTCACGAATCCGCTCCCGTCCGCCTCCCCTCTCTCTGCCACAAATCTCCCTGGCTCCTGGCCACGCCGCCCGCCGAGGCAGCTCCTTCTCTCCGTCTCCCTTGGAGAGCGACAGCGCTGCCTTTCCCTTGTCAGAGCGTCTCTATTTATCCCATTGGTGCTGATCGCATCGTCGCTGCTGACTCACACACACGGAGAGTCATCCCGCTCCTTGGAAATAACTAAGAAGACGGAGGGTTTCGAGGGAAGTTTCCTTGACAGGCCAGGCTCAGCTCCTGGAATCACATCCCTCACCCTCTGCCTGCCTGTGGATCTGGTGGAAGGTGCCTATTGCAGGGACAGAACCCGGTCCTTGAGGTTTCCATGGGGCATCATTCCCACTGGCTCATGAATAAGTCTATACACCTCATATGGTGTATATGCTATTTATATATAATTGATAGGGACTGTCCCAACCTGGGAGAGACATTCCATGTGCAAACACTCCACTTAAGCAAGCAGACAGCTCTGAATGTCCCAAACTGCTTCCAGCAGCCTTCACAAGCTGCAGCAGAGCATAAACTATTTGTTCCATAAAGACGGAAATAAACACAGGAACAAACATGACCTGAGACTCCCACAGGGCATTCCCTGACTCCACTCCATCACCCTCCTACACCAGGACCCCACAGAGGCCGGCAGAGGGACAGGATTCTGACGGCTGCTCTGACTGAGTGTGGCCAAAGCTGAGCTCAGCCCACTGTGGTTCTCCTCTTCCTCTCCGGCTGCCGCTGGCCCTGCCGTGTTGCTAAGCAATGGAAAGAGCAAACACAGCCTGACCTGACACAGATAAATCCTGCTGGGCTGCAAAGAGGTGCCTCAGCATGTGGATTGATGGGTCCCCGGATCACCCCATGCCTCTCAGAGCCCACAGAGGTTGTCCCCCCTCACCATCGGGAAAGGGACCCGCTGCCCAGGTGGTTCTGTCCCTGCCAGCACTGCTCCCATACACTGAGCCTGACCTCCTTAGAGGTTCTAAACTCCCTCTGTTCGGATCAATCGGAGCACTGACACGGCTGCGCTGTAGATCAAACCTGCCACCCCTGTTTACACGGTGTGTGACTCCCAGTCAATAATCCTTGTCGGAAAGATATGGTGTATTTGCTCAATACAACCTTTAGGGCTGAGGAAACCACCAAGGCTTGGGCAAAACCCCCCCACATTTTAAACAGAATTTCCTTATTTAAGCCTCGGCATAATAACAGCACAGTTTTCCTGTTGGTGTTCCCTCCCTTGCACAGAGGGAGAGCGGGGCTGGCTCACAGGGAGAGTCCCTCTCCTCAGGAGCATTAATAACCTGCTACAGAGCAATGCCTGGGGACAAGGGATACACAGGGAGCCAAGCACGCTGCCATCCCACGTGGAAAAGCAGAGGGTGGCGAGGGAAAAAATGCTACTTTATGGTCTTTACACAATGCCCTGAGTGAGCGAGCGATGCAGGCACAGCCGGGATCCCAATGCCTGCAGTGGGCTCTACAGCCCCGTACCAAACAGGGAGAGCTGTGCTAGGGAATCCCTACATGGGATAGCAGTGCTGAGGGTCTGGGGAGCTCAGGATGCAGCATCCCATGGGAGGGGACAGGACAATCTCACCACGATTCAGTGATTCCCACGGGAGTGGGGAATTCTGCCCCGTGGCACCCCAGGAGCAGAGCTGAACCTCGCTGGGGAGTTGCAGGGGCTGACAGGCTCTGGAGAAGTTTGGGCAGAACTTTTTGTGTGCACAGGATCTGCAGGGATAAATGGGTTATTCAGGAGCCAAAGAAACATTCCCTCACTGCTCTGGTGTTCGTGGGAAAATGTGATCCAATATATGATGTCAGAAAAAAGAAAAAAAAAAAAGAACAACAAAAAACCTCCCAAAAGGCAAACAGGACACCAATCAGGCGGTGCAGACTCACATGGGGTAAAGCACACAGCCAGCCGCAAGATACATTGAGTGGCAATAACTCCTAGAGCTATTCTGGGTGGAAATCTCTTTCCAGGCACTCCTGAGCAGGGGCTGACCCTCAGGAAATGCAAGGTTAGGATTGCTTCTTGTAGCAGTAATCCAAATCGGATTAACAACCCCTCAGATTAGATTAACACGAAAACATCCTCCTGTGAAATCTGGAGAATTCCAATCACATTTTTGAGTAAACTCCAGCCAGTTAGGCGGGGATCTGTAATTCCCTTGTGTACATCTTTGCATGCTTCAGTAGAGTTTGTGGAGTCTATTTACCACATCTAAGACCAATTTCCTTTCCTTCAGTTGCTTTGAAGATAATTGAAGGTCCTTGCATCGTCTGCTTTCGAATGTAAAAGCCGGCTAATGTCGAAATCGATGCTGCCCAGTTAATGCTGCCTTTCCGGCGGCCCTGAGCGCTGTGTAACACTGCCCTGGGTGACTAGATCAGCAGATCTTGGCCGGCCAGGTACTTTGTTAATCAGAGCAGGCTGGGAGCGAGCCCCAGACCCTCTGATAGCACCGGCTCTATTGACTTGTTAAGTCGACTTAAATATTTAATAGCACACTTTGCAGAGCCATGCGTGGGGCAGCTCTTGGAGATGTGCTGCAAACCCTGGGGATGCTGCAGGTACCAGGTGAGTGCCACGTCCTCCACAACCCCACCCCGGTCCCACGGGAACGAGGAGTCAGATTTTCCCTAGCCCGGGATGAATTTCACAGAAAGGATTCATCAAGAACTGAAGCAACAGGACAAGGAGGAATGGCTTCAAACTGACAGAGAGGTTAGATTAGATGTCAGGAAGAAATTAATCCCTGTGAGGGTGGTGAGGCCGTGGCACAGGTTGCCCAGAGGAGCTGTGGCTGACCCATCCCTGCGAGTGTCCAAGGCCAGGTTGGACAGGGCTTGGAGCAACCTGGACTAGTGGAAGGTGTCCCTGCTCATGGCAGAGGGTTGGAATTAGATGATCTTTAAGGTCCCTCCAAACCCAAACAATTCTATGATTGGTTTTGCACATTGAGCCTCAAGCACCAACAGCCTTCATTTGCAGAAAATGAAGATATAGATCAAACTTAGTTACTGTTGTTATCATCAGTATTAGAGCCTAAAGGCTCTTCCCGACACCCACAACAATGGAGAGAGGGACAGAGAATGTCCTGGAGAGCTGGTGATGAAATCAGGCAGGGAAAGGCAGAGCAGAGCAGCTGGGGGTCGGTGTCAGGTGAGGGATGTCAGGTCCACTCCAGGGCCATGTTCAGCATCACTGTGATGACCCACTGTCCTGTTTCCTGTGGATGCTGCTTCCCCAGTAGTCCCCTCCCATCTCAGCATCACCTCACTGACCCTTTTAATGCCTCTTTTAATGCTGTCATCATTAAAAGCAGCACAGGTGACATTTATAATTTGCTTTTTTCACCTCAAAAATGCACATGAAATGTGAAATTATCAAAGAATCTTTGTGAGAGGCACAGGTAGAGCATGACTTGGGGACATGGATGGGGCAAAAGTCCCCTGGGCACCAGCCAGCCAACAGGGGCAGCAGCCCCCAGGCAGCCTGAACCTTGGATTGGGAGACAACAGAAACCCTCCGGAGATTTGAAATGGCAATGTGAGAAAAAAGCCTTTGGGGAGCTGAGCTGATGTAAAAGCAAAGCTTTGAGGTGGAGGAAGGACCCCGAATGTCAGGCTGAAGCTGATGGAACGGTCCCACAGTCAATAAAACGTGTGACCTGTGTATGCAGCTGTAATGGTTTGGTGTTTAATTCATGGACTGTCTCTGAATGTGTCCATCTCCGCTCTTGATACCACACAGCCCACCAGATCCCACCGAGCCCTCCTGCCACACACCCACACTGCCCCAGCTGGAGGAAAACCCTGCTCAGTGCCAATTACCACCAAAACCATGGTTTATCACCCACCAGGTGCCCAAAGCAATCCTGAGTCCCCCACACCTCCCACTGCACTTCCCAGGTGCCAGTGTGCATCAGCGCAGAGCTTCATTCTTTTATAACTTCCATAAAGTTTATTGCATGGCAATGAAAACTCATTATTTCACCTGAGCCTGCAGGTCGTAACAAGTCATCGGGCACTTTTATGAGGGGACTGTAATGGGGCTGCCCCCCCTCACCCCGCCAACCTCCCATACCACCCTGCAGAGCCCAGAGTGATCCATGGGGAAGATTAGGGCAGGCTTGCTCCAGCGACCCACATGCCACAGCAGAGCCAGCACCAGACACAGCTGTGAGAGCTTCGGGGAGGCAATTCCCAAATTCAGGTGTCACTTGGGAGACATCCTAGAGAGCGGATATCTGGATTCCTCTTTTCATGCACATTGTTAGCAAGGCAGCCAGATCCCAGCATCCCTCCCTCCAAGTCACGCCAGCACGGCTGCTCATCCCCCCTGCCTTCCCTCCAGAGGATGAGGATCATTGCCCAGGAGCTCTTCAGAGAGGGATTAGCTGCTCAAAGGTGGTGTCTGAGAGGAAATCCTGGGAAATGCTCTGCATCACTGAAGGGCTTTCCCATCCAACCGGCTTTTCCCTACAGGCACTGGGAAATGGGGGCTTATGAGGGCACAGTGTGGGTTGTGCTGGTCCAGGGAGACTGGATGACCTTGCTGGGATCTGCTTGTGAAAAACACGATGCTTTTCCAAGAGCCTTTTGCAGGGCCTTAGGAAAGGCACCAAGCTTTTCCTATTTCGGGTTGGTTACCCATTGGCTGGCCCAGGCTCTCTGGAAGGAGACCACTCTAGCCTTGTCTGCAGTGGGAACAGTCTCCAGACTGACACAGAAAGGTCCATGGAGGAGCAGGCAGCCCCATCCCCTCTGCTTGCCATGACATTTGAGATAGTCCCTGAAGGCACAGCAAAGCCCCTGAACACAGGGAATACATCTTTAATTACACCCAGGTCTGACCCGGATCCTTCAGCGTTTGTACATACCTGTACCTGGCAGGAACACCCTTGTCCTTGTACAACTAAATTAAAAGGTTTGGGAAGTACAAACATAGTGTAGAAGTTAATTGTATTCTAAAAGACACTCGGAATAAGAAGATGAGTTCAGCTTCCTTTTAAGTAGGCAGAGGAACCTGCTGGAGCTGCCAGAGCTCCCTGGAAGCTGTTAATGTTTTAAGGGGAAAGCGGGGCTGCTGGAGCTCACCTGGGAACATTCCCCATCCTCACTATTTATAAACCCAGAACACAGAGTATGTAAATATCTCATAACTTTTATTCACAACGGGCTGACAGCAGTCTGCTCTAAATTCCGGCAGCGAGTGCCCCGGAGTGGGCATGGGGAAGCTGCGGAGCAGGACGAGGAGAGGGAAGGGAATCCGTGTCAAGTAACACCAATGCTAATGAGGGCAGCCAGGAAACAAAACCTAAAAGAGGCTTCTTTTGTCCCTCCATCCCTTTCAGAGCTGATTGTGGCTCTGTGGACCCTTCACTGGACTCTTTTCCTGGGAAAACAGGGATCTCAAGAGGCTCACAGCTGGTGAGGGTGCAGGAGGGTCAGCCTGGTCTCAGGGCTGGTTTTATTTCCCTCCTGGAGCCTGGAGTCCCTTGGGAACCAAGCCCAGCTCAGCCAAGGAGCCTGGGCTCACAGTGTCCCCTTGTCTGCCTTGGGATGAGCTGCCCCATGCCTTTGGGGTCCCTGGGTGCCTCCAGAACCATAAAAACATTTTAACCTCCATCTTCTCCTCCTCGGGCCAGCGAACAGCTGCTTAACAAAATGGATCTGCACACGGCAATAATTTTGCTGCATTACTTAATATAGCTCTCGGCTAAAGACATAATTGAGTTGGTTCACTAATCAATCTCTCCATAAGCAGAGATTTCATTTTGGGTCCCATTTATAAGTAAAAATAATAAAAATAGAAAGCCAGTGAGCTAAAAAGCAGTAGCAACAGGGCCTGGGGATCTGGGGTCTAGAAAGTCTGAGCCTTTCCTGGAAAGGTACTTAGAAAAATTAAATGGGGGAAATGCAGCTCTGGGAAGTGACTGCCAATGGCCACTGCCTGAACACCCAGCATGTTTTCCAGGACAGAGGAAGTAGGAAAAATGAGAGGGATGCTATTTTGCAAGGCTGGCATGGAAAATTGCAGTTTTCTGGCTTTATCCTGGTAAATGCCCTTTCCTGGGACACAAGGAGCACAGGCTGGGGCAGATCTGTGCACTAGGAGAGCCAGACATGGTCCCAGAAGGCCCCAGGGATGGGTCACCTGTATTCCACACCCCCAGTGGGGACTGCTCTTGGCAGCTCCAGGTACCCCTATTTCC
This sequence comes from Campylorhamphus procurvoides, assembly GCA_013396655.1. Lineage (NCBI taxonomy): Eukaryota > Metazoa > Chordata > Aves > Passeriformes > Dendrocolaptidae > Campylorhamphus > Campylorhamphus procurvoides. Next base: position 660,299 of record WBMV01002023.1, on the reverse strand, counting down.
CTTCCCATGGCACGTGGCCCTCCCACACCAGTGCTCTGGGGAAAGGTGAGGCACGCAGAGCCAGCACAGCTCTTGGTGAGACCTCCTGGTGTCCCGACGTGAGCGCCGGGTGCTGCGGGACCTGCTGTCGCACACGGAGCCAGCGGATCCGACAGCGACAGCCCTGCCAGAGCTGGTGCTAAAAGCTTCCAAAAATAACCCCCGGAGCATCTCTGACTCAAGCGTCTAATTCAGGCGAAGGATTGATCCTCCTCCAACTGTTGTTTCACGGTGTTAAAAGCAAGATTGATTGTAAATTTATGTTGTAAAAGTGCATCATTATTTCAGCGCATTAATGCAGCGCTTTTCTGTGCAAATTGATGTTATTTTTATGATGTTGTTTATGGGCTTGAATAATCGGATTGATTCTTAATTTCTAAGGCACTGTTGGGAACACAAGAGGAGACTCCAAAGGCAGAATCCATCCTGGCATCTTCACACAGGACTCTGGAGACACCAGGATGCATCCTGATGCTGCTCCTTCAGTTGGCATCGTGGATACTGGACCACTGGACCACAGGAGTGGTTGCCATGGCAAGCGCATTGCGTGGGGCCAAAATACAGATGTTGGATGTGCAGGGGCTGGGACCATCCATGAGGATGGGCTCCTCCTCACACCACTTTGGGTGGCCTGGGCTGGCTTTGGCCAGAGTGGATGCAGGGTTGCTCCCAGGGGCTCAGCGGAGGGGGAACAGCAAACAGCAGAAGGCAGCAATGGCTTCAAAGGCACAGCTGGTTGCAGAGCCAGCGCCTTCCCGCAGCCAAAAATCCCAGCCTGCAAATATTCCTGAACGTTCTGGTGCTGGCAAGGATCCTCCCACCCACGGATCTCCAGCCGTGTCTGGAGAGAGGGAGCACAGCACTGCTCCCCACCTGTGCCAGCTCCTGCCTCGCACCGTGAGCTCTGGAGGAAGGGACAGAGGGGTCACCACTGCCAGAGCCACCCCGGCGCTGCAATTGATTTCCAGATGTACAAACAAATCCTGCTGAGCTGCCAGCCATGAATAATTAATTCCCCCATGCCCCCACCTAGATCTTCTTGCTGGGGGCTCTTCCCCTCCATTTCCTACCATGTTTTCCCTCTGCCGCTTCTCCCAGCTCTGATATGGCAGATACAGAGGGTGAGAAGCCGCTACTCCTGCGGAAGAACTTTGGTACAAGGCCATTTAAATCATCCTAATTACTCCAGAAACACACCATTAACTTTGCCAATGAGGTCTGCAGAGGGGAGAAAGGGAAAGGAAAAAAATATATATACACACATCGAATTATGTTATACAGCTTACAGGAATAACACAGAGGAATAAGAGAAGGGCAGGGAGAAAATAAGCAGCAGTGAAATGTCCTGACATCAGGAATTCAGAATTCATTAGAAAAGCATTGATTGCCACAGACTGATTTAGCACAGAGCGTGATTCTGGGGATACAGTAGAGCCTGCAGAAACCCATTGCAATTCAGATTAAAAAAAACCAACAAGAAATAGCAGCACTGCAAGGAGTTACCCAAAGCACTGCTCCCTCCCCCATCTCCATCCCGGCAGGATTTCACCCTGCTCAGAGGTACGAGGTGGGCAGACATCAGATGGAACGCTCTAGCTGGGGAAATAGCAGCTTCTGCTTCCCAGGATCAGCCCTGTCAGAGCAAAACACCCCTTTGAGGCCCTGTGGGTCCCCATTCTGGAGGACCCATCCCTCTAGGGAGCCCTCAGCACTCAGCAGGGTGATATTGGCAGGAATGAGTTGGATTTGGGACCAGTGCTGCTCGCAATAAACTCACTGCATTTCGATTCCCTGCCTTGAAATGAGATTTCAGCCGCTCTTCTGTTTTCATTTGCGTGATACTTGTGCAAAATTAAACTGAAACTGAAACGTCCCACTTTCCCAGTCCTTTTGGGGGTATTTTGGTTGAGGCCAGCCCCTGTGTGGGTCGTTATTTCCCTGGAATGCCCCCAGATTCAGGAGGCAGCTCCAGGCTGTGCCCACAGCGCAGCGCAGATGAGGCTGTTACCAGGAGCAGGGGACACTGCTCTTACAGATACAGTCCATCAATCTTCAGATGAGCTTCAGATGCTCCAAATGGGCTTTTCAAAGGGTTAGACAGGTTCCCCATCCAAATCCATGTTGGAGCATCCCCTGCTTCATGCTGCCTGCTTTCAGGATGTGGGTAAGGGCGGGGAGTGGGGACCCCCTTCCCTGTACCCCGCTGAGCCAGTTCCCAGCACTACTTGACTTTGGCAGTGTCTCCAGCCGTGCCAAGCCATACCTCACTTCCTCACATCCCCTTCCCAGCCCGGGATCGTGGGGTGTGCTAATGAGCATCATTTTTCCTCGCGTTCCTCAGCTGTTAATTAGTTCTCCCCTGCATCCAGCATCCCACTGTTAATTACGGCATAGTTTGGCATCGGCACATTCCAGTGCTGGGCTGGCAGAGCCCACCCTCCTGCCAGCTCCAGAGGCACGTCCTATCTCTGTCTGGGACAGGGAGGGATCAGGCATTGCCAAGACCAAACCTGGCCACCCTCCAGCATCCAGCCAGGATCAGCAATACCATTAAACATGTCACTCCTACAGTTAGTTGTGACTTAAATCAAGAAAAAGACAAATCGCTGGGGTTTATAAAAGTGATATAGATATGGAATTGTTAAAGTAATAGTTTGAATTCCACAAAATCAGTTCCTTTTTAAAGAAGGGCAGAAACAAGCCCACTTTGATGGTGTGAGGAGAGTGGGAGGGCACAGCCAATCCATGGGCAGGTCTCTGGGCTTTAGGGGACCCACCAAAATGCACAGTATGAAATTCCAGGTTAATGAACAAAATCCTGGAGAGAGTCACTTCTCCAAACAGCCCACCCAGAGCACCTCCTGCCTCCCAGATCCCGTCGGCCTCTCCACATCATCCTGAATAAGCCAATCTTTTGTTAAACAGAAAACTGTGAGATCTTGGATGGGAAGCGACACTTATTTATCCTTTTACCAGATGGTCTGATGAATAATTTCATGTTTGCAAAAGCTCATGTTGAAATTTGAAGACAAGAGATATATTGCCAAGGCGGCTGGGAGACTGCGACATTCATTTTGTGCTGAAAGATTTACTTAAAAATTAGATTTTACAATTTTAATGCCTCCATTCTTTTCTTTAAATAAGCTGTGAAATGCAGTTAATTAGACTTAAACCCTAGAAGCTCAGACATTTGGGCTGCGTCAGCTACAAAAGAAAACGCTCTTTTTCACTTGCAAATTAAATCCAAATTCATTAGGTGGCAAAACCTCCCTTCTCCCACATGGGGCCCTAGAACTGCTGGGATGTGGGGCTGGGAGCAGGTTGAGGGGGTCCCCACAGATGTGCACAGGGAAGGGGGAAAAGAGAGCAACAGAAGCCAAGCAGGCAGCTGGTTCTTCTGCAGGAGGCTGAACTCCAACATCAGGAGCAGAGGGAAGGGTGATGGGCTGGGTGATGATGGAGAAGAGCGGGATTTCTGCCCCAGCAAGGACAGAGGCTCCTGGCAGCCCTATAGAGACAGGCTCTCCCAGAGCATTCCCACCTCAGAAGGGCTGGAAGCATCAACAACCCAAAATCAGATGACAAGGTATCCAGTACAACTGTGATCGCAGCCCATTTGCTCCCCTGGGACTTGTCTTTTGTCTGCCTCCAGTCACTTCCCACTCCAGGCACACCAATTAATTTTCCAGGAACACAGATAAATGGTGAAGATCCCAATAAATTCAGTCCTGGCAGTTCAAAACCAAGCAGGAAGAGAGAGGTGCTGGGCCCCAGGAGGGAGAGCTGGTACCAAGCTGGGGAGAACCAAGCACAGCTCATTCCCACATTTATATTCACCCTTTATGGAGCACCCTGGCCACACACCCTGTGGGGACTAAATGACAGAATCAGCCCAAGGTGACTAAATTATTCCTGGGTAAAGTAATTTTTCATTAAGACTTTTTTGGTGGGGCAAGAAGTTGCAAGTTTGGAGGGGTCACCCAAATGAGAGAAGAGGGAACAGTGAGTTCTCTGCTTTGACAAGCCCCTCAAAGGAGGAGAGAGGCTCTGTGGCCCCTGTGATGAATTATAGATACAGATATTTCTACATACACACAGAGAAGAACCCAGTGCAGAGAACCTGGGCAGCAGGACCGATGAATTCCCACAGGCACAAGGGGTACAAAGGTCTCATTAAGGCAGGGCTTCTGCAAATGAATGAGCACCCTTAACCTGAGAAGAAGAGCCTGCAAACTTCAGACTCCCAGGTGCAAATCATGGTCCTTCCATGGCACTCCAAAGGCAGCAAGACCTTTCTGTCCTGGCACCTTTACTCTGGGAGGAATCTTCACCCGTGTTGGACTCTGGGAAGTGGACTGGCAATTTCGGAGATGAGCTTCTGCAAACGAACAAGACAAGAGAACAAGGCCCGGGGTGACAACACAATGTGTCTGTTGGTTCAGCCCCGGCAGCCCTGCGTGTGTTTAAGCAGCAGCCAGCTCTTGAGAGGCACAGCGGGTAATTGGGAATAGCCTCAAATAAAAAAGGCATCTTGGGGCCTCGGGGGAAGTCTGTTAAAACGTGAAATTATGAATGGTGTTAAACTGTAGAAGACAAAACGATGTTTCTGTTTAGATGCTGAATTTACAGTAAATACCAAGCTCTCCCTGTGGCTGCTGTTGTATTTATTAATGTTATTTGAACACATAGCAACGCCTGCATTCAAAGGGGCTGTCAACAGCAGCGACAGATCTTGTCCAGGTGCCTCCAGGAAGAGGCTGCTCAAGCCCCAAGGGATCCACCCTGCCCAAAGGCTATGGGGCAGCTCTTCTCTAAACCCTGCCTTGGACTGGAGACCCCTCGGTCCTGTCACCTCCTGCCCCTGCAGCAGCCACATCTCTCCCAGGTTTCTGTTGTGCCAGAGATGACAAAACACGCATTGCAACGAGTGCATCAGTCCCTGTGTGCCCAGACCATGTGTCAGCAGCACTCTGTGATAGCGGTGGCAGAAGGATCTCAAGATAATAGGAGCCTCTTCATCTTCAATGGGGCTGGATGGGAGCAATTGTGTGTCTGTGGAAGATTACAAGCAGTTATGGATATTGCTTGTCATGCTGCCATCAGCAGCAGCAGCCTCTGATTGACTGGGCGCCTGCACCTCCAGAAGGGATAACTCCTGACCCTGGGAATGGGCCCACAGGCTGAGGCACCCAAAGTGCCTCCCCAAACCCATCCAGGAATCCTACCTCAAGTATGAGGCAGGATAACTCATCCACAAAGCAGCCTGGGGTGATTAACCAATTAATGCCTTTGGTCCTGAGCCAGAGAGCAACCGGTTAATGACTGCGCTGCCACGGCTGTGATGTTCAGAGGGAAACACGGGGTTATGTGCCATCTGCCTTCCAAGCCCAAATGGTTAACCAGGAATATTCATTCTGTTCCTATTAAGTATAATTACCCCTTAATCTGTAGGACCCTTTTATTTTGCTATAATTACAGGATATTTAACAAATAAGCCAGAGGAGGGTGGAATCAGCAGGGATGGTGCTGGGTGCTGATGGGAGAGCTGGGATTGGGAGGAGATGCCAGTGGCACAGGGATCAAGCATTCATTATTTGCTATTCCCAAGGGCTCGTGGAGAGCCTGCACAGGGATGGCTTCTCACACAGGAGTGAGACACACACAGCCTGGGTGGAAACAGCCCTGCCTGGCCCGTGGCATCCTCTGCAGAGCTGTTCCCTTGCCCGGGGGCATGTTAGGCTGTTAATATTTAGGAAGCTCTGTTCCTGGGATCAGAAGATAATCCCCACCTAATTTACAGCCCTGATTTCCCCCTTGAAGAGCCCAGCTATTTATTTAGCCAATTTATTTACAGCCTCTCTCCCTCGCTTGCTTTCATCAGCTGCCTGCGCTGTGATGGGAAGAGGTTCCACTGGCTCACATGTGGCACAAGCTGAGACCACAGCCATGCAGAGGGGCCTGGGGTGGACGCTGTGTCCTACATCCCATCTCTGCCAAGGTGTGCAGGACATGGGCACTGTGCTGAGACCTCTATTCCACACTGAGTGGCTGCTGCCACCAGTGTGTCCCTTTCCAGTGCCATGGCAGAGGTGAGAGACTTAGGAAACCAACTGCATAAGCTCCAGAGCCTTCCCTGCACATCCTGCTCTCCTACAGGACGGGGCTATTTGGGAACTAAGTGTGACCTGTCTCACCTAGTCACTGAAGTCATCACTCTGTGGGCTGTGCCTTTTTGGGGGGCTGCAGTGGAACCACAGCATCCCCCTCACTGTATTCACCTGCCTGTCCTGGCCACCTGTCTCTCCTAAAAACCACAACTCCAGAATTCCCCAGAGGAGGAGGACAGGAGGTATTTCCCACTTATCTCAGCCTCACAGTGTCACACGCAGCTCCTGGCAAACCCAGCTTCCATTTGGAGCAACCCCTGGACTGTGGCCAAGCCTCTGCCCTCACTGCACCCACAGCCTTTATCTCACACAACTGAAGCACCTTTGGCCAATTGGTGTGTTACAGAAAAAAAAATCAAAGGGATAATTGCTTAATTTAGAGTGATTTATTCCATTAAGTAACTCTTTACCATAGGCCTTTTTTAGATGTTCAAGTGTATTTTTCATTAGGGCTGCATAATAAAATAATTGCAGACATAGGATGGGATTTCTCTTTTCTTCAGAAAATTGAGATACAGAAAATCCCCGCTATTTTCTGCCTTTTCTGACACAAGTCAGACATCGGTCAGGAGTGACAAGGGGACATCTCAGACTTCCCTGCAAGTCAGAGACCTCCTTGTCCCCCTGGGACAAGGCTCCTTCACTGCAGCTGTGCCCCCACATCTGGCAGGAGGGCACAGGGGTGCCAGCGGTGCCACCACAGAGCATCCACAGGGGTAGCAGTGTGGTGTGCGTGGAAACACCCGGCAGAGGGACAGAGGTGAGGATGAGGATGGTGATGCGAGTGGGTACTGGCTCGCCAGGAGCAGCAGCCCAGGCTCCTGCCATCCCACTAGAAACACTAACCTGGTGTCCCTAGAGCGGCGGGGACAGAGCGAGGGAGCTCCTCCGGTGGCACCGGTACCCTCGGCAAAGCCAGCCCAGCCCTGCGCGCAGCCGAGGAGGGAAGGAATGGGCTGAGCTCCCCCACATGGCTCCCAGCGGCAGCGCCGGGATGCTGGGAGCATCCCGATCCTGCGAGGACCCGGGGGATGCTGCAGGGACGGGGAGATGCTGCAGGGACCGGGGGATGCTGCAGGGACCGGGCGATGCTGCAGGGGACCGGAGGATGCTGCAGGGGCCAGGGGATGCTGCAGGGACCGGGAGATGCTACAGGGGACCGGGACACGTACATATTGTGGTCCCATCATCCCTGAGCTCTCACCTCCGACCAAGCAGAAAAAGGACTCACGTGGCACATAAATACAAACAATATTATCTATATTCTCCAGGCAATTTGCACACAACAGGAAGCAAAATGCAAGTAAGAAATTATGAATAAACACGGCTGACTTTTCTGGGTGCTTCCAAGGATGTAGGAGACTTGTAACTTGCACGGGGGTGTAGAGATGCACCCATGGAATGGTTTGGCTGTGGTTTGGCACAGCATTGCCGTGGCAGCCAGTTCATAGCTGGTGCCTGTCCTTGTCCCTGAGACCACTTGGCATTCCCAGACCATCTCACCCCTCTAAGCATCCTTGCCCATCCCTCCCTCCTCCACCACTGGTCCCGCAGGATCACACTGGGGCACAGTCAGAACTGAAAGGCACTCAGGTCTATTTTGTAAATGCTGAAGCAATTGGGGGTTTTGATACTTTTTTCCTCCACATCATCTTGGCCAAAGCTATTCACCACATTCGGTCTCAGCAGTGCTGGTCCTCCCCAGTGCCAGTGGGGAGCTCATTTGCCAGGTGTTTGGAAAAACACCCAGTCGCCTACACCTCCTGCCACCAGCTGCTTTCAGAGAACACCTCGTGCCTGTCTCTGGTTCCTCGTAATTTGTTCTGGGAAAAGCTGCCCAGCTGCATCCCCAGGCGATTTCTGCAGGACGGTGCTCTGGAGCTGGGCATCCCACAGAACAAACCTGTGGCTCTGATTCTTCCAGTGAAGACAAAGAGGAGCAGCAGGCAGGTGCTCCATGGAGACAGCCTCTCCAGAGCGGCTCACACATGCAGTGAATTTAATGGAGCTGTTTGTTTCCCAGGTATCACCAGTGCCAGGTGGCATTTGAGGGGCTGGTGTTGAGCCTGACCCAGCAAAACTCTCCTTTAGGGTCAGCCCTGCATTACTTTCCATGAACTAATTAGGGAAAATGAGATCCTGTCAGAAGGATGGGAGCAGGGAGAGATTAAATCCCAGTGGTAGACTCTGTTCTCCCCCAGAAGAGTGGTGCTGGGCATCCAGGAGCATCCCCAGGAGCACCAATGAAGACCAAGATGTTCAATAGTATCTCCAGAAAGGAGCAGCCTCCCCACATCCCTTCTTCTCCCTCATTCATCACCCTCACATCTGGAGAGGGGTTTATTTTAGCCATCAATTTACTTCCAATCTGGGGCTGGAGCATCTCACACTAACCCACCAAAGATGCCGGGGCTGGGAATAGACAGAGGAGCCACAGTGGTTAATAAAAACTCCTGTCAGAGTACATTGGACAAGAGATCTCCTGTAGAGAGACTGCAGGACATGCACAAGCGGCCGCAGCAAACATCCCTCCTCCTCCTCCTCCCCACGGCCACCGCCGGGGCCTTTCAGCAGTGCAGATTTATTTATTTGCCTTCCAGATCGCCCCGTCTCACCTTGGGAAGGCAACAAAAGCTTTCAGCAACAATTTATAGGGAGATAAGGTGGAGGGGCTGGCAGGGAGGGCCCTGGCATGGGGAGCTGTATTTCTCGGGGAGCAGATCTGTACCCTTGCTGGTAAGGTCATGTTGCAGCCGTAGATGTTCTCTGGAACAACAATTACTCTAGATAAGAAAAATCTAACTGGATAAAGGGACAGCTAATCAGGAGACTACAAGCCCCCGAATTGCTCAAGGAATCCATATTGATCTGAACAAGATATCAAATGTAAAATAAAGGATTTTGCTAACTCCACAGGCTGCTTCAGCCCCTGCAACCTGGCACTGGATCAGCAAGCGGAGGAGCCGGCAGTCTGCAGCTTCTCTCACAGCAGATATTGCCTCGTCTGCCCCTTCAAAGGCAGAAGCTGCTTTTCCCCCACCCCATTTCCATCTCTCCATAAGTCCCTAAATGGGACAAGAGAAGCAGCCTTTGCAGAGACCCCCCTCCCAGCTGTGATCTCCATGGAGTGGGGGCCTGGCCATGGCTGCTCCCTCCTGTGTAGGAGCTGGGGGTCTGTCTGTCCTTTGGGGACCAGAGGGGTTGCCACTGACCCCTGTTGGGAGGGTCAGTCACCACCTTCACACTAGCAAGAACGCACTCACAGCACTCATCCTGCTCCCAGCACAAACCCTGGGAGGGACCACAGTGCTGGGGAGTCTCTCCAAGCACCTGACCCAAAGGGAGCAGCCAGGATGGTGCCAGCCTCTGGAGCTCCAGAGGCAGCTGGCAGTGAGGAGCAGAGATGGATGATGCCCCCCAGCCCTGAAGGGAATGTGCTGGCAGCCCTGAGTCATGTCTCTGAACCACACTCTGCTCCTGCAGCCATTTAGCAGGGGAGTTGGTTTATGCTAAACAAACACCACTTGATTATTAAAAGCATATTTATGGAGGCTTAGCAGCTCTGGTAGCAGAGACGGGGCTGGAGATGGTGCCAGCAAGGCAAGTGCCCCTTGTTTCAGAGCTGACCAGTGGCAGCAGGGCAGTGCTGGTGCCAGTCCCAGTGCCAGGGAGGATCTTGCATCCCCCTCTGGAGTGGCACAAGGAACCACCTACAACCAGTGACCTGCCAGTGCAGGAAATCCAGCATTTTCTTCTTTCCATGAATAGTTTGCACCCAATTGTTGGCTGGCATCCAAAAAGGAGGTGGCAAGGGACAGCAGTGTTCCAAGAAGCAGCCAAACCCTCGGATGGGGATGGAGAAAACACCATGGATCTGGTCATGCAGGGAGTCACCCTTGTCTCCAGTATTCCTGCAGCAAGGCAGGGCTCAGTGGTGGCTGGAAAAGCTCCTTCCTCCCCCATTAAACCCAGCCTCACTTCCCACCAGGCTCTGCTCCAGCTCTGCCTTCTCCTGGTTGGGGTTGAGTGGTGGCAGGGAGGAGATGCGGGGAGCCCCCCCCAGGGAGCATCTCTCTCCCACTTGTGTTTTGATGTTACCATGGTGATTGCCGAGCGATAAATCTTGATTATTATTGCCCAGCGCTTTCAGCTGCAAGTAAAGGCAACCTTTTCTGAGCCACTGGGGTGCCTTTGTTCCCATTCTCCACCCGCTCCTGGCTTTTCTGCGCCGAGCCCTCCCTCTCCTGGGCACACACCCCAGGCAGGTCCCGCTGCAAAGAGCTGGTCCTCACTCTCCCTTTCCATCCTCAGCTGGGGGCATCACCCAGGGCACTGCCAGCCCCACACCACCCATGCCCCTTGCCAGGTGCTGGGCACCTGCTCCCAGGGGAGATCAGGTCCCCATGCCATTGCCCAGCCAGCTCTAGATCAGCAAATCCTCCTGCAGCCTGGATTCACAGGAACACCCCCAGCACATTTTTGTGCCACTTGCCCAGCTCTAATCGATATCTCTCCACCAGGGAGCCAAGAGAATCCAGGAGGTCTAATGGGCAGTTACCAGCTCTCCTACAGTACCTGAGCACAGGTGATTCCCCCCTGGGCCCCCTGCACCTCCAGCCAGCAAACCAGCTCTAGAAATCCTGGCTTTGGACCCCAGGCTGCACGGCCCCCCCTCTGGCACGGGCTCTGCTGTCCCTCCCGGACAGATGCCATTTGCAATGTATATTCTGAGCCCTGCTTTCATCTTGGTCCCTTTCGTATTTTGCCAGAATATTTCTCTGTGTAATTTCACCCAGGGGGAAACAGACGTCTGAAATTCTGCTTTTAAAATTCCCTTTCCTCTACATGCCCGGCTCTCTCCCATGCTGGCTCTCTGCTCCGCGCCGGCACAGCCACGACTGGCGGTAAATCTATAAGCCAGCTCCCTTCCCCTTTGAAGTGCACCCGGCGCTGCTTGGATTCCCTGACTTCTTGCTCCTTTTATCTTCCCTCCTATTTCACTTGTGGATATTCAGATCCGCAGATTACATTTGTCTTCCAAAATTGCTTTCTCAGTCGGTAGCTCCTTCCCCAGCTCTTTCTTACGGGGTTCATTCGGCCACTTCTGTGAACATTCCCATTCCTGCTGGCTCTGGGCTGCGGTGACACTGAACCCCTGACTGAGCCTGGATGTATCCCAGGGACCAGAGCCCCACCCTGATGCCATGTCCCCATCACCAAGCCAGGCAGAAGCCCCAGGATCACCCATCCTTCAGAATTTCAGCAGATTTCAGAGGGGCAAGGTGCTAATGGTACCCAGCCCAGGGTACCCAAATGGATCCAGCCCTGGCCTCCAATGTCAAGGGAAGATAATTAGGGCTCCATGTCCCTTCCAGGGCAGTGGATGCTGCAGTGGATGCTTCTGCCACCTGTTTCCCCTCCTCAGTCCCCCAGCTTTCATCTACAAAATCAGTAACTGAATGAACTCCCTGTCAGTATGCTGGGACAGGTTCCAAATGCCATCCTGGCTGCCTTGCTATGGTGGACCAAGCTCAGGATGAACCCTGGACAGAGGAGCAGAAGGAAAAGGCCAGGAGGGAAAGGGTTGTTCAGGGGCTCCATTCCATACCCAGAGACCAGCCCTGGGGGCCAGAACACCCTGGGAACCTGCAGCAATAACCAGCCCAGCGCTTCCATCCATTTATCAAAGCTCCAGCAGTTCCTCTTTCAGGGTGAGCAAAACAATAAAACACGTTGAGCATAGAGAGCGGCACCAGAACACTGTATTAAACACAGGAAAAAAAAATAAAGTGGAGACCTGTTGGCTCATGCCATCTCTCCTTCTATATCAACTGCCTCAGTCCCAGACTAATGGTGTTATGTAGACTGTTATATTGGCTCTTTGCTTTACAGCACTGTGCCTCCACCCCAGTGCTGCAGATTTATTCTCCTCTGCTCAGCAATAACTTGCCACATTGTCCTCGAATGTCGCTTGCAGCACCATGTTGCTGTGCCTGCTGGCAGCTATGCCAGCTATGCCAGGGCTCCCTGCACCACTGCCTGGGCTCCAGCCATGGGAGAGTCCCTGGGAAAGGCACAAACAACTCCTGCCACCTCTGACTCCCCGGTCGCTCCTCACCTCGCACCTCAATCTCCACATGTGTAAAATCCTCCTTTCTTCAAAGCAAGCACCTGCAAAAGCCAAGCACTCCCCATGTGGGGTCCCAGCCTCGACCCCCAGTTCTGGTGCTGCAGGGGAAAACCAGGACAGGGGAACTGGCATGTGAGAGCACATAGAAGCCAGTCCCTGAGAGCACAGGCTTGTTGTCTTGAAGAGGGAATTGATGCACCAGCACTGGTGCAATCCCTCCTCTGTTGTCCAGCACAGAGCAGACTGATGCTCGCTTGGGAATGGGGGTTTATCATCTGCAAGGATTATTGGCAGCTGCGCCAGGATGCTTTGCTACAGAGGGATAAATCAGTTCCTTCCCCCACATCTGACTTGTATGAACACTTCATTTAAACATTTATCATAGGGCACGGCCTGATCTCCCTCACAAATGGGACGCCAGGTGAGCTGACACGCCAGGATTGCACCAGCAGCGTTTTGTCACCCTGATATTTCCCCGTGTGCTTCTGTCACACTTGTGACTGCTGTTTGTTCAGCAGGTGTAACCATCCCTTTAAACACTGCTACTGTAATTAAAGTTTTATATAAACCTTCCTAAAGGAGAGGAAGGGGGAGAGGTGTCTTTGAAGCTGGCTCACAAAGGGATGTCACAGAGGGGGAAGGAGAAGGGTTGACACCACAGCAATCACTGCTGTGCTGCAAGGGTTCCCTGCAGTGCAGCAGCTCCATTTGCCACCACCCCTGCACCAGCATCCCCTGCCTGAGCCCTGCCTGACCCCTTCCTTCATCCCCTTCCCTTCCTTAATCTCCATGTGGCTCCGGAGTGGTTTTTTCTGAGCATCCTCCCCAAAAGCCCTTCTTTTGGCCAGCGTTTCACTGAGGCTGAAGTACCAGAAGCACAGAGATGAAATGGCAGATCCACAGCACAGTGCTGGCTGGTGCCTTGGGCAGTCTGTTTGGATGTTTCCCGGGATTAGCTGAGGCTCTTGACATCCTGTGCTGGAGCCAAAAGCTCCTCTCTGTGTGGAATAGTGGTGCAATGTGGTTCTGCACACCAGGGGCTGTGGCATGGCCTGCCAGGTGCATGTGCCAGGTAAAAGCAGGTGGGGCTGAACCTCACTTGGTGCAAGAAAGGGTTGTAAACCAGAGGGGAGCAGATTTAGAATACCCCCCATTTGGATATGGAGTCAGGTGTGGGCAGGAGACATCCAGGGGTGGATGGTTTGGATTATGCCCATAGCACGGTGTCCTTCTTTGCCAAACAGGGAACAGGAGGGACAGGTCAGAGCAGCAGTTTCCCCAGCCATGAGTTGCTCCATCCCCAGGTTATACAGACAAACACCTCTACAGTGGCACATGCTGCCACTCAGAGAGACAGAAGCAATGGGGTTTTAAGTGCAGGAGGAGGGATTTATGGTCTGGCTCGCTTAGCACTTGGCACGACTTCCCTGCAGCCGATCCCTCAGCACCAGAGCTCGAGAGATTTCTGGAAGGGCAGGGTTGGGGGGTGTAATCCCTAATAGCTAACACTAATTCTCCACAGGCAGAAGGGCTTCGGCAGCACGATGGGCTCAGAGATAAGGAGATTATCTTGTCCTGCCTCGAAGAGGAGCACTGACCCCTGACTCGCTGAGCCTGAGATTAAGGCTGAATTAACCTCCATGAAGGGGGTCTCATGGTGGAGCTTCCCAGCCCCTTCTTACCCATCAGGACTCTGAGGGGGATGGAGCTTCTCCCACTGGACTTTTTTGGGGAGGTGCACTGTGTCTATCAGTCCCAGAGAGAAGAAACTGACAGTGCAGGCAGATACTCTGTGAGCATTCATGTGCCCACCAAATTACAAAAATCCAGACAGACACAAAAAGACAGAAGTTAAAAGAGCTCCAAGACCTGTCCTCAAACCAAGAAAACCAGAGGCTGCTGGATTATGTGTGATCACACCCCTCCACTCCAGGCAAACCCCCACTGGTTGGGTGCGATACATCATTATCAGCCCAGGGAGACAGCGAGATGGGAGAGAATGTGGAATTCCCCATGGGAATGTGGGGCAGGTCCTGTTCCCCTGCTGTGGATGAGGGGGATGAGCAGCCCCCAGCACCCACCAGTCAAAATGCTGGGAGGATGTGCAGTAGCAAACATGAAATAGTAATTTCCAGATATCCAAGGGCTGTGGAAGCAGCAGGCCAGGTGTGCTGTTCCACATGCTGAGCCATATGTGTTTGGGATCAAAGCTGTTTGAGCTCACACAGTTCAGGTGTTTGCTCAGCACTGAATTGTGAGCAGATCCAGCCACTCAAATTGCAAAGCAACAATAGAATTGTCCTCAAAGGGCAACTTTCAACCTCCTCAGGTTTTTCTCTTTCCCCTTTCCCTTTGCTTTCTGTCATTCATGAAAGATTGGAGATGAAATCTGAGGGAAGGTGGCTGTGGGTGCCACAGTGAGGGGCAGAGCTGCACCCATGGGTCCAGCAACAGGTTCCCCTCATCCCACTGTCCCCTCAAAACTAGGGGGTATTCAACTTGATTTCAACCCATGGTATTCCACTGCCTCTCCATCCATCCACCACTGCCAAGAGCAACCCTTCCCATTTCCTGAGCCAGGGACTTTATTTCATCCCACTCTTACCTCTGCCCACCTGGGGCTGAGCTGTCATACAAAGACACTGGATGGGAAAAACCCAGGAGCTTTCTCAACACCACTGAGCACATTCGTTACAGAAAGAGATATTTATTTCTTTCAGCATATGACAACTTGAGTCAGCCTTATCTGACCCAAACACTTTGTTGATTAGAGAAGCACATCCTGGGCAGCAGAGCCATCTTGGCATGGCACAGGGAAATGCCAGCAGGTCCGAGGTGGTGTTTGGAGACAAGAAATCACCTTGAAGTTCAAAGGCTGGGGAAGGAGATAGTCACCTTGGAAACTAGCCATGTGAGACATCACTGAGACCTGGCCAGTGCTGGCTGCCCAGCCCTGGGGGATGCTGGCCATGGACCAGAGGAATGCTGAACATGGACACTGAAGGTCCCATGCCAAGTGCAGGCAGGGAAAGAGAGGAATCTCCCCACCTTCTCCAGCAGCAACCTCAGGCTTTCAAGCCTAGTTTGGTCTTTATGAAGTCACTTCTCATTCAGAGCTGAGAGGAGGAAAAGGATTCACACACCTGAGTGGCGGGTGCATCCCCTCCTTTTCCCTTAAAAACATGGATTGCAGATCTATCATCCACTTCCATGAGCAAAGTGTCTCTCACAGGTATTTTGCCTCAGTGCTATGGGTTGATGTGCCTATAAGAGGGTTTTGCAGCCCTCATTTACCTGTGGTTTGGAACAGGTAGTTGGCAACCCCTCTGAGCCAAAGAGACACTGAGAATAACCACACCACAGCCCGCTGGCTACATCAGAGGGAGCTGGATGGGGAGAAAAATCAGAATATGGCTGATGAAATGAAGAAATATGTCTTTTGGCTGCCCAGTGACATTATGTGGGGGTACCTTGAGCCCTAACATTTAAAGTTATCTTTCTCTCCCGCAATAACTTAAAGCATGGCACAGATGAAAGCATTTACATGCCCAGCAAAACTCTCCTGTGGAGCATTTGCAAAGCATCGCTGGCGACCGAGGAGGCAACAGCACGTCACTCACACCTGGCAGCACCACGAGGTCACACCAGTCCCCCTGCAACAGAGCCAAAACTGGAGCCAGGCCAGCCTGATACCCCTTCCCAGGCTGCTGTGGATCCTGGTCACCCTGTCCCCCCTGGGCCAGGACAGCCACGGCACCGCCACCACAGGGGAGACCGAGATTAAAGTCATCCCTTAAAAGTTTGTTGGCTGGTTTTTCCCCAGTGAGCTGATAAGAATCATCTGCTGGCACAGAGCCCCGGTGCTGCTGCTGCCTTTTCTCTGTGTGTACATACACACACAGACATATACGTGTTTATAAAATCCCCAACTTGGAATTGATGATGCCTGGTACGAAGCAGTTTGTCACCTGTGCTTTTATGATTACAGCAACTAAGGGAAGAGAGATGTCCTTTCAGATAAGCATTGAAAGGGGGGAAAAAAAAGGAGCTTTCAAAGGGTCTTTGTTCTCTTGAAGTGCTCTAGCTCCTGAAGCCACGGATTTCTCAGAGGAGGGGGAGGAAGGAGGATTTAAAAACAAAATGCGTCCTCATTTTCAAACTGTTTCACATTAGCAGTCATCAATTATAGAATTTGCCTTGACTAATGTTTCAGGCCATTATATCACCCTCTATGTTTATAATTGGATCCTAAATTAGGATTAATTCTCAAGGAAAAGGTTCTGAGCTAAACAGGTGATTTCTCTCTCTGGAGTTCTGACAACATCCTCATTACCCAACATTTGCTTTTTACATCGATACAGAGAGACCAAAAACCCTGAAGCACTTTTCACAGGTAACCCCAGGCTGAGTTTTAAGGGCTGGCCAGGGGCTGGTGGGGACCCCCAGGGCTGGTGAGGATGGGGGAACCACACTCTGCAAGGGTGGTTGGGGCTCTTACACCCCCCAGCAGCATTCCAAGGGGCACAGGATAGCACAGGAATGGAACTGGGGAATGCTGCTCCACAATGGTCTGCTCCCAGCACCCTCCCCCCTGAGTGCCCTGGACTCACTAGAGCCCTTCGATGACCAGACACTGAGGCCTCGTTATTATTTATTAACCAGTCAGTGTGTGCTTAATAGAAATTTCATTAGGAGCATTCAGTATAGATAGTCACCAGCCCAGAACCTACAAGTAATTATGTTTAATTATTATGCTGGTACGTTTGGAATAACGATATCTCCCGAGCACCAGGATTAAGGAGCAAAGTCAATTGGAACAGGAGCTATTTATTTTTTTGTCTTAACAGTTCCCCTCTGTTCTTAATTGGTTTTCACATTTCTCATTCATTGGTAAGTGCCGGAGAGAGACACCACACCACACTCAGCCCTTCCCATGCCAATGGCTCTGCCAAGGAGGGAGCACTTTCCTGGTACAGCAGGATGCTCACCCATGGGGCAGGAGTGGGTGAGGGCCCAGAGGGAAGCCAGGCTGGGGCAGCACACCTGGCACATCTCAGCTTGGCTCTCTGGAGACCCAAACACCTCATGCACCATCTCATGCACCTTTCCTGGAAATATCAAGTATTTTATCCCTAACAGCAGCTTTATGGATGGTTTCCTTTCCCTTCAGAGCACAGTTTGAGCTTCCACCCTGTGGGTTTCTGCATTTTGGCTCCCAGACAGGAAAGCTGCCCCAGCAAAGGAGACATCAAGCAGGAGCCCATGGGCAGCACCAGCCCTGCACAGTCCCTCACCCCTGCCAAGGCCACCCGCCTTCCCCCGGCCTCCCCAGCTGGGAGCCGGGAGGAATTAGAGCTTTTGGGAAGGAAAACAGAGCTACAGAGAGACACTGTTGAATGTAAATACCAGTTAAATATGCATTACCATATGCCTGTGCCTTTGCGGTCTGTTTGGAGGCAACGCGAGCCAGGGAGAAGATGCAGGAGCAAAGAGCTGGAGGCTCAGGAGAGCAAGCTCCTTCCCTGCCAGCCTGGCACCCCAGCCCACGCTGGAGCCAGTGCCCATGGAGATGAGCAGCTGTGGACCTGCTCCTGCTGTCCTGCCCATCGCCCTGCTGAGGCTGAGCCCACCCAAACCCCAGGACCGGCAGCGTTCCTGCCAAGGGAACCCCGGCCAGTGAGAAGGGGTGAAGAGGTTTCCCCACCAGCACGACACAGCAATCCCTGTGCCAGGGATGCAATCCTCAAACAAGGGATGAAATTCCCTAGCCAGGGATGTGATCCGCCCCGCAAGGGATGTGATGCCCCCACCCAGCGATGCCCCTGCCTGGGCACAAGCCTTGGTGAAGGCTGAGCCCAGATGGCAGCCGTGGCTGTCTAATTACACGTGCAGATGACATTAGCCAAAAAGGGCTGGTCTCGCCGGGGCTGTGGAGCAGATCAGACAGCCCGGCCGCAGGAGGGGGTCAGGGATTACGCAAATGGGATAACGCACTCGCAGGCGGTGCTGCGTAATTCCACATCCCCTTTTCCAGGGGTCCCGCTGCCTCTGTCTCATCCCCACATCTCGGCCCCACCTCTCACAGCGCTTGGCATCTGCCTCCACCCCGGGCACAGCTTGACTTGATCCGTGCGGGTGCAGCGGGAGGCGATTCCAAAAGGAGCATCGGGTGCTTTGCTGTCAGAGGGGAGCAGGAACAGTTTGGGGAAGGATTCATTCTCTCCCTGTCAAAGCAGCCAGCCAGCCAGCATTGCACACCCAGGGGACCAAGGTGGGGGAATTCAACAACCACAAAGGCTCCCTGCCCATTTATTATTTAATACTACATCTGAAGTGTTAAGAACACACCAAGATCCACAACAAAGTCACCCAGCTCGACTACAGAGTTACAGCATGGACAGGGTCCGTCCCCTCCTTCCCCAAGGCACAGCTGCACAGGGCACTGCTGCTCCTGGGATCCATTCCCCAGGTTCCATCACACCCCTGCAGCAAAACTCAGCTGCTCTCAGACACAAACAATGGTTTCTCACAGAGCACAGTATTTCTCCAAACGCCTGTGGAGCAGTTGTGTTGGTGTCAGTGTTATAATGATGCACCCCAAGATCCCCCACTAAATCCTGGGGTGCAGGACCTTCATCCCTCCCTCCAAACACTGGGCAAGGGGTGGACCTGCTGCCTGCTGTGGCAGCTCATGTCTTTGTAGAGTGAAAATACTTCATGGGGTTACACAAATAAACCCTTCCTGCCTCAATCCCTCTTTTGAGAGGTGATGGTGAGCAAGGAGGAAAAAAAACAGACAAAAGATAGACTGCGGCAGCAGCTCTACACCTCTCCCCAGGGAGGGTCGTCCTTAGAGAAGCTGTTTCAGGGAAGTGAATTGACACAGGCAATTACCGGGATGTCCAAAGGAACTGGTCCAGCGAGTCCCTGCAGCTCAGCAGCCACGAGCAGACAGCACTGAAGTACAGACACTTCTTCACAGGGCCCACATTCTGCTGTCTGAGAGCTCACAGCCCCGGCTCTCACAGGTGTGACAGCCCTCACCAGGACTGGACAAGGATCCTGGGACCAGTGATGGCCTCGGGACATGCATGGATGTCCTGACTGACATTGTTCTTCTGGAACTGTGAGAGATGTGCTGAACGACCCGGGTGGGATCAATGTTTGGAGACCCAGTGGGACCAGGACACGTCCCGCGTGTCAGGCAGGAACAGATCATGTACCCCAGATTGTTCCTGGCCCTGAAACCAGCAACAGGCACAGGGAAGCTGCACTTACACCTGTCAGGGATGTAGGCACAGCTCTTGCATCCTTTAACAGACACCTAAAGCCCTTCTTGGGGGGAGTCACACACTGCAAAGTCCCCGTCCCTGCTGGCACAGAGTACCTGTCACACCAACATGGGAAGGGCCAGCCCAGATGGCATTTCTAGGCGGAAAACAAGCCTTTTCCGGCTGGAGAGCACCGCAGCATTTGACCTCATTTTGTTCTGCTTCCCTTTGCAACTCTCAGCAGTTTTTGGCCACTCTCCAGTTTCTCCAGCCATTTTTCAACTCTGCCTTCAGCAGTGGGCTGGAGCCAGCCTGGAGGCTCCACAGCCATAAACCTTGGGCTGAGCTGGAGCAGGGGGAGCCCCCAGCCCTGGATGCTGCTCTAGGGCTCAGGGCAGGCAGGGGGACCTGTCCCAGCCCAGCGCCTGCTCCTCAAGCTTTTGGCAGGGACACAGCCAACTCTAATTGCAATTTCCATTCTGGTGGCTGCGCTCTGCAGGCAAAATCGGTTCTGTCTCTATAATGAGTCACTCCTGAATATCAATCCACGCAGGGTAAAATGGAGACAATAGCTGCTTACATGCATAGTGAGTTAATTATGAGCATCTGCTATTAATCTTGCTATCAGACTGCTAATTGCTCCTTCTCCTCCGCAAAGGCGTACTGGAGGTGAACCGGCTTTGCCGCCCTTCCCTGAGCCCTGACTTGCTCTCGCAGAAGCTCTGGGGCCCTGTAATCAGGATATTATCCCCAGGGACACAGCTGCACCCACACCTGCAGGCAACACCAGAGGGGTTCAGACCCCAGGAAAGGGCATGAGCCCTCTCAGAGGAGGGTGAGCCCCCTCTGGATGAGGATGAACCCCCTTGGAGGAGGATGAGCCAGCCAACCACTTGGTTTCTGGATGAAGGGACTCCCCAACAGACTGGATGCTGTACCTCCCCACCGATGCCATGGGGCAGGGTGGCACACCATGGGATGGGAGCCACCTTGAAGGGTGTCAGGGTGTGGGAAGAACACTGGGAAGGTGGGGGACAGCTCCCCCCAACAGCCACCTCCACAGGGACCCTGTCAACTGGGAGCCTTCCGGGGGGGAAGGGGACGTGCAGGGGAGATGTCGAGTTGCACTCTCGCAGGTGAGGACTTGACATCTCATGTGTAATGAGGAAAGAAAATGCATCAAGAGCATTTGGGGAAGATGACAGCAGATCAGAACTGCCTCCTTCTCCCACAGATTTATTGTGTCAAGCAGTCACTCAGGGAAGCAGCAGCAGGCACTGTCAGCAGCCTGGGCATGGCAGGCTGGAGAGCCTGGCCCTTTGATCCGGCGGGCGCTCCGCGATGGATTTAGACAAACTCCCGGTGATTGCCTAACAGGAGAGCAGCTCGCACACCTCAATTAGCTGCCGAGCAAGGTAAGAGCCCGAGCTCATCTCATTAAGGAGCTGGTGCGTTTCCCCACAGCCCAGGAACGAAGTGCTGCAGTGGGAGTGATGGGGATCTGATGTCGGGGGCACTGACCCCCCTGCTCCCAATCCCACATACTTGATGTTTGGACAGGGAAGCAGCCAAGGCCACTTGTAGCCTCTACAAGGCTTTCCTGGCTGAGAAAGGGGTTGGGAAAGCTCAAACAACAGCTCCTGGAAAGGGATGCTCAGGGCCTCATCAGCATGTGAATAAACTGCAGATTTAATCTGAGCTCAGAGTATTCACCATGGGATGTAGGAAATGTTTACTCCCGTATTCTGAAAAGCCTGAGACAAAAACAAACCCGATGCCGTTTCCTCCTGCTTGTCCCCATCTCCATCCAGTCTGGATGGGTGCCCTCTGGTACCCAATGCCAGGGCTCCATGGTGCCTGCAGGGTCCTCATGGCCTCTCTAGACCCCCACCAAAGGAGCTGAGGCAGCAGTCTGAAAGCTTTGCCACCAAAAACAGAAGTCCAGGTGCCCTCCAGACCACAGTGCTGGCTCCATCCATCCCTCCCTCAATCAGAGCTGCCCATGGTCTGGAGGCAACCAAGCCAAGTTTGTCCCTCATCCCACTCTCCCACACCAGGTCAAGCCCTGTGTCTTGAAGCCTCATCACCCTCACACTGCAGAGCCCCGCAGCAGCCAGCCAAAGGGAGGGAATTCAAGGTATTTTAAGGCACTTGGAAATCTTCCGTATCGATTTCCCCGTCTCAGTAATTAGATGTAGCGATTAGACTCTCTCACTACGCGGCGGGGCGGCTCCGAGCGGAGCTTCCCGGCAGTGTTTACATCGGGGATGCTCATGCAACCTCATCCTCATGCACAGCAAACAGCCCAGCTGTGTGACCGGAGACACCTCCCCGTGAATCTGGCACCGGGATGCGATATACATAATATATAACAACCATGTTTATCAGACGATAACACATCGCAGCTGCTGGTAAACGAGCGCGCGAGCCTTGAACTGCACGGAAACTTCATGTATTATTTAAAATACTTTCCCATGAATCCTGTCAAATCAAGCCCAGGCTGTGCCCATGAGGATCGTGGTCGGGTACTGCGGTGCTGCCTCGAAATGCTGATGCCTGGCAATGCTGATGCCTGGCAGTGCCAAGCCCGATTGCTGGGGAGTCGGCACCCCACTGATTCCATCCCTTCCTCCAGGGAATTTTCCAGGTATTTCCATTCTTCGGGCAGTACAACAGCCCTCCCACCTCCACCGACTCACAGGTGCTCCACACACTCAGCACCCAGCAAACCAGCTCCATCTCAAGTTGCTTCTGCATCATTCACTGCATGAACCCCTGTGCTCCTGGAGCTCCCACAGGCAGGACATCCCTCCACCTGCCTTGCGTGGATGAGGATTTAGCACCAGCTCCTCCCTGAGAGCTGCAGCAGGAACAGGCAATATCGATCCCAGCTTATGCCCCAGTGAGTGCAGCCACGTTTGCTCAGAGCTGGGATAATTTGGAGATTGTGCTGTAATGAACAGATGATGTATGTTTCAATATACAGAACAAGGAAAGCCATGGAGACCTCAACCAGGTAAATTGGAAGGAGGTCTCTCCAAGGACATTCACAGCTCCTCAGCAGAAGGGCAGGCCATGACGTGAAGCTACAGGATCCAATCCCAGGGAATGCTTGATAGGGCAGTGGGGCAGGGAGAGAGAATCATTTGGGATTGAAAAGCCCTCTAAGATCATCAAGCCCAACCATTATCCCAGCACTGCCAAGTCCACCAATAAACCAAGTCCCTAATGCCAACCTCCACAGCTTTTAAATGCCTCCAGAAATGGGGACTCCACCACTACCCTGAGCAGCTGTGTCAGGGCTGGACAACACTTTCAGTGAAGAAATTACTCCCAATATCCAATTTGAGCCTTCCCTGGCACAACTTGTGGCCATTTCCTCTTGTCCTGTTGCTACCTGGGAGAAGACACCGACCCCCACTTGGCTACACCCTCCTGTCAGGAAGTAGAGGTAGATGGTCAGAGAGGCAGCAGGAAAGAGACACCAAGCAAAGGACCTCTGAGAGCAGCATAAAGCCAATTCATCCCCAAAATCCCACCAGGTTGGGAAGACCCTGCCAGGGAGGGAAGCAGCTCAAGGAAAACATCTATGCTCTGCCGGGAATCTCAGCAGCCCTTTCCCCTCAGACACTGCCTGCATTGGGTTTCTCCCTGGATTTCAGTGCTGAAGCAGCCCAGTGTGCTCTTGCTCAGCAAGGGAGCAAAAGACAAATGGTTTAATATGTGCTAAATCCAGGCTCCAGCTTCACCACTTCCTTTTGTCTGTTTTCTTCTCAGTATTTCCTACTGCCCCAGATAAGAATGAATGCAGTGCTGTCATTAAAGTCCTCCTCTGTATCATGTACAGTGGTCAAGGCAGTTTGCCCCACTATCTGCATTTTTAAAGGTGTTTCAAATCCAGGCTTGCTTTTTCACCAGGAAAATAAACCAAACCTGTGTGCCAAGCTGGAATAATCCATCCTTGACTGCAACTGAGACGGAGGCTGCTGCCAGGGCCAGCAGGAGGGAAGGATCTCTCTGCCAAGCTGCATCTCTGCTCCCGCCTCCGCTTTCCCACCCACAGATGATGATGCTCAAGTGCTTCCCCAGGAGCAGAAGGCTCCATCCCTCCCTGCCTGCCCGTTATTCCTGCATTCCCTGTAGCAGAATCCGAAGGGTGCAGCCAAGGATGGATTAATCTCAGTCTCAGAGGCATTTCCCACAACACCCACCTCCCCCTGAGCATCTTGTCCCATTGTCCCACTGCCCACCAGGATGCTGCTGCCTCATGCCAGTGCCTAACCAGGGCTCCCGTCCATCCCCAGCTCCTTATTTCTATATTTCCCATTCAGCCACCCACATACAGCCTGAGAGAAGAAACCAAGGGACCTCTTTTTGTTTGGGGAAAGAAAAACTGCCATAAATTTATGTACTTAAAGGATTTCTCACCAGAAAAGAGCCCCTGGAGACTCCCATTTTCCGAGAGTGAATCTCACACCTAATCACAAAGTGCTGCTATTTACCGTATCTGTGAGGAAGCAGCAGCTCTGTCCCGCCTTTCCCAACGTCTATTTACCAAATCCATTTGCAAGTCTAAAATTTAATCAGCCAGGTTTCATCTTAGAGGCATTAACATTCAAATGGAACTCACTTCCAGGGATGGAGCCGGAGTAAGCCGAGGCATTAATACCGGGCAGCTCCGAGCTCAGGGTGCAGTGAGTTGCTCACAGGTTGGCCACAAGCTTGGAAACAGGTTGGGGATGGGAAGGGCAGGACCCCCCAAACCTGATGGGCAACACTGTGGAGGTGACACAGGATCATCCCCAGCCTCCCCCACGAGGGACCCCAGCAACAGGTTGGTGACAATTAAAGCTCTAGTCCACACACCATCTTAGACCTCTCCTAAAAAAATAAAAAACATTACTTTGGAATAAACACTCAAGGCTCCAAGGAAATCCTCTCAAGGGGGGTGGAAAGGAGCTATTCCCAGCACCACGCCTGCAGCTCATGCCTCAGGGGAGGGATTCGTTAGCTCGTGCTCATAAAGCAAGTTTTATGGGCTGCCCTGCTCATTGGGATGGACAGCAGGGCCACACTTGACCTCGGGGGGAAGAGGAGACAGATGATGACAGGAGCCAATGGTATTTTATACCACCCAGATTAAGGGGCCCTGCAGAGCAGCCAAGCTGGGCTGCCCACAGGACAGACATAACTCAGAGGGACACACTGACACTGCAGCAGAATCCAGCAGCTTCATCAGAGGCAGGAGCACTGCATCTTTTGGGGAATTTCATGGGATTTGGGTCCACAGGCAGCTGCTCTGCAGACAGCCTGGGTGGGTAACTCAACCCAACAGGCACAGAGAAATGCTCTGCACAGCCCTCATCTCCTCACTGCCCAGTGGGGCTCCCCACTGCCTTCCTGAGGACTAGGATCCCTCCATAGCCCAGAATCCTTCCCTGGGGACCAGCATCCCTCCCTGGGAGCAAGGATCCTTCCCTGGGGATTGCAAAGACAAGGACTAAGTTTCAGTCTGGTTAAACCATTTTCTCTTATGCCAATTCTCACTTTGCTGATGCCCCAGCTTCCTCCAGGAGATCAGGGACATGGACAGGCTGCTCCAGGGTGCCACACAGAATCCAAGATCATGAAGTGACATTTCTCTGTCCCTGTACCCAGCCAGGGCCCATGGCACCACAGTGAATCATCTGCTCAGCTGATGTATCCAGAACATCAGGAGTCACTGGGGCTCCTTTCATTCCCCTCACCTCCCTCTGTTTCCAGCTCTGACAGATTTTAATTATTTGCACCACTTTCTCATTAAATTTGCTCTGGTGCTTCTCAGTGGCACCTCTGGCAGGAACCAGTGGCACTCAGGACCTGTGAGGGCTGCTGAATGGTGCCTCCAGCTCTGCCTCACACTGGGGCCATCCAGGACACACTGAGCTGGCAGCTGGGTTGGGGAGGGAATTACAAAGCTCTTGGAAGTGTCCATGATGGGTAAAGGTGACACACAGTTCATCCAAGCTCCAGCTCAGGGAGGGCAAACACATGCCTGGCTCTGCAGGCAGGGATGCTCCATCCAGCATGGCTGGGCACCAGCCCCACAGCAGCCTCTTCCCTCTGGAAATAACCTTTGCTAGGCTTTATTAGGAGACATAAAAAGCAGGAGAGGGAGTGTGAGTGAAGACAGGCAAGAAACATTATGTGTCTTGCTGTGAGAGCCTGCGATGGCTTCGGCACCAATAAATAAATAACAGAAGAAATATTCCCCTGGGTCCCTCTGACATATCTAATTGATATCACCAGGGCTCTTCCATGAAGCAAACAGGAATCTAATCTATGGCCTCGTACAGCCGAATGGAAGCAGCAGGGTGGTTGCCACGGAGCCTCCTGCTCCTGACAGAAAAGCAGAAACCAATTCCAGGCAGTCCCGTATCCCAAAAACAGAGGGCCTGGAGAAGCAGCGGCTGTGCTGGCCTTGTAAAGGAGCTCCACTGTAGTTCTTGGGGAAAATAGAATATTCCTGAGATTCCCCAGGGGAAAGAAATCAAACTGAGGGCTGGGGAGGAGGTGGTTCCGCACTGGAATTTTCCAGCTGTGCCCCAAAAGCACCGGCCCCTACATGAGCAGACAGTGATGCTGAAGGCTGGCTCCCATCTGGTGCCTTGTCCGGCTCCGTGCTGGAGCTGTGCCTCCACGGAGATGCCCTGAGCCACCTCAGCTGCCACCTCCCACCTTCCCTGTTTAATTAACTCCCTTCTGATGTAGGTAATGGAGCTATGGAGCTCTTAAACAAAGATTTAATCAGCCCTGCCTCTGCACTGGCAGCATCCACCTCCCTTTGTTAGATTGGTGTGAAATCCAGGGCACAGCCAGCCCGTGACAGAGTCCTCACTGCTAATGGCAGCCAGAATCCCTTGTGTCCCTGGATAGTCCAGCTTTTGAGTTCTCTGGACTCTTCTCTGTGTATCAAAGAGTCGCCCGGGTCATTGATTTTTAGCGTCATGCAAATGGAGCCAGCAGGGAGCTGGCAGCTCCGGCACATTATTATTTAGGATGGATAAACTCTTATCCCGAGTTCCCAGCACCTCACTGAGGCCAGGGGAGGGTTTCTGATTTATCGTGATTGTTTTCAGTCCTGTGGAGGAACGGCAGCAGCGAGTGGAAGGGAGGGGAGCGGGCACAACCACTTCCATCACAGGGCCCTGGCAGCACAAGGGCAAGTGGAGGAGCCCCAACCTGGCTCCCTCCAAAAGGCAGGGCTTGTGACCTCCATCATGGGCTTTGCAGGGAGCACTGGATCCATTGGAGAAGGGCACGAAGGGAGCACCTGACACACGGCCACTGCAGCAGGTGGAGTAGCCAAGCAGATATAAAACCCCCCCATACAGAACCAGACACCCCTCACCAAGAACCAACACACAGAGACATCACGAACAGCACCAGGAATCACTGCCGAGGTTGGAAGCATGGTGATGGACAATGAACAAGATGCTGATCAGTGGGCAGAAAGCAGCCATCCACAGCTCCCCAGAGCCCTCACCCACCCCCAGCCTGCTCTGCCCCCACCAGCAGCTCCTTCCCGACCCAGAGACGATTGTGGATAGATTGGCTGCCGGCAAACGGCAATAGCTTTGCAGAAAACCATCTTAATAAGTGCATCTCCCAGCCAGGGGTGAGAAGCAGCAGCTGAAGCGCCGGCGTGGATGTCAAGTTACAAATGAGACATCCAACTGCTTCATTTATTAGAGGGAATCAATTCGACTTTTCATATTCACCAGGAGTTTGAGGCAGGAAGGACCCCATCAGCTGCCAGCACTCAACCCCTGCTCTCCAGCTCGATTCAGCACACGGGGGAAGGAGGGAATGAGAAATGTCTGGCTGCACAGCATCGCCAAAACACACCAGTGCTGTTCTCCAGGCCCAGGAGGGGAACAGTGAGGAGAGAATTCCTATCCCCCCAGCTCTGCTGGGGACAGGTCCAGGTAATGGCAGCCAGAAGATGGACAATTCCATGGGAATGTGGATGTCTTTGCACCAGGGAGCCTTGGCTCTGCCCTTTAGATGAAGCCAATGGGCTCTGTGTGTGTGTTTGTGCACACAGTTTAATCCTCCAAGAGCTGTAATTGCCACTGTACAAAAACATTACAGGTCACTGGAAGCAATTTAATGATAATAAAAATTTAAAAAAAAAGAACAAACCAAAACCAACAAAACAAAACACAACAGGAAATGAAGCAGCTGCCATCCTCGATTTTCAGGCTTCTTTATCATGCAAAAAGAGCCTGTTCATTTCTCCACAGACACTTAACACATCCACAACTGCAACAGAAAGGCCTCCTCATCCTGCCCTGCACCCCACATTCACAGGTGTGGGGACAAGGACCACCACCAAGGCCAAATGAGGAATGGACAGTGTTTGGGAATCTTCAGCCTCTTTTCAGTCCCTTCAAACTAATTAATCCTCACAACCTGAGCTTGGTCAGCTCTTTTTCACAAGCAATTTACTGAAGCATGTGGCCCTTCACCACAATCCAATGGGTTTGAGTGAATTCCTTTGCTGCTCACAGTTGCTCAATGAACCTCTAAGTGAACTTATTGCATCTCTGTGTTGTTTAGAACCATGTGCTTCATTCCTGTCAGCCTCTTCTTTGCTTCTCTAACAGCCCTGGGCTTGGGTTTTCTGTACAAGCAGTTGCACCCTGCCTTACTGCTTGGCCAGGTGAGTCCAGAGCCTCCAGATGGAAAGGTGGCTGGGAACCCCTCCATGCAACACATTTGTGAGGACCTGTTGAGTTCTCAGCGACAGGAGTAAACTTACACAACCCCTGAGAGCACAGAATTCAGTACTCAGGGCTCCTGCTGAAGAGAAACATGGTCTGCATTTGTCTGTGCCCAAATGCTGATGTCCCTGTGACAAACTGAGCAGATGGTGGTGGGCAGCACCCCCAAACAGGGGGTCTTCCCTCTGTGCTGGGAGAGCCACACTGTTGTGTGAGGAGCAAACCCTTCAACAGAGACTGTACCTTGGTGAGATCCTGCTCCAGCCCAAGCAACCATGATTGGAAAGAAAACTCATGCTGGCATTGCTCCCTGTGCCCAGCATCCCTCCCATCCCTCGTGGTCTCCCTGCAGTTCCCTTTCCCCTGGAAAACCACAGCTGGCTCCCTGGGCTGGCAGGGCTGGTGCCAGAGCTCCAGCAGCTCCCAGTGTTGCCCAAACCCCCCAGGACAGGACTGCAAGAGCCTTTGGAATGAAGGATCACTGCCCAAACACACACAGAGAGTTCCCCAATTTTCAGGGGAATTCTGGAAGCATCTCTGCCCACTGTGGTGTGGAACAGAGTGGTGCTGCTTGTCCCTGCCTGTTGCTCCCTCTGCCAGGTCCTGCCACTTCTATGTCCCATCCAGAGCCACAAAGGAGCACGAGCAGGGTCTCGGGGCCCTTCCTGCCTCTGCCACACTGGCACTTGTCAGAGCCAGGCAATGGCGACACTGTTATTATACATGGCCTCAAAGCCCATTCAAGGCACTGGAAGATGAATTATGTTTCATTTATATCAAAGAAGCAATCTCAGAGCCCATTTGTGATCAAATTTGCTGTCAGAGAAACTTTGCTTTATCTCATTACATCTGATATCTCTTGGCTTCTTGTCCTTGAGACTATTAAAGTTTAATGTCAAATTCGAGATGAAATGGAATCGTTGCTGTATCATCTCATCAGGACCTGGTGCGCCCCGTCCATCCTCGCCATCCTGACAACTCATTACACCAGGGCAGCTGGGGAGAGGAGGATGAGCAAGGAAGGCACTGTGGGTGTGAGGGAGGATGAGCAAAGCACCAACCAGCACCTCAGGGATGTGCATCCTCAGAGTGCCTCACGCAGCAAGGGGGGATTGGGGGACGAGGGGCTGAGCAATGGTGAGGGCTGGCACAGCCACCACCCCACTGTGCCACTGCTGCTGGGGAGCTCAGAGCCACAGACCAGGTAATCCCAGGCCTGGAAACCATCAAAAGCACTGCACTTTGGTCCTTCTGAGACCAAGAGGGGCCCACAGCACAGTAAGGGGTTTGAAATGCAGAGCCAGGTTGAGAAACAGGCCTCTTTGAGGTGAAACATCCTCTCGGAATCATTTAGTCTCTCTGCAATCCTGCTTCCTGCAAAGACTAAACACCTTTGATGATCGGCTTTAGTGGGCTCCCAGGAGAATTCCCTGGAGCCAGCTCGTTCAACCGCCCGAAATGTGCGGCACAGAGGGGTCTGCCGGGTCCAGATTAAAGCCAGTCCTCCCAGACTGATCCATAAAAGCATCCAGAGGCAAACACAACGTGATTTTTCAGCTCTCCAGGAAAATAATTCCCAGGTGCTGCTCTTCCCACCTCTCTAAACAGGCACTGGGGGTTCCTGCCAGCACTAAGGAAAAGGGCAGGAGCAGAGTGGGCTGTGGGGAGCACAGCAGCAAGGGAAGGACAGGGAGAAGCTGTGAGTCCCCAGTTCCCCTGGACACAGATCCTGCAGTTCCCACCATGGGGATACCAGCTCAGGGCAGAGAGCACAGACAGGAGGGAAGGACTAAGAGAAGAAACAGCATTGCCCTGAAAAATCTGCTTCTGAGAAGGAGTTATTATCCATCACAGGAGAAAAAAGGGAAAATACAAACAGAAACTTCCCGACAGTCACTCACACAATCTCAAAGCCCACTGCAAAAGCAGAGGAGAAGCACAGAGCCATGATGGGGCGAGTTCTCCAGGTACCCTCTCGTTTTCAGGTGCCCAACCTTCGACTCTCTGGCTGGGAATTTCAAAGCAGCCAAGGGACGCAGAGGCACAATTCCTGCCTCATTGCAAAAGTCTCAAGGAGTTCAGTCTCTGCAGATTAACAAAGGGAAGGTGATGAGGTGACTTGATCAAAGTCTTTAAATACCTACACAGAGAACAAAAAAAAAATTGATAATAGAGGGCTCTTCAGTCTAACAACAAAGGTGGAAAAAAAAAGCCCCAGCAGCTGGGAGCGGGAGCCAGACAAGTGCAGCCCAGACATCAGGCACAGGTTGAGGGGAATAAAACATCAGGAGCTGGGCAAGAGATCTCAGCACCTGGAATGTTGTAACCCCAACAGGGATTTTGGGTAGGAAATATCTTCCACTAAATGAAAAGCACATCAGGGAACTCCTCCAGTCCCTGTTACACAGGATGGACAGCCAAAAGCAGCCACTCTCCAGCTGTATAATTTACAGGAGAAGCTATTCCTTGTAAAGTACTGGCTGACTAGATCCCCTGGGTACATAAATCAGGACACCTCTGTCCCCATGGCTTCAGACAATGATGGAAGCCCTGCCAAGAGTGGAGTGAGCCAGGGCAGAGTGAGGGGGCATGTGGCTGGAAGTGACCCCCAGCCCCGAGGTGGTGAATCAGCCCGGACATCCCTCCTGCCCCTCTGTCCCTGGCCTTTCCACGGAGCTTCCTGTGGGGATCAGCTCCTGTGATTTGTTGTCTTGGGGGTCAAACCATTCACCCCACACTCCTCCAGGGGCTGAGCGAGGCAGGAGAGCTGTACGAGGTGGGATGCCTCAGCTCCAGCAGCATCTGGCCAAGCCCATATTTCCCTGGAGCAGCTGGGGCTGCGTGTTGGTGGACGTGTGTTTAACCATCACCAGTGTCAGTGGATACACACCCAAGCTGAGCTCCAGCTGCACCTGTAATTTAACCGATCCATCCCGCAGAGGGAATTCCCGGAGGGAACAGCGACTTTATGCACAATCAACACACCACGCTACGGGCTGGATCCTACAGGTACCCAAGACTCAGCCCAGCCCTTGAGGCTCCCACCGCCCCGTCTCCCCCGGGATTACTGCGGGAGCCGGCACCCAGGGCAAAAGCTGCCAGGGATAAACACAGAATCCTTTCTTCAAAGCGGCAAGCGGCTTTTCCAGCCTGCGCTAAACCTCTGGCATCAATAGCCGCTAAACACATCATCATCCACACTTAAAAGAATCAACAGCAGCCTTCATTAGGGCAGCAGGCAGGGGCCAGGGCTCTGCTTTTGTGCTTTTCTGGGTTTAATGGGTTAGTTATGGCACTTTCAAAATGAATGAACTCCGAGCCCAGAGCCCCCAGCTCAATTGTCAGTTATTGCTGGCAGTTTATCAGCATTAACTGATTAGGCTCAGGATGATGGATGCCCCTGCCTGCGCCTGGTGCGGGCCGAGGAGAAGCCGCCTCTCCCTCGGTTCCTCTGTCACCCCGCAGTAATTGCCGGCTCTAATTCCCCCCGCCGCCACCTCCAGCAGCAGCTTTTGTTTTCATCCTCTCGCAATCACAGAGAAGTCATAATAATAAAATAAAATTCAAATGAGAGGGAAGCTCAGCCCCGGCAGAATTTAATTGATGATCATTACACTTTGGAATCTAAACTCTTTTAATTTCATTGTGTTTCACGGAGATGAATTATGAAATTACGGCTGGCCAATTACTGATCCTGCCTTGGCTTTGTGTGTCTTTCCATTCCTTCTGCCCCTCCAAACACCCGACTCTTTCTTTTGGGAAGGATTGGTAGAAAAGGGGAAACATTGCCCAGTATCCCTTGAACATCTTCCCACTGGGGGAAGGCACTGAGACAAGAAAAAAAGGAGGGCTGGGGTGTTTAATTCATTGGTTCCCAGCAGGAACTGTAGATGGTGGCTCCTATGGATCTTCTGTCCCCAGAGCTCTGCCCTGGTGCCACCAGGCAAGGAACATTCTGAAGATGCCCAGGGATACCAGCACCAGCCTGCACCTCAGAGGTGGCTCTGGAGCAGGAATGGAGGGCACCCATCTGGCAGGAACCTTGCAATGGTCTTTCAAGGGGCTGTGACAGAGGGAGATCTGGAAAATCAAGGCCACCCTCTGTGTGATGCCACAGGAACGCCATGTCCCTGAGAGCCAGGCACTTTGCACATCTCACCCAGCAGCACCAGCTCCAGACACTGACACAGCCCAGCAGACACACGGTGCATCATTCCTGGAATCTCTTTCAGAGAGCCTGTTCCTCAGGGCTCTCAAAGACACCATGCCTTAAATTCCTCCTTGTTTTGTTTCATTCGCTGCCAGGATTTTGCTGTAAGTGGAGCTTGCTTTGCCTGCTACAGGAAGGGAGAGAGAGACGTGCAGACACTCGCGATGCTGCACAGACTCGCAGGTCTCTCCCACGCTGTCTGCTCCACTCAGCAGCTCATGTCTCCTCCTCAGCACTGCCATGCAGCCCACCAGTGAGCTCACCCAGCCCCTGCACCTCCATCCCAGCCTCACCACCTCCAGCTCCCACTGGGAAGCTGGTCAAACTGGGAAAACCCACCCCACACTCCAGTTCTGCCCCCTCACTGGAAGTGAAGTGCTCTCCCCAGTCCTGCACTTCAAAAACCCAGGCACAACTCAACAGCTCATTCAGAAAATCAAACCAAACAGTGGCTGACAAGTGCTGAGGCACCAGCAGCAGTGTCAGAGCAGCCTGGCAGTGGATGCACCGTGGGAATCCAACACAAACTTATCTCCTGGACCTGCTTCCAATGGGGTTCATTACAGAGCTGCCTCCTGTTTTGGCTTGGGTTTGGGTTTTTTCCCTAGGGCTGAATGAGAAAATAAAGCCTTTTGCAAAACGTCACTGGAAGAAAAATACAGGCCACCACCAGAGTCCCGCCAAATAAATAAATAAGTGGAAAGTGATAAATTTTGGCTGTCTTATAAAGACAGACCAGCATTGCTTATCGGCCACGATGTGACCAGATAGCAGCCTCAGAAAACAGGCACTGGGCCTTGGGTAATAAATGAAAGCAATAAAGGCAAAGTGGCTCCTCTGAGCTATAATTGAGCCCTGCGGCGCCAGCGAGAGCCGTTCCCCTCTGCAGGGGTTGCAGTGTGGGCAGCCCCCCAGGGAGGGGTGCAGGGATGGGGGTACCCAGTGCCTCTCCACGGAGGGTGCTGCTGCCCAAATGCCATTCCCAGTGGTGAGGGCTGCTCCTGCCACCACCCAGGATAACAACAGAGAGCAGGAGGGAGTTCAGGGCTCTGCATCTCCCGATAAACATCCCTGGAGCAGTTTTCCTTAAAGAGGTGTCTATTTAGCACCATTTCCGTCACAAGCGGCTGCTTTGCATTTCTTCTGCCTTTATTAAAACTGATTTTCTATTTGCTCCACACAAGCCGATCTGATTACATTTCCATTTTCCCCTGAAGAGAGGGTCTCGCTCTCCTAAGGCAAAATGGAGATGGGGCTTGGCCCCCCCCGCCTCCTGTTCAAGGGCTCTTCTGCCAGGGAGCGAGGATGAGGACCAGCTTCCAGAGCCGGAGCCGTGCTCTGCAGCATCCCGCATCTGTTTCCATGGGGACACAGAGGCAGCGATTCAGCAGGCCTGATCCTGCCTGTGCCTGCAGAAACACCAGCCAGGACTCATTTCAGCCAAGAAGCTGGATTTGCCTCACAGGGAGGCAGAAGCAGGTGAATCCAGGCAGGAGCCAGAAGAGATACCTGTCCTGGCACACTCCCCTTTGGGCTGGCAGCTGGAGCATCTCCACACCCATGGGCTCACCCACCCTGGGATGCATCTGGGCACCACCAGCCTTCCTACACAGAGGTTTTTCCTCCTTGCCTCTTCCTGCTGCCCATATTGCATCCCCACGGGATGTCTCCTAAACTCGCCTTCCCTGTGTCCTGAGGGGGTACTCAGGTCTGGCATCAGAGGGAAAGATGCCGGTAAAGCAGGTGCTGATAAATAGGTCAGCAATTCATCCCCCAGCAAGGCCTATCGGGGCTGGCACGGTCCCAGCAGGACCATAAGCATCATTAGAAGCCACAGCCAAGCACAGGAGCCCTCCTGCTAATGGTGAGAGAATGGGCCAGCAGTGAGGTCTGGGACAGCCACCACATCCCTGTGACTTCCAAACCCACTAACAGTGACTCCAGGGCTACAAAGCAATGAGGAGTTTTTATTTTGGATAAAGATTTTCTTAAATTTATTTAATTAGGAAGCATCCATTAATGTCCCTGCCTTCTACAAGGCTCCAAACTCTCTCCCTGTCTTCCCCTCACGCTCCTCACCAACCTTGTGGAAAGCCATTACCAGGAAGCAGCTTTGAAGTCCCAACTTTATTAAGATTGATTCCGCCTGCCTCCAGTTTTGACAAGTCCAAAGCAAATATGCAGGGCCACGGGGAGATTTGGTAATAATTACCATCTTTAATTACTACTAAAACATCAATTGCTCTTGTTCAATTAGTATCAGAGATCCAGGCATGGCAAATTTTGTAGCACAAAATAAGCTGAAAATTGATTTCCGAGCACTTAACAGAGATCCCAAATTGCAAACCTGATAAGGGGCGCTGGCAGAGCACGGGAACCAGCAGGGAGGGATCGCACCGATGGAACGGCTTCAGAGGAAGATTAATACCTTGTAAACTTGTGTACATTGAGTAGGAGTGACTCATTAAGGGAGCACGAGGGAGGGGACAGTGCACTGACAAGGACAGAAGCAGTTAGAGATGAAACCACAGGTGGAGCTGTGGCTGGAAAGGGGGTACAGCAACTCTCCTCTCACCGATGCAGTGCCCCCCACCATGGTCATCATGGAATTAGTTTGGAAAAGGCCTCTGAGATCATGGAGTCAAACCTTTGATCAATCACCACCTTGGCAACCAGACCAGGGCACTGAGTGCCATGTCTAGTCATTTCTTGAACACCTCCAGGGGTGGGGATGCCACCACCTCCCTGGGCAGTCCATTCCAATGTCTGAGAACCCTTTCCATGAAGAAATCCCTCTTAATGTCCAACCCCAAGAAAAGCACTGCCAACCCTTGGAGGACCCACAGCCAGAGCCCCCCTACACCACCAGAGATATCCCTATCAGAGAGGGAAAGGGGTTCTCTGCTCTTTTGCTTCTTCCCACAGATACTCATTCCCCAAAGCCCAGCCAGGACACACCATGGGCCTTACTGTCATTAAAGATGAACATTTACACCAGAACATTTCAAAACTCCACTTCGTCATTACAGATTCAAACAGCCAATGGTTTTGTCTTCCATTCTCAGCAAGGAAGAAGAGGAGAAGGGCCCAGCTTCCTCACCAGAGCACCCTGAGCAGGGAGGGAGCAGCTAATTGCTGCGGAGATGGGCAGAGCCGTTTGCATAATGAAGCGTGGAAGGGATGTTTAGCTCATGTATTTTTTAGAAGGTTTATCTTTCATTTTATTTAGCTTAAGAAGGGCACGTCACTCAAACCCGGCGGTCATTTATAAAGACATTTCCACTGTGCCTGCGCAGAGCTGTCTCCAGGTCTAAGTGGCTGTTCTGACCAGCCTCGAATACTAATGGGAACAGCACTAAAACAGGAGCGAGGGATGAGGCTGCTGCCTTCAGTGGGCTCCCTTTATGCTCTTCCCAAGTGCAGCTTTGTGTGGAAAAATCCTCAACTTTCCCCTTGTAAGCAGCAGGTTTCTCCCTTCAGACCCCTGAGCACCATCCCCACGAGGGAAATACCAAGACTGAAGTACCAGGTGTCTGTGGAAGCTCAAGCTTTGAGCCAAGGCTGACCCTGGACTTTGTGCAATTTAAAGAAACAGCCTTTGCTGTAAGGAAAGAGCAAATGAGATCTCTGGACCCTCTCCATCTGGTTCCAGATGTACCCAGTGCCCCATGCACAGCTGGAAGGAGCTGGGACTCTGTGGTACCCCCAGGATCACCCTGTCCCACCAGGCTGCCAAGCAGGAGCCAGCTGGGACCTGGCACAGCACCTCTCAAAAGCTGGTTTTCCTTTAGCACCAGAGCCCTGCAGCACTTCATTGACTGGCCAACACCCTCCCCAAAACTTCTTGAGACCCAGCACACACCCACACCACAAAGACAGTGCTTTCTCTCATCAAATCCTTGAGCCAAACAGGCAAATGACTGGAAAGTCATGTAGAGGGACCAGCTGCCCACTTGCTTGGCATATTTCCTCCTCTCTTTCTTCTGCTCTCCCTTCCATCCTCGCTTCCACACTGATTCCCCTCCCACGCCTGCCCACAGCTTAAAAGGAGAAGCTCAGCTCAGGCACTGGAAGTCAGAAATTCACTGTGTGCCTTTGTCCCTGCCACAGGTGGCTCCGGGGACCTTCTCCACATTGTCCTTGCTCCCACACAACACAGCTCCTGTTGTTCCTCCCACGTTCCCTGAAAGCCTATCACAACAACCATCCATGGGCTGTGCCAGGGTGTGATGGCATGTGGGAGCATTATATCACTCACCAGCATCCCCAGGTGGCTCATGCACTGCCCACTGCTCCACTGCCTAACACAGACCACTTAACCACATGTATACAGAGCAGGGTATTTCTCAGCTTGGGGCTGTTTCATGGAGACCCTTTACAGCATGGGAACAGAAAACACCTGCCCAGGGAAGGCTCATACTCAGGGCTCCATCTCCCCCTTGCCAAAACACACACAATTTTCCTTTTACACAGAATTTCCACGTGCTGGGGCTCAACTTGCTTCGGATTCCTGCAGCAGTGAGTGTCTCCTATCACCAGCAGCACAAGCAGTGGGGACACTCCTATTTAAAGGCCCTGGATTAGCCCAGTTATCCCCTGGGACAGCCCTGGTTCTAAGGACAGAGTGCAGCTCAGGCAGAGCTGGTTCCCACCTGGGAGCTCCTCCTGGAGCTGGTGAGCCCGGCACGCACAGGTGCACCTGAGCTGGAGAGGGCTCCAAACTAATTAGCACACGCACAGCCACTCATTACTATTATTACTATGACATTATTAATTTCCCCACCTCTCATCTGCAGCTTTTCGGTGGCTTCATTTCAATCTGCTTCAGCATCGGGGAGATGGAAATTAAACCCAGGCATTTATCCTGGAGTCACGCAGCCCTTTCCTTCCTCCTCCTGCTCCATTGCACCCACTCTCCATGTGCCACAGGCTTCCAACATTCCCAGTCCAGCTTGGAGCTGGCATCCATGGCCCCAGTTCACCCCATAAATGGGAATTTAGTAACTCCAGGGCAGCAGCCAAGCAGGGAAACAGGATGCAGGGGCTGAGATCTATTTGTTGGGAGTCATTAGCTACTCTGGGCGATCAATCTATTACCATAAACTTAAGCTTCCAGATTCTTTCATTTTAAATGAATTTTCACATCGTATTTCCAAACGAGCTCTGCCTCCAGTCAGCTCCCCTTTATCTAATAAAGCTATGCAAATATTTTGTTATATTTCAATGAAATATGTCGAAAACTATTACCCAGTGCATTATCTCAGCATCAGCAGGGAGGCTCTGGTCCCTGCCACGGGCAGGCTGTCACTCATCGGGCCCTGAGGTGACAGAGGATGAGTGTCCCCTGCCCCACTGCCACCTCTGTGAAGGTCACCTGAGGCAGGTAGTGATGCTGTGGGGCCAGGGGGCCCAGAGGGGGCAAAAGGAACCTGATGCCACTGAGCATGTGGGGCACTGCTCTTCCAGGGCACAAGGTGAGAGGAGGTGGCAGCTCTCCTGGCACCCAACTATGCCCAAGCCAGGGAAAGAGCTGAGACACTTGGATACACACCTTGCTGCCTTTGATTTGCAGCAGGTACTATTCTTCAGCCCTCCCCTCCCTCCCCTCAACTTGTTATTGCCAAAGGACAAAATGTGCCAACCCACCCCCAACCCCCTCTCCTGATCTCAGAACTTGCCTTTATAGATTTATTTTTTTTAAAAGCACTTTTATATTTTTAATTGGTATTCTGCAAACTCGGAGCCTTCCCCAAGGAGCTGGGATGTTTGTCTTCAAAAAAGCCTTTCTTTCCCCAACAAATTTTTTAAAGTACAAATTTTTCTGGCACAGATGAATGAGCTGCCGTGTGCCCCCCGCGACCTGCCCGCAGACGAGGCAGCTTCTCCAGCTCCCAGGCTCTGGTGTGAGGGGGAGGAGAGGCAGTGCAGCAATGCAGCAACTTCCCAGCAGCAAACCCCCAGCCCCTGCCTTCCCCAGACTCCCTGGCAGCTCCTGCCAGGTCCAGGGGTCTGGATCCCAGCCTGGGAGCAGACGCTGCTCCCCTGGCTCCCTCTCTTCTGGTCTGGCACCAAATTAAATAACTGCAACTCCCTTTTTATTCTCCATTTGACAGTAACGTATTGCAAATGCAGCTGGTTTTGACATCCTAATATTCAGGCTTCTATCCCTTGGGATAAACACGTCATCTGTTATCTGAGCAAATGATTTGTACTGGGACAGCAGGGAGCAGGGAAGCAGAGCAGACAGGCAGAGCAGGGATGGGGCAGGGAGCAGTGCCCAACCTGGCTGTGGGTCTGCCCGGGTCTGGCACAGCACGCTAGTGGCCCTGGGAGGGCAGGGAACATGTGTTCTCCACCTCCACTGAAGGATGTCCCTGTGACCCAAGTGTGGGGTTAACTGGCTTTTATCACACCAATGTGGGCCACATCCTTCCCAAGGAAGCGCTGACAGCCCAGTGCACAGGGCACAGCTGAGCACCCACGGGGCAGATGCTGTGATTAGCAGGGTGATGGCACTGCTGCCATCAGCAGGGTGATGGCACAGCTCCCACTCCTGTCCCTCCTCGAGCACTGCCTGGCTGCCTGTGATCCACTGGGAAGGCAGCCAGAACATCCGTGGTGCCACTCAGAGCCCTAAAAGGATGAACCCACACCACGTGCCTGAGCAATGCCGTGTCCAGCCATCCAAGGGTTGGTGTTTCCCTGAGGTCACTCCCTTCGAATGCTTGCAGTTTGGCCAGCTCATCCACACGTCTGTCACCAGGCTGGTTTGACTAGGCAGGATCCCAAATGTTCATTTTCCTTCAGTGGTGAGCAAATTAGGAGAATCTCAGATCTGTTTTTAACACACTTGTGCTGTAAAAAAGGCAGAGCAGAACTAAATTCCTTGTGAAGCGTTGTGACCTCTGTGAGGAAACAATGGGCACAGGAGGTGGGAAAGCAAAGGGATCCATCTGTGGTATCTGATGGAGCCTGGGCTGGGAAAATGGAGCAGAGGGTGGCTTATATTGGTCGCAGGGATGGGCAGCAGCATGTCCTTGTTTTGTCTGAACAGTCATTGAAGTGGGAGCACAGGGAATTTCAGCTGTGCCTTTTCCTGTGCTTGTATCTTTTCAGGCCGTAACAGCTCCATCCACTCACCATTCCTTCCCATGAAACAAGTTTGCAGGGCTTAGGCAATATCAAAACCCCATTGATTGTTTTGCTCTGTGTTTAAGGAATAAAAGTGGAGGAGCTTTCCCAGAAATCCTTTGAGCAGCAAGACACAACTGCAGCTCGGGGCTGAGTGCAGAGCAAACGTAGGGGTTTATTTCTCTTCTCAACATTGTTCTGGACTTGCTCTGCAGAGGAAAATGATTGTGGATGTTATTTAATCAAAGGCAGGAGCTGATTCCTGACTATCTGACTTCCTGCTGTACCTGATAGCTGCCCTCCCGCTGGCTCTAATCCAGGTATCCATGTGGTGCCCCCAGTGCCCCAATCCAGCTCCAGCTCCTGCAGAACCACCTGCATCCCCTGGCCATGATCCTGTGTCAGCACCGCCGTGAGGGCTGCAGGACCTGCTCCCACCTGGGACTCCGTGGGATGTGGTGCCCCTGGAGCACCCCGGGAGCTGCCAGGCATCCTCAGTTCAGGCTTCTTGCAGGAGA
Organism: Campylorhamphus procurvoides; assembly: GCA_013396655.1. NCBI lineage: Eukaryota > Metazoa > Chordata > Aves > Passeriformes > Dendrocolaptidae > Campylorhamphus > Campylorhamphus procurvoides. Next base: position 620,068 of record WBMV01002023.1, on the reverse strand, counting down.
CACCAGGGCTGAGATGATTTCACCCCAAACTCCCCATCCTCCCACCCCATGCTGCTACCTTTCCCATTTCCCTCCCCACCAGGCACCAGGCTCCAAGGGGGGAACTTGGCACGAGATTTATGTTGGAGGTTTATGTTAAAATCTGCAGGAAGACACTTGGTGACTGTGAATATTCTGTAGGAGGAGACGGATTAGTGACTGAGACGTATCTGAAGGGATTTGTGAGGAATTATTTATGGTGGTAACAAGTAAGCACTCATTTAGCTTATATTATACATTATCCAAACAAGGCGTTGAGCTTTGGAAGTTAAGGCAGTAATGCCACTCCAAATTAAATTCATCAGTGCCTTAATTAAGATCTATATTTAGTTGTTAATTAGGGAGAGTGAGCAGAGGGCTAGATGCTGCATGAGGAGCGATGCTGTGCAGTGAGGAGCATGCAGTGGGCACTCAGCAGCTCAGGGCCTGCTTGGTGGGATGAAATTTGGGAAGGAAAAGTTAACTTGGAAGGCTGGGAAGAGGCGAGCAGTGACGGACATGGCTTCCCTCTCCTGCCTCCCCTGCACCCACCTAATCAGTGGCTACAGCACAGCTTTGATCCCAGAAATCAAACCCCGTCTGATGGGTGACTGGATGTTATGCTAATCTGGGTTGATTGAGCTGAGATAATTACACTTCATCCAGGTTTCCTGGGAGTTTTGAATAAATATTGATGCACAGCTGTCCCCCTGCTCAGGTACCTGAAGTGGAGAGCTCTTTGCTGGCTCCGGGCTTGCCTTGTGCCAGTGGTCAGGTTGGGAATGGGATCAGTGGTGTGGGTGGGGACACTGGTACCCACTGGTGGCTCTCCTGATGCAGGAATCACATCCAAGCTCTCATTAAGGTGCTGTGGGCTGATCATGCCTTCTCCTTACCCAAAGTAGCAGAGCACCTGGACAGGGGGCCCTGCCTGTCCTCCTTGAACCTCCACCAGGGTGTTTTTCAGGGCCACCCCTGCTCATGATGCTGCAGGAGGGACAGTGGCACTGGGATCCTCAGTCTACATCCATGGGATGGGCAAGGAGCAGCTGGAGTCTGTGGCCAGGAGCCATCTGAGCTGACTTGGGAGCAGGAGACACAAGAAAACAAGAAAATCAAATTATACATTCCTGGGAAGCATTTATAAGCCGTGTGCATTCTTTAATCTTAATTAGAAATCTTAGCAGCTCCTGCCGACTCTGTAATCAACACTGGAGCGCGACTGACCCCCCTCGTGCTCACCTTGAGAGTCTGGAGCAGGTATTTGAGGAGGGGGTAGGGGGACAAGCCAGCTCCATGAGGTGGGGAAGCCTCAAGGTACAGAGCTGGGATCAGAGCAGAGCAGCAGGGCATGATGAGTGTCACGGCTGAGCTCTAATTAAACACCCCACACTGACAATTCCAGGAGCCCCTAATAATCTCCTTATTTGTCTCAATAACATCCCTATTTGCAATAAATGTGATTTCCTTGCGCTCCATGAGAGCGGGCAGTCGGGAGCTGCTCCTGGCTTGGGGGGAAACTCTGGGACTGACATGGGAATAAATAGATGCTGGTGTGGCTGGAAAGCCTGGGCTTGTTGGAAAACTGGTGGCTGGATAGGTGTGGCAAGGAAAATACCCTGTCCACATGCCCTGTGCACACACTGCCCACCTCCAAGTTATTAATGGGCAGTGCTCACTGGCTCTTCATTAGCGTGAGGATAAACAGCCACTCATTTGCTCACCATGGTCCAGATTGAGCTGAGAAAACTTGGAGAGGGATGGGCAAACAGGGAGCTGCTGGCCAGGCTCATGGCCATGGGAGAGCTGTGCCTGATCCCATATCCCAGTGGGACCTGGGCTGTGCAGGACACTGGGCAGAATCCTCCCACAGTGCTGCAGAGCCCCCTCTACACCCCATCAGCTCAGCACTGCAGGTGCTTGGCTTCTTCCAGTTTGATTCTTCCACTAGGATGATGCAAAGGATGCTTGGGGGGAGCAGGAGGGGCTGGCAGAGCCCCCGGACAGTGCCTGCAGCAGTGGAGGAGAAAGGAAAGCAGTTCTGCCTCTCCTGTCAGCCGGAGGGCTCGTTTGTTCCATCATTCCTGTATTTTTGGGTGTCTTCCAGGGTGTTTTGCTCTGCCAGCCCCTTCCCACTGTGAGCTGTGTGCTTCCCGGCCCAGTCCCTGTGCATATAGATAGATATATATATATTTAGTGTGTGTATGCAGCAGGCACATTCACAGCAAACACAAACAAACAGGGCTGCTCTGTATTTGTACACAGAGGAAGAGATTCCCACCTGCCTGTGCTTCCCAGCTGGGGCAGGTGGATGAGCTGGGGTGGGAGCAGAGCTGGGGCAGTCCTGATCTGCTGACCAGCATCACTGGGTCTGGTTTTGTAGAATTGTAAATCCCAGAATGGTTTGGATTGGAAGAGGCTTTAAATCTCATCCTGTTCCAAACCCCTGCCAGGGGCAGGAACATCTTCTGCTAGACCAGATTGCTCCAAGCCCCATCCAACCCGGCCTTGAACATTTCCACAGATGAGGCATCCACAGTTTCCCAGAGCAGGCTGTTCCAGTGCCTCACCACCCTCAAAGCAAAGAATTTTTCCCTATTTTTATACTGGGAGGTCCCACTAGGATGGGCTGCTCTGATCCACCCCACTCTGAGGTTCAGGACAATCCTGTGCCGTGGTGGCTCTGCCAGGCCCTGGCTCCTGCTCCAATTCCCACCATTTCTTTCAAGTCTGGGAGTAAACAAACCAGTGGTAATAAATGAGAGGCACCATCCCGGCACTCCTCGTGTAATTGCAGTTATTTAATAACCTCCTTGTGACTTCAGCAAGGCAGCCAAAAATCCTTCCCTCCGAGGGAACAACGCTGGGTACTGCATCCTGCACTGCCACTCAGAGCAGCTAATAAGTAATAAAGCCCAAGTTTTAGCAATAATTAAAGCTCCCAATGGCTCCCAAGTCTTTGGTGCTGAGGCAGCCACCGTGCGTGGAGAAGAGGAGCAGTGCCACCTGTGCCACCTGTGATGTCCCTCCTGGGTCATGGCACATGCCAGAACGTCACCCTTGTGACCCCCTGACCATCCAGACCCCCTGGTTTATTTTATTAAGCACCCTCAGAACAAGCAGAACTCGGAGCTGTGATCTACTCCATTGATCAGATCTAGTAGAAACTCATAGACTAATTAAGTTGTGTCCCTCCCTGCCTGCCAAGGCAGGAGCTCTGCAGGGAGGGCAAGTGGGACCCGGCATGGTGCCACCCTCCCCAGTCTCTGCAGCGCCACAGGGACCCTTCCAGCTATGCCACACCAGCCCCTCCAAATGGAGCACAGAAAGTAGGATGATTTGTTGACATCTCTGCTTCTGGTCATGATAAAAAAATAAATAAATAAGGGGGGAGAAAAATCCCTGTGAACATGAGTAATGGCCCAGGAATGAGCAACCCGAGATAAAACTGAATAATAACATGTCAAAAACTACACGATGTGGGTTTTTATTCCCCAGCGGAGTTTCCTTCCTGCTAATCCATCACTGTAGAAGATGCAAGATTACTGCTTTCAGAAAAAACTCCGGGAGATAAATGTGAGTAAATTAGGGTTTATTATATTATTTAGGACGATATGATTTCCAAAGTTCCTTTATTAAATTATTTATGCCCTTGGCAGTGGCTCAGCTGGGCAGTGGCTCTCCCTGGCAGCATCCCCCTGTGCCGAGTGGCCACAGCAGTGGGTGAGGCAGGGATGGCAGCGGTGACAACCATCATGTCCTGTCAGCAGGGACAGCAGCCTGGATGGATTCATGGAATTGCACCATCCTGCCTGGATCCTGCTCTGCAGCCCCCTGAGGGGTGGCATCTCCCAGGACATCAGCGAGGAGCAGCAGCCTCTGGGAGTTCCCTGCCACCACTGAACACACCACACGGATGAGCCCCATCCTGCTCCCCTCCCTGCTGGCACTTAAACAAGGAGTCGGGCGCTTTTCTGGAAATTGCAGCAAAATTACAGCCCCATCCATAATGAAAGGCTTGTCCTCCGGAGGGGAGGCTGGCAGGAGCCAGCCGTCCTGCTGCAAGACAAATGTACCCTGTATTTAAATCCGGCGGTGGAGACGCTCACCGGTGAGTGGCCTCTCCATCAGCACACGGCAGAGCCTGGAGGAGAGGTCAGGCCTGGCACGGAATGAACAGAGCCACGGGGCCAGGAGAGGTGAGGCAGGTGAGGAAAAAGGAGCAGAGGCCGCTGGAAGGATTTTAAGATGCTTAATGAGCAGCCCCACTCGTCCATGTCAGGAGGACAACTCTGTTTCCCCAAGCAAGCAGCATCCCTGAGCATCCCAGATGGGAATGTAGAGCATCCTGCAGGAGCCAGACAGTATTCACCAAGGCAGTGGGGCTCTGTCTCACCTTGGGCATCCATCCCTCCACCCACAATTGCTAACTGGTTCCCAGAGCCAGGCACTGGTACTGTCAGAGGTAACAGGCACAGCTTGGCCAGGAGCAGTGGGCAGAGCTGACAGGGAGGGATGGAGAAACCCTGCACTGGAGAGGAGATGGAGCTCACTGCACCAGCAATCCCCATGAGATCACCACTCTGTTTGCACAGCCACTCCCTGGGCAGGTGGCCTAGATCACCCAGCATCAGCCCGGCCACCTCCATGGACACACAGTCCCTGGTGCCATCGTCACCAGAGCAGGGGTGCCCACCACAAGGGCCATGCCGTGCCTTCCATCCACTCCTCAGAGCCAGGAGCTGCCGTGGCATCCCTCCTCGTTAGCTCCCGGCCCTGCCGGCCGGCTAACGAGGACGGAGCTGACAGAGGAGGATTACCCACTCCCAGGAAGCCGCCGTGATTGTGTTTACTCCAGAACCTGGGCCGATTTAGTTGTCGGTGCGCATCATTAATCTTCTTCTACAATCCCTTCCCCATCTGCTCCCACTTTTTAATGAACTGCCACTTGCCACACTCAATAAAATCAACACTTTCCCGGGATCGCAGCAAGAGGGGAAGTGAGAAGCAAGACGGGGAGGGAGGGACGGAGATAAAGAGATGCACTTTTGCTTTTGGGAAGGTGTTTTCTCTTCTACATGGGCAAACAGAGCGCAGCAGCTCTCCCTGAGACACTTTTGGCTGCCTTGCCCCGAGCCAGTCACAAATAACCACATCAGACCGCGCCGAACGCGAGCCGTACAACGCCAAGTGTCAGCCCAAGTTTGATCCCAGCTCTGCTGTTCTACACAATTATTTTCAGCGCATCAATACTGCAGGCGGCACCGAGATTGTAGTTTTCCAGCTTGCTGGCAGCTCTGGGGATTCATCCGATATCAGGCTATTACCTTCTGATTACTTTCCTTGGCAGCCAACCCGTTCGGAGCTGGCAAATAAACAATAGGGAAGAGTGTGATGGGGAGCTTAGCTTTCAAATTACACTTTTCAATCATTTGTCACACCAAAGGTATAATGAGTGTTTCATACAAAACTCAAAAGGCTGCGGGGCTTGAGGGGGGGCTTCACTTAATGTGGAGGGTGCTGGGTTTGGGTGGAGCTCAGAAATTCCATCTCCATTTCTCGGGGTTTTCGTTTGTGGATGTGGGCAGCCCAGCTGGGCAGGACCTGCTGGAAACGCCCTGTGCTGGAGGAAAGAGCCAGAACTCCCAGGGAAGGGGAAGGAGAGGGAAGGTGCCATCCCAGCACAGCTCCAGTGACCTCCCTGGCAATGGGAAGGGCTGGAGCACCTGTGCTAATCCTTACTATTTGTTCCTTAATATTACTCAGCATCAGAGAATCTCATGTTAATGTGGATCTAATGTAGAAATCCATATGAGCCATCGGGTATTAATTAAATGCCATCACTCTATTGATGTTCCTGGTGTTTATTGCTCCTGCAATTAGCACCGAGCCCGTGCTGCTGTGGCACTGCCCCCTGCACAGAGCATCCCACGGGCACCAGGCAAAGGGCAACAGGTGAGAGCAGCCCCAGCCCTGCCCCTTCCCCACAGTCACCTCCTGCCCTGCAGTTTCCTGCAGCAGGCTTGGAGAAGAAGTTGCTTTGGGAGTGAGGATGCTGCTGCCTTGCTCCCTGCATCCTCCACGAGCTGTTCCAGCCCCGTCTCCCTCCTCAGCTTGCAGTCCCACTGCCCACATGTCAGACGAGAGCAAGGAATAGAAATCACTCCTTAAAGTTCACAACCCATCACTCCGGCTTTCAGAAATACAAGCAAAAATGGCAAAGCAGTAGGGGGAAAATCCATTTCTTTCGAGATGATCTTTCCCTGGAACATGTCCTGTTGATCTGCAGTCAGGGAAAGGCGAGTGTGTTTGTCTGAGATAGAGGAATCAGATCTGTCTGAACTCTCCTCTGCTCCAAACTCCCCCCTTCAAAAGAGCTTTCACAAAAAGAAAAGCCTTGAGAGACCAATCTCTCCTGTTCCAAGACCTTTCTTTTGGGAACGTGCCCCCAGAGGGAGGATCAGCCCTTCTGCCCTTCTGCTGTGCCAGTGGAAACAGGGAGATGTATCTGGCAATGCCCCTGGGAGTGGGGACAGGACCAGGCTCTCCCCGACTGTTTTTGGGCTGGATGCCCGACCCCAAAGGCACTGGGGGTGTTTCGGGCTGGATGATGTGACCCTAAAAGCACCAGAGCCACACTAGGGACCGCAGTGACCTGTTGCATTCCCCCGTGTGGCTGAGCTGAGTGCCTGGCAGGTGGCAGAAAAAGCCTTTATTTCCACACGAATAAAAGGACTTTGAAGGGACATCTCTGGCTGCCGCATCTCCTGGGGGACCAACACATCTGTGGGGGACACAGACAGCCCTGCCCATGGGGGCAACACCCGCAGCATCCTCACTGCCACGGGGCCACCAGCGGCTTGGGGACACAATCAGTCCCCACCTGGTGGAAACCAGGCTGCCATCTGGGAGCAGCGACCGCATCGGGGGGACACTGCGGCCGGGGTGGGGGGCGTCACGGAACCTTGGGGGTCTTATTAGAGCCCTTGGCTAATTGTGGCGGCTCGGGGCGGGAGGATGCTCGGGGATGCGGGTCCCTGCGCCGGTGCAGCAGTGCCACCTCCCGTCCACGCTGCGGGGACAGCCCGGGGCTCGCCCACGCTCTCCGAGGGTCTCCCCGGGGCTCTGTGTCCCTGCACCGCTGCCAGGGGGCTCGCTGTGCCCGGGAGCATCCCCTCCAACACGGGTTTGGTGCCCGGTGCTGCTGCTCGCAAAGCAGCTCTCTGATAGCAGAAGAAACCGGAGTAAAATAAACTCTTCGTCAAAAAAAAAAGGGAAGGGGAAAAAACCCAGCAGCGTGACCTATAAACATCTGCTCCTGTTCCCGTCAGTTATTGCAGAGAGAGGAGCCAGGGGTATTTCAGGCTGCTCGTACATCTGGGAAGGGGTTTGGGGTTTGCTTCGCTTTCCCACCACCCCAATCACTTTCCAGGCTGTAAGAGTTGAAAAGCCCCTGCAGAAAGGATTAGAGTTAAACCTCCCTGTCATTATCTCGAGGCAGTGTCCCTAAGTGCTCGCCCTGAAGGGGTTTGCTGTGGGGACACCCGCTGCAGGGTGGTCTGGCAGGTCTCCAAGCCCCTTCCCAGCCCCAGGGAGCCCCTCTGTGACAAGGGGACAGGCAGAAAGGCACTGCAGGGTCCATATTCGGGGGCTGAGCCTGCTCCTGCCCACAAAGCTGCGACCGCAGCCAGCAATAAAGAAATAAATACTGTATGTTCCCGTTTGTTCTCCTGCTGCCCTGATTCGCACCAGGATGAGACTTGAAGACAACCCATGTGGAAACCCACCCCTCCTCTGGGGAGCAGTCTGGGGTCTTCCCAACAGCTGCCAGCTCAGCCAGGATGCCCTGGAGTGGTCCTGGATGCTCAACCCAGGGGAATTTCTCTAGAAAGAGGGTGTGCAAAGTCCTGCCTTCCTTTTAGCCAGGGGCAAAGGATGCTCTCCAAGGCACGATGCAGGGGCCAGATGCAGAAAGGCGCGGGAGAACTGGGAAAAGCAACAAGAAACAAAACCCAGCTGGTGAACAGCATCGGGAAATCCCACTGGGAGCTCAGGAGAGGAGCGGGAAGCGGTTCGTGTAACCTTGGAGACGGAGACAAGGAGACCGAAGCGGAGGGAGCGCAGAGTCGGGGCGGGCACCGACCTGAGCGCTGGGATGGGAACAAAACAGAGGGGTTCGGTGAGGAGGGGTATGAACCCCTTCCCAAAGATGGACAGAGGGCCCGGGAATGGAGCCCACGGAGGGCCTGGGAAAGAATGAATTGGTTCTGAGGAAAGCTCATGTGGTGGAAGGGGAGCAGCAGGGTGAGGCAGGTGAGACCGTGAGAGAGAGAAGCGAGGTGGGAGGATAGAGGGAGTGAAGGGGGAAGGAGATGATGCAGTAGCAAAAGAAAAGATCAGATAGGAAATAGGGAATAGCACGGATTAAAGCTGTACCCAGGCTGCACCAGCGCTCCAGCCAACACGCCACAGCCAGAACTGTCCATCTTATGAAGTGCTGTATCCGTTTAAATAGGATAAATAATAGTTAAATAGGATAAATCCTATCCATTTATCCAGGGCAAGCAATGGCTGGAGTTCCCTCGGAACCTGGGCTGGCTTCTGCTTCTCTAACTTTCCATCCACCCCATCCCACGCCCTTTTTGCTCTTTCCCTTTGTCACAAAGCCCTCTGTGCAAACCTCCAGATTCTCTCCTGCCTGGCCACCAACTCGGCATGAACTGGGGACAGCCACATGTCCCCTGCTCCTCCCTGGAGGGAGCAGGAGCCCAGGGAGCCCATCCACTTCCCACCAGCCGGGCAAGGGACACCTCGGATAACACGGGGCATCAAACAGCCGCAATTTAGCTCCGATCTTAATTACACACAATACTGATGAGCTCATCAGCTTAATCTAATTAGTCTGCAGAGCTCATTTGCCTGTCCCTTTTTCTTAAATAATGCGCTATATAAGCCTATTATCCCTTTGGATACAACCTGTTTGCTCACACGATCCCTCAGCCAGGCATGTGCACCCACAACACACACACCTGTCACCTTCGTGTTCCTCTGGTCCCCTGGAGAGGAAAGCTGCTTTCCCGAGGGGCTGCAACCCCACAGCATCGAGGCTTTGAAAACATCATGAGCTCTGGGCAGGGGTTGTCACATCCAGGGATCCCCCCGTGCTGCAGCCCTTGCCCCCAGAACCTGCCCTCACCTTCTCCCCAAGCAGGAATCAATGAAATCCCCTAAAAGCTCATAACTCGGAGGTAATTATAAGAAGCATCAATTACCCAGCGATGCAGGTTTCATGAATTCAATTAATTTGCATAGTGATCGATTGAGGCAGGGCCCCCGGGGGCCCCGGGGAAGGGAGGACATTGTTCTGCACACCATTGATTCCACAATGTAAAACCAAAGCGCTCTCCCCTCATTCAGAGCTGCTCATTCAGCCATATTAACTTTCAGATCATTTATTTTTGTATGTCTTTCAACTCTGTTTGTTGCTATCACACAAATGCAGAGTATTACATTGTAGAGAATAATTGAATCAATACAGTCATGGTGCTCTGGGTCTCCCAGACCCGCAGGAGCGCGGGAGCTGGCAGGAGCCTGTGCACAGCCAGAGAGGGGTTGTTTTAACCTTTCCAGTTATTAAAACGCCCGTCTGGCTCTGGATTAACTTTCTGCACTGCACGGTTGTTATTGTTTCGCCAGGATCGGAGAGGGAGCCACCAGAGCTGTGAGGAATCCACGGAGAGACCAGTCCATCTCCCCGAGCATCCCGAGGCTCCGTGTCAGGGTGCAGACCCAGCCAGCCCTCCTTCCCCTCGCTGTCCTTCTCCATTGCAGGTGGCCACACACAAATAAGGGCCTGGAAGAGAGGAAGAAACCCCTTGAAATGAAAAGCCAGTGCATAAAGGAAGAATCCTTCAGATTGAAACGGCTCTGAAAAGAGACGGGTTTTAATTCCGCCTCCCCTCCCACTGGGATATTAGACAGCTAAATAGCAGCGTGCCTGTTTCCTTCAGATAACCGGCTCCCAATGAGCACCGTAATTGTCCCTGGCCCCTCTCTGGCACCACACGGAGCAGGTCATTTACCGCCCGGCACACGCAGCTAAACACAAATCCATTTTCCAAGGGAAATTTCTATTCTTATCTGGGCTCTGCAAGAGGGTCGCACGCGGCCCCCGTTAATTGAAGCTTTGATGTTTGTTGGAGGAGCCCTCTGATCAGCTCCGCAAAGGGCTGAGACGCCGCCGCCAGGATGGCCACGTTGGGAAGGGCATCCCAGGAAAGAAGGAGGGAGCATGTACATCCCACCAGACGTGTCCCAGGGCCACCTGCCCTCAGCTCCAGGCTGGTGGCCCATGTAGATCCAACCTTTTAGTGCCAAGCACCCGCCCAGGGCGCTTCCCATGATCCGGTGTCTTCAGAGCGCTTTGGCTCGTTTGCTGCAATATCCTCCAGCAAATCAAGCATCCCCTTCTTGGGATGTTTTCAATCTGTTTTATGTTGATTTTAATTAAAGAATTTGAAACTGAACAAACAGTTCGTAGCAGGTGGCCATACGAGTGTGAAATAAGCAAACTGTTCTCTCTGCCACAAACCCCACCAGTAAATTCCTTCAAATTAATCCCAGCCTCCAAGAGGCTGCCGGCTCAGTCTGAAGCAAGCCGAGCTCTGCTGTTCTCCAAATATTTGACTTAATCCCAGCGCCAGGAGCTGGGGAGCAGGGATGGACAGAAGCACTGTCCTCAGCGGGGCTGCTGTCTGCTCACCTCCTCTCCTTGAGGACAGGAGGGTTGATTTCCCACTGGGACAGTACTGCACAATGGATTTGGGAGAGGCTCTGGGAGCCTGGCTGCACCTTGTAATGCCACCAGCATCAACCTTAGCCAGCAAGGAACCTTTCCTCGTACTGCTCCTCCTCCAGGGCAGAGCATCCTACCCAAGCATCCCTTCTCTGTTCCAGGACCATCTTTTGCAGCAAGGAGCTCCTGCCATGACCTTGACAGTACAGAGGGAAGGGCCCCTGCCCAGGTAACAGCCACTGCATATTGATGGCTCCCAGGGAAGGCAGGGGCGAAGCACAGATGCCCACAAGCTTTTCTCCTTGCAAGGCTGCACCAGAGATAGCGAAGGGAGAGAAAAAAGGAGGGAGAAGAAACACACTCACGCTCCTCTTCATCTCGCACTCCTTGCCCTCTGAAAGGAATCTCATCAGCATCTCTAAGAAATCACGTTTTGCCCTCTGGAAACACCAGCTCCCTCACTGACTGCAGGTGGAGAGGAGCCACGGGCTGGGGCAGTGTCTTGGATCTTGTCCCTGGGCTCTGGGGTGCAGGGGCACCTCATGCCATTTCCATTTCCCTCCTGGTTCCCACCTCACCTGCTCGTCCCGCTGTTCCAAGCACAGCCAGGGCTATGATTTTAGCAGATTCCCTGTCACTCACTGCCCCCACACCAGCTTTTGGTCCCAACACCGTTTTGGGGATGGAGGCAGCTCTGATCCCACCACAGCCACGGAGCCACTGAGCAGGAGGCCACCAGCTCCTCACTCCAGTCCTTTCAGAGGAACTTGTCCATCAGTCCCTTTTCCCTCTGCAGTGCTCAGAGCATGTTTAACATCCCATCTCTCCTGCCCCCAGTGCTCAGACACTGGAGCCACGCTCCAGTCAGGCCACGCTCCCAGGAGCCCATGTGTGTCCATGCCAGCCAAGCTACCCGGATAATTACAAGATGTTCCACTTTCCTGGGATTACCATCCGTTTTTCTTCCCTTCCCCTCGATAAATATGGATGCACAGCTGCTGCTAAACACAACCAACAGAAATAAAAAGGGGGCAGGCTGTGAGACACCGCTGTTTCCCTCCCAGTGCTGCTGCTGTCCTGGATTCAGGCAGGTTGGAAGCGAGGGGGTGCGTCGTGATTTTTCTCCCCAAATGCCAGGCTCAGGCGTCTGTGAAGACAAAAGAATGCTAACAAACACCTGGGGAAGGAGACGGGATTTAATAGAAAATGAGACAGCACAGCTTCTCCTGCAGCCTCGCCCCGGAGCCTGGAAGGAAGCTCCAAGATTAAAGAGTTGAACCCCTTCCGTGAAGGCACCACGGGAATGCCTCATCCCAGTGCTTCTTCACAGCCTTTAAAGGCAAGGATATGCTCTGCTCCATGTATTAATCTCCTAATCACTAAATTAATTTCCATCTCAGTTACAGCACGCTCAGAGTCTATTAGTAAATCCTGGCCTGGCTGCTTGGCAACTTTTGTTGTAAGATTCCTATTAGATCGTGTTTCAAACCGGCGGAGATGGAGCAGTTACTATCTTAATAAGTCAAACATTAAAGGCACTACGGCGGCGATGGGAGCGCTCCTGCCGCTCACAGCCGAGCATCCAGACACGCACAGCACACCTGGATGGATGGCAGGGATCCCCACGCCTCCCACCTTCGGGGAGCCCACCCTGCGCCCCGAGCATCCCTGGGGCCGGCTCTATTCCATGATGCACATCATCCCTCGTTCCTGAATCCCACGCAGAGCTGGTCCTCCCTCTGGGCTTCATTCCAGAGGGGAACAACCAGAAGTGTTTTGCTCACTCGTCTGTGAACTGATTTAGACCCACCCCGTGGTGTAACCCCCTGCAAGGGCAGGATGGGGGCACTGGGGCTCAGGACCAGCACAGGGGGACACAGCCCTGCTGGGGATGCCCGGGAAGCACACGGGCATGGACAGGCACCCCAAGCCAGCGCAGGATGCTGTGCCAGCTCGCTGCAGACTGCCTGCACCATCTATCCACCCCTCTTCCCTCGCCGCACGCCGGCTCCTCCGGCTCAGTGGCGTGAAATTTAATTTGCAGCAATCAGCTGGAGGTGAGGCAGGCGCCGAATTAGCTCGACGTGATGCTCTCGCCTCCGCCCAGACCCCCCCCTAGCTGGAGGAGGAGGAGGCACACAGTGGTACCCTGCCTGTCATCCCAACTCCAGCACACCCAGACTGGGGGTCACCCAGTCAGGGCCATCCTGGGAGCACGGGATCAGCCAGAGCTGCCCTGCTCTTCCAGCCTGGGTACAGGAGGGTGAGTTATGGCGTGGCTGGATGCACACATATTCTGATAAGGAAGAATAATAACTTGTCAAAGATATATATGATATGTGTTTTCTTTCCAGACAGAATATATATTGGGATAATTCATCAACTCGGCCTGGCACTGGCCAGAAGAAAGAAAGAAGAGAAAAAGAAACTCAATAAAAAGAAGTCAAGGCAGAAAAAGCCCTTGGCACTGAGTGCCACTGCCCTGCCGGATCCCTCTGCTCTGAGCCGTGTTTGGCAGGGACTCCTTGGCTCCTCCACTGGGCTCTGGACTGCATCCTCAGGGATGGTGTGAGACAGCCATGTCCCTGGTCACACTATGGCTATGAAGAGGAGTTAAATGGGAGTAACTGAAAGAAACACTAGTTTGGACAAATAACTACCAGCAGCCCCAACTCTGTGCTGCCTAACCCTGCTCTGAACATCTCCCATGAGGAGGAGTGTGGCACAAACACTGGGACATGGGGGCTGAAAGGTGGCACATCCCAACCTGGTACACGCAGGGACCACAGGAAGATGCAGAAGGGGTTTGTAAAGTGATTTGTCAACTGACAAGCAAAAAATATATTACCAATTTAGGCCTGTGATTTGCCTGCAACTTTTTTATCCTTGAGATGTTGTTGGATAGATTAAAGTGTCAGCTTTGATCCATGCATTTGGATGGAAACATAAATATCGCTGGTGCTTATCCACCCGGTCAGCACCTCCTGCGGGGCCAGCATGCCTGGGGGTGCTGCCCAGCCGTGCCCACCCACCACACAGAGCCCACAGGGGTTTTGTAGGGACCTTCTGCCACCTGCTTTCCTTTGGCAGTGCCTTTTGGGCTGCTCCTCATCCCCCAGGTTGTCCTTCCATGGGAGGAGGCAGCTGCCGTGGTGGAGCAGGAGGAGGAGCAGGATTTGGGTGGTAATCCCGTCTATCCTCCCTGCACGCTTGGCTGAGCTCGGTGTGGCTTCACAGCTCTCAGCCCGGCTGTCCGAGCAAATCCTGCTCGCACAGAGCTGTCAGAGGGGGATCTGAGGGCACAGGGCAGCAGTTTCCCTCTGCTCCTCAGTCCAGGGCAGCATCCCTGTCCTGGGGATCTGCACCCATCTGCCTTACTTCCTCCATCCCGCAGCCCTGGGATGGGCAGAGCAGGCAGCTGCCCCCGGGCAGCACCAAGGTAACATCCCCAGAAATGCCAGGATACCTGGGATTATGCTGATATTTCATTCTGTGGGGATTTGGCTGGACCTGCCAATGTTTTAATGCTGGTATAGAGCACGGGCTCGGCTGGAGAGTGTAGGGAGGGATTTTGGATGCTCCTGGGTTGTGGGATGCACACCCCAGGTGCAGGATGTGCTACAGGGACAGTTCCCATGCTGGCACCACCCAAGCACCTGCTCCTGGAGCAGTGAGCAAAGATCACTGTTCTGGGTAATTCCCTGACACAGAAATTTGCAGCATCATTCCACTTTCAGGCAGGGAAACAAATGAGTCTCCTCTTGCTCCCCTCTCCTGTTATCCCCTCCTTCCCACTCTCATTTGATCCTGCTCCAAGTGGCAACATCAAACAAGTGTTGAATATTTTAGCTCCTGTAAAATATTTATATTATAACGCACAGAAGGAAATTGGTCGCTTCCAAGCCATGTAAACATATGCCTCTGAACAGCTGGATCCCAGGCAGTGCTGGGTGAGGATGTGGCTGCACAGCTGTTGCATTCCCAGGTATTTAAAGCCCTCCCAGGGCCAAGGGTCACCAGGAAAGAGCAGGGAAAAGAGGATCAGGATCTCAGAGCCCATATGGCTGCTGATGGAGTGTCGCTCATCCTCAGGCATCTCCTCTGCCCTGTCCCACAGAAAAGTGGGCAAAGGGGGTGCTCTGAGCCCCCAGAAGAGCGAGGGGATGATGAGGGCCTGCCCTCCACCCAGCAACTGGAGATTAATTGAGGCCTGCCATTAAAATGTCACTGAGAAAATTATTAAGTTAAGGTAAACCACTTCCACGCGTCAAAAGCAAAGGCAATCAGTCCCAGGCATGTCCCCCTAGGAAATTATGTGGAGTAATTAATCAAAAAGCTAATGAGAAATGTGTTTTCTTTCCCAGCCTAACACCACATCATATTCTTATTAGCCAAGGTTATTACAATAGTAATCATGCATGCTCCGAGTTCAGATTGGGTTTTTTGCTCCACTGCCACCAATTTAGAAAGCCATTAATGGGAAAGATAAACCCCGATACACAAACCAGCCTTTTGTGTTTGTGTGCCCAGCGGGTGATCCTCGCCTGCACCCACCAACACATGTTCCACATCCCCCAATTCCAGGCCATCTATGCCCATCATGATGGGCATCACTGCAGTGGGCACATCAGAGACACACCACTAACCAGGGAGCTGCTGGGGTGAGGCTGCCAGATCCCCTGCTGTCCTGCTCTGCTCTTCCAGCCCTTTTCCAGGATGGAAATCAACACCCAGACTCCAGCACACATTTTCACTGTGCACAGAGGCAGTTTAGGATTAGGGAAACTGGGAACGGTGCTGGTTATGAGTGTCCTGACACCCTTATCCAGATCTATCCCTCTTACTCCAGTGCCAGGAAGGAGGACACAAGTTGTACTGTAATCCAGCTGGAAGCAAGTAATCTGCTTGCTACAATGGGTTCCCCCTTGGCCCAGCTCAAAGCACAGCCACCTGCCAATCTCAGCAGTCCTAAACTGCACCGTCAGCACCTGGCGAAGGGAAACCAGCTCTGCTTGATATTCAGCATTAAATAATTCAGCCCCTACAGAGAGACGGGGGAGAAGAATGAGCCTGACAAAAAATATAAAGATTTCCTATGCCCTGTTAAAAATGCATTGACCTGATTAGCTCAGCTCGAGGAATGCTGAGCCACGCTGGGGCCGAGCAGGGAATCCCAGTCTGCAGTGACAGCAGCTCAGAGAGCACCTTGGTGGGCAAATCCCATTCTTCAGTGCACAGGAGCACCTTCTCTGCTTTTTTTTTCCCTGTGTTTTCTTGCTAAACGTCTTTTCCTTGCTTGCACATACATGACATATGGGAGCTCTTGTTGCAAGAGGGTCTTTCCTTCACAGAATCATTTAGGTTGGAAAAGACCTCCAAGATGATCAAGTCCAGCCTTTGATTACCACCTTGTCAACTAGACCAGAGCATCAAGTGCCATGTCCAGTTGTTTCTCGTTCAGGGACATCCTGCACCTTCCCCATCAGCCCTTGGCAGCTCCCTTGGGGTTCTGCAGGCACGAGCTGGAGCATCAGAGCCTCCCACCCACCCATCCCTGAGCCCCCTGCCTCCCCACCTGCCGCGCCACTGAGGAATCCCACACAATCTCTGCAGGATGTTTGGCAGCCCCAGCTTTGATGTGTGGATTAATGAGAACTGACACCGCTGGAGCAAAACCTTCAGAAGCCCAAAGGCAGGGCCCGGGGCAAGACTGGAGGGGACGAGGCTCTCTGAGTGCTCCCTTTGATTGCTCTGTGCTTGGCTTCACCTCCCAGCAGCAGGAGCGGGGCCAGGAGCCACGGCTTGGAGGGGTGGTGGCAGGCACAGCCAGGCTGCCTGGGGCTGGGGGATTCCAGTGGGTACCTTGACTGGTCCCACTGGGCACCCTCCCTGGGGCTGGATCCACCGTGGCACCCTGGCATGGCCACCAGAGCATGCACTGGTACCCCAGCAAGGATATCCCATGGGAGCCCAGGCTGAGCCACCCAGTGCTGCCCCCTCCTCACTGTGGCACAGGGAGAGGTCACAGGTGTAGCACTGGAGCTGCAGTGGCCAAGAAGGGGCTGTGGTGCCTCCATGTCCTCTGCCTGGAGCAGAGCTCCTCTCCTCTAGGCTGGGCACCTCGTGGCACAGCACTTGAGCAGGGCTGGATTTGGCCAATGTGCTGGCACGGCACCAGAAGAGAAAACAACCCATCACCACCCAAACACCCCAAAGAGGAGCTGCTGCAATATAATAAACTCCTTGCTATTCCACTAACTGAACAACCTCCAGGCATAAACCTCTCTGGGATCTCAACAGGAGCACAGCCAGGGGCAAGGAGCTGTTTGTGGTGAGGGGGATGAGGAAGGGTGAGGAAGGCCAAGAGCTTTAATCCCTGGTGCCAGCATTGCTCTCTGGGGCTCTCCACAGCCCCCCATTGATGCACTCATCAGAAGGGTGGGTGAGCAGAGCCCTGGGTGCTGCAGCACCCAGAGAAGGGTCCCGTTTTCACTGTGCCCTTTAGAGGGCAATCAATTCCCTAGCTGGTAATTACACACAGACCAAAAACTGCCAGATTATTAGGGCTATAAAGCACCCCACAATTATAATCTGGAATTCCTGCTGTATGTTTACTGTTGTAGCATCAGCTGATTTGCAGCAGGGCACCAACCTGGCCCCGGGGCTGGAGGTGCCAACAGGCAGAGGGTCCTGCCCTCTGGGATCCCCTGGAGCAGCCAAGGCTGTGAGCCTCTCGTCAGCCCTGCAGTCCCTGTCCCCACAGCTGAGGGGACCAGGCTCCAGGCACTGCCATCCTCACCTTCTCCACCTGCACAGGAACTCGGGCGGGAGGCTGCAGCATCGGGCAGCCTTGGCTGATGAAGTCATAATTGCTGAAGTTCCTCCAAAATGAATATGGATGCACATCTGCCTCCGCTTAGGTGTAACAAATTGGTAGAGATTGTGTTAAACCATGCCGAAACCATGTCCACTGCCAGCATCCCAACCACCCCAGGCACGGAGCAGTTGTGGCCCGGAGCTGCTGGGATCTTCCACGGACTGGAAGAAAAAAAATGCTGCAGAGGTTTAATTCTTCACTGTTTTAGCTTAGAGAGGGTCCTCCACATCCTCCTGCTCCTGGAGAAGATAAGCAGACACCCTGGGGGAGGCAGGGACAGCCAGGCTGACCCTGAGACCCCATTCCATGATGGGGACACGGTGCTGTCCCCAGGGAAACTGAGGCAGGGGAAGCTTCCCACGCCCCGGGTGTGCAGCAGAGCGTGGCTGAACCACCAGCCCGATTACCCGTGCCTTGCTCTACCCGCCAGATAACGCATCTAAAACATGTTTATTTCCATCCAGGCTGCTTCTCAATTTGATTATTTATCTCCCATTTAGCCTCTGACAGATCAAAGGCTCAGCAGAGGGGAAGCGGAGCCGGGCTGCGCATGAAAATGAGCCTTGATACATAATTAATTAACATAAAACAGTTTCATTAGGAGATGGTGTTACATGGCTGTTTGTCTTAAAAATTTAAGCGGTGTAAAGAGCACGAGGGAAAACACATCTCTCTGCCAAGCCCCTTTCACGTTGCTGCCCATCCCAGCCCAGCTCCAGCATCCTGGAGCACAGGGAGGGGTCGGAGCGTGGCCTCGCTCCCTGAATTGCGTGCAATGTCTCCTACCCTTGATTATTAATCTGTTTTTAATTCTATTAAGAGATAGCCAGGAGAAAGAGTATCAATTTTAGATTAACAAGGTTATTAGCACTTAATTATGTGAGGTGTCTTTGTAATTGAAAAGGAAAAGAGGAAGCGCCATAAATATCCCGGCCCCCGAGCTCCTGGGGGTTTGCGGGTGGCTCTTTATTCACGAGGCTGTGGAACCATAAATATTAAATATCTGGTGAAAAAAATTACAAGGCAGAGAGAGGATGCCCTCTGGATATTCCGGCGCCAAATGTTCTTGCATTTACAAATATTCATTAACTGGGATCTGCAAAGTTATTTCCACCAAGACTCGGCGAAGGAGGAAAAGAGAGAGAGGTTATTGAAAAAAAATAGTCTAGAGTAAATATTATTAGTAATTTTTATCTCTGCGTGTCCCTAATTATTCCATAATTAGGGAAAGTGCACATATGCATATACAATCACTAACCTGTCGGTCTTGGGGATTTTTCATTCCCAGCCCCGCTGTGGGATGGAGTTGCTGGGGAAAACTCTTCTCCCCCCAAAAGAAATAGGGGTTTCTGTGCCCTGAGGGGACCCCACTGTGGCACATCCCCCAGTGCTCCGTGCTGAAAGCCTGGGATAACTTAGGGAGCCACCAGCTCTTTGGAGCACCCTCAACCTGGAGCTGCTGCCAGTCAGAGAGAAATTAAATGACAAATCTCATGCTCTTTTTAATTAAAAAATAATAGAACTCAGCAGGAAACGGTGCAATAACATGGCACTTCCAGAACGCACTTTGCTAGAGCTGTTAAGAAAACAACAGCCAAGAGGCAGGTGGGGGGGAGAAGCCACATTCACCTTCACAGGGACAGGTGTGACAGGACAGGTGTGGCAGGACAGACACAGGGTGGGAAAGGGTCCATTGCCAGGGCCATCCCTCCCACCAGCCCCATGGGCAGAGAGCTCCTGGGGCAGGGCTCTGTCACACCCCAGGAATTAAGCTCCTAATCTAAACTAAACACATTACCATGAGCTCATCAACAAAAATCTTAATTATGATGTGTGAGGCCAAGCTTAATTGCTCGTCCTTGACACGAGCAGTGCCCACGGAAACCCGTAAGCCAGCGAGAGCCTGATACTGGTATTATCCTGCTCCTTGGCAAAAGTATAAAAGGAAAACAGGGAGGAAAAAATACTGTCATGCAATTAGCAGCAGAACACTAGACAAATCAGCTCATTAATTGTTGGGGGAAGCTCTGAGGGTCATTAGCAGGTGCCTGTCTGGGGGCTGAGCAGGGAGAGGCTGCCGGGACACCAGTGCCAGCTCCAGAGGAACAGACAGGCAGTGGCAGGACCACAGGGGCTCCAAAAAGGAGGAAAACAGCTTAAAAACCAGATTTTCCCAGGGGGACAGGTGTAAAGAGAGGAGCTGAAGCAGATTCCAAACTGTTGCCCCAGCATTAGGAGCCAGGCCCCAACTTCCCCCAAACACCCCCTGGCTCCTTGTTTGCTGATCCCACTAATGAGGGAATCGGGATGCAGGAGGTGGCTGAGCCCCACTGCCTCCCCCGCACGCTCCTCCCCGACTTATCACTAGTCACAGGATGTTTACAATAATTTTTAATTTGCACAATTATTAATCATTTTTCTATCTGTCTCATTTGCATAATAATTGCTCTGCTCGCTGTTTGCCATGACTGTGAATGACAGTGGTTTAAATTAAATTAAGATTTTAATATTCATTTTTGGGGGGTTAAAGCTAATCAAAGTTGCTGCTCGATGCCAAGACCGGGGCTCTGCCCTTCCAGAACCACTAATGAAGAGATCCACATCCTGGTGTCACTCCTCCATCTCCATCACCCAGCTCATCCCAAAGGATCCCGCAGCATTTTCCAATTGCTCTGCTGTCAGAACTGCTCAGACAAGGCCACATCTGGGACAGGAGATGGGGGATGCAGAGCAAGGGCATGGGGACAAACCTGCCTCCCTGCTCCCTGGGCAGCACACGGGGACAGGATCATGACCTGAGCTCCCCCATGCCCTCACTGAGCATAGAAATATGTTAAAGTATTTGGTAACAAACAAGTAACAGATGTATAAATCCAGCACTGTGATGAATGAGGAAGTCCCCAGGGTAGTACCTCTGAAATTTTTAAGCCCTAGCCTTCAAAATCAGCTGCAAAAGAACTTGATACTGCTTTCAGGTCTTACACACAACATTTTTTTTTAGTACCAGCATTAAACGTGCTTTACTTCCCTAAGAGCAGCTTACAATTCCAACTATGACACGAGCCAGCTGTGACTGTGGCTCTGTAAGAGCAGCCACTGTCACCAAGCAGGTGACGAAGGTACCAGCATCCACCTGAGTGACAGCTCTGCTCACAAGGGCAAATTCAATCATTCCACAGTAGTTTTTTTACACTTCCAGCAGCACTCAGATAAGTGAGAGCAAAAATGAGAGTGTGTCAAGTGGAACTGCACTTGTCAAGGCTGCACCTGCCTCAGGTTACAGGGGCAAATAAAATAGGACCTTGATGACAGAAGGGGGAAGTACAGCTGGAAACACCTGAGCAGGCTGACAACATCCTGGGAGCCCCCATCTCACACACAACATCACCCTCCCACTCCCAAACCATTTCCCTGCCCAACAGGCTGCAACAGGGAATGACTTATCCACCTTGGAAAAACCACCACCACACAAAATCAAGTAAAAAAAAGAAGGTGTTATTTACAGGTGTACACACCAATTCCAGGACTGCTTGAACATTACATGGGGACAAAAAAACAGGACAGTCCCAAGAGCATGGCCTTCCAGAGCAGACTCTGCCATTATCCCTCCCACCCACAGCCCTCCTAACGCTGGAGAATCCCTGAAAAGAGCAATCCTGCCCTGCCCCTGCCCACTGCTGCAACCAAGGCATCTCCATGGAAACTGCTGCCTGCATTTCATCCCTGCTCCCTGGAACCTCAACAAGAACAACTGTATTTATTTTCACAAGTGCTTTCTGGCACGTGGGGATTAAGGGAGGCTCTGCCCAGCCTCCAGCTCTGAGACTGACAAATCTGATCACAGGAGAGGGGTTGTTACACTTCACACCAGAGCCCCAGGCAGCAGCACAGGGGAAGTGCCAAGATCAGCGCTGTCCAGAAGGGTCTGAGGAGGGGCAGCTGCTCCAAAATACAAGGGAAGCAATTTAACAACTCTCCATGCATTTACTTCCAGAAGAAATGGACCCCAAAGAGCTGCAGGGGCTCCAGAAGATCTTGCTGCCCAGTGCAGCACTGCAGATTGCTCTTCTAGCACCATAGCACTTCCTACTCAGTTTCCTGCTTGAGCAGGGCCAGGAGAAGCTGAGTTTGAGCTTCACTGCACATCGGTGACTCTGGGATCTACACACAATAACTACACAAACAACAGAAGTTCAGAAGCCAAACTCAACCTGAGTTCTGGAGCAGATGGATCTACTGCATGAGGGTAACTCTCTCGTGACCAAGCGCTCGGCATATTTTCACCTGAGATTTAGGACACCTGAAGGCTTGGGAACCACCCTCAGAGGTCAAAGCATTTGGCATAGAACAGAACAGTTTGTTAGAAGTAAAGGGACCAAAAACCAGTGTCTTCCCCAGAGAGCTGGGGACTCCTGCAGGCAGTGGTCCCTGCAGGTCTCTGAGCTTGTCCCTGGCTGACAGGGAAATCCAGCCTTGCCTCTTGAAAGGTCCACTGGGGACACTGAATGCCAAGGACAGGGCTTGTTCCAGGGAGAGCAGGCCACTCCTCACAGCTGTGGCAGCAGGTGATGTCCATGGGGTCACATTCCAGCAGCTCTGCACAGCTCCTGTCTCACCTACATGTCCTCAACACTCCACTTGTAGGCGAGTTCCTGCACCGCCTTCTTGTTGGCAATCCGGGCAAAGCGCTGCTGCTCAAACCCATTGGACCTGCAAAGAGACACCCAGGTGACCAAAAGCTGCTGGGCAGAAGCTCTTCTGAAGCCACAAAACTTGTTAGGGGCACTACAAGCTTTCCACTACTTTGGTTACTGTGGTTACCAACAGTTTGCACCTCTGAAGTTACTCACCCACCTCCTGGGAGTACAGGCCTTATCCCTTCTGTCCCATCAACCATTTGTAACTTAATCTATTCAGATTTCCAAATGCCAACAACCTCACTCATGCAGTAACTTGGAATCTTTACCACCCTGAAGAAAAACTCATTTATTTTTACCCTTATTCTAACAGGAACAAGTACCTGTCCACACCGTCCCAGCGATGCCCAGGCCAGATGTTAAACCTGTTGAGTGGAGGTGCTGGTCCCTTGTACCTGGGTTTTTCTGGAACAGAAAGAGCAGAACAGTCGTTTTCAACACAACCAGGTGGTCACATCCTCACCCACCCAAGAGGTTTCTGCAGGTACACACAGGCAGAGTGCACAGGCCACCTGACAGCCAGGTACAGCTCCCAGAGGAAGCTCCTAAAGGCACATTTCAGCAAACTGCACCCTGCTGAATTTTAACTCACCAGATCCTGCTCTCTCAGCCAAGAAATCACAGTTGCCATTAGTGGTAACAAGCCAGTAACTCCAGAGACCCCAGAGAAAGTCCCTCAGGAGTGAGCTGCTCCAGCAACCTTCAGCCATTTCCTGAACAGCAGCTGCCTTGCTACACTGCTGAGGCCTTAAACCACACACAAGTGTAATTCCAGAGCCAAACCTTTTTCCTTGTTCTCCTTGGCCTTCCTCTTTTTGATGAGGGCAGCCATGGGGTCTCCTTCCCTCTCTTGTTCCCTCAGCATTCGATCCAGATCCTGGTCATCGATGTAACGGGCCAAGGGCTTCTGCATCTCTTTGATTGCATCTTCTACATTCTGCTGCTGCTGCCTCTCCTGTGCCAGCCTGGAAAACACAGAGTTTCAGCCAAACCCAAGCAATCATTCCCTGGGACTTGTTCAATTCCCAGGATGGATCATGGTCCTGAAGCCCCTCTGTGTGTGCAGCATTCCCAATGCACCCCTAGCAGAAGAGGGAATAACTGAGGGGTCTGTAAGACACGTGCAACACACACTCTCCTGGTCCCAGGCTCAAACTTGGAATGAAGTGAAATTCAACACCACTAGACTGGAAGCAGATCCAAACAGGGCTAAAGGCAGGAGATGAGGAACATTGGGAGCACCTTACCCTTTTCCCCACTTGGCATATTGCTCTTCTCTCTTGGACTCTGCCTCAGCCTTCAGCCTCTGCTCCAGCTGCTCCTGTGCCAGGTTCCTCTTGCGGCCAGACTTGTCTCGGAACACGGTCTTGGCGTTCCTGGATTCCTCTGGAAGGGACAGATGCCTCAAGTCACAAGTTTTGGAACATTTCACCACCTCCACACAATTCAATTACTCTTAACTTTCATTTTGGTTGCTCTACTCTCCCAAAGAGCCCTCCACCCAAAGCCAAGCAGGATTACAGCTTGTGCTCCCCATAGACCCTGATTATCCATCAACTCCTCCAGATGTGCAGATGGGGCAGGCAAAGGAAAAGCCTTTCATCCTCCTTGTGATTTCCCTGGCATTGCTCTGAAATCCCTGTTTGGAACAGTGACTCTGGCCAAGGCTTCCAGCAGCATGTCCAGGTGTAGCTCCACAGGGATGTTCCCTACCAGCATTTCAATGCCAGGGCCTGACACAGCAACTAAAGCAGAGGAGGAGGAGGTGAGCTGGCACTCAGGCTGTGTTCCAACATTCCTACCTTCCAGGTGCTTGAGGCTTTTGTCATGTTTCTGGAGCTCCTGCTGCTCCTTCCGCAGCACATCTGCTGACACCAAGCCAGCTCTGACCCCAGATGACATCGTGTTTGCCTGGAAATCAAAGAAAATCCCCATTTCAGCTGGCTGAGAACACAGCACCGAGCTGGGGGTGTAACAAGGGGTGACCCAAACCCACAAGGGACAGAGCAGAGACAGCCCTGTTAAAGCCACTTGTACAAAAACTTCCTCAATTTGTCAGTTTTCCATAAGATGAAGCAACAAACAGCTGGAATGGAAAGAAGCAATGTTTACCTTCTTGGGAGATCCTTTGGTGTCCTGGCGATGTGGGGAGTGGTCCAAGGGACTCCGTGACCTGTGCTGATCCTTCCCAGATGGAGAACCCTGTCCTGGAGGAGATGAATCAGAGTGTGAAGATTTGCTGATTCCAGCCAAGAGGACCACAATCGGGGAACTCCTGTCATGCCAGCAGAGCACCAACCCCACAGCACCCACCTGTGGGGAGCATGGAACATGATGGCAGGGCAGGGGGAGCCCATGGGGTGGGGGGACACACCTGTCCCCACACTCACCTTTTGTTCGGCTCTTCTTTGGGCCCGGTGAGCCAGGCTTGTCCCTCCGAGGGGACAAATCCTGACGCTGCCTCCTGGGAGGGGACAGGTCTGGGGTGTCGTGGCAACGCCGCCGGGGAGGGGATGGGTCTGGGGTGTCATGACGTTGCTTCCTGGGAGGGGATGGGTCAGGAGTGTCGTGGCGTTTCCTCCTGGGAGGGGATGGGTCAGGGGTGTCACGACGTTGCTTCCTGGGAGGGGATGAGTCTGGTGTGTCGTGACGCTGACGCCGCCGGGGAGGGGATGGATCAGGGGTGTCATGACGTTTCCTCCTGGGAGGAGAAGCATCAGGGGTGTCATGGCGTTTCCTCCTGGGAGGGGATGGGTCAGGGGTGTCATGGCGTTGCTTCCTGGGAGGGGATGGGTCAGGAGTGTCGTGGCGTTTCCTCCTGGGAGGGGATGGGTCAGGGGTGTCA
>WBMV01002023.1:502731-587641 GCA_013396655.1 Campylorhamphus procurvoides | reverse complement strand
CGCCCCCCGCCCTCCCTCACGTTCCGGAAGCAGTTCATGCACAGGGACTCGATCTCCGCCGGCTGCTGCTCGCCATCCTCGGCGCTGAGGGGCCGGAACAGGGACCCCCCAGGCCCCGGTGCCGCCTCCATCGCCCCCAGCGCCGACATCTCTGTGTGTCCTCCCCAAAAAACCCCGCGCCGTCACGTGGCGGTCACGTGGCGGTCACATGACACCCCCCCGGTACGGATCACGTGACACCAGCCGCCATGGCCGCGACTTTTTTGGCTCCCGTCCCCACCCCCGGCGCGTCCCAGCCATGGGATGGCCGCGACTTTTTTGGCGCTCCGACCCCACACCCGGACAGGTCCCAGCCATGAGAAATAAAAAAAAAACCACGTGGTTTTATTACAAGCAAATCGTTCATTAACTTAGGAATTACTTAGCCATAAGGGCGCCAGGTGCTGTCTGGGGCTGGCACTAGGGAGAGTTGGCATTGGGAAATAGGGAATTGTGGAAGTGGATGAAGGTATGGCTGAAAGAAGATACCCTTTGGGTGCAGGTGGCAGTGCCCACCCTGCCCAGGAGACCCCTCTCCCTGCTAACAAGGCGGTGACGTGTGGAAAAGACCCCACAGATGGGTAGTTGTAGAGAAGGTGCATTTATTCAGCATGGTGGGTGCATGGGGGATTGGTCCACCAAAGACATGTACACCTGTCTGTGCTCACAGCCTTGTTTAAATACAGATACAACATGCATAGTCATGATTTCTTTATACATATGCATTATTTTCCTAAAAAAGGCAAGCTTATTCTAATCAGTTCCAAGAAGAAATTTTCATTCTCTCCACCCCACACTCCTACCGTCTCAGTTTGGGCATTGGTTTCCCATTTTCCTGGTCCAGGGTCTTTGGGGGTCTTGGGGATGAAGATCGTGGGTCTTCTTCACTGTGTCCTTTTCATCTTGGCTCAAAAAGTAACTTACACCAGTTTTGTGGGCAACTTGAACTGGTGTAATTAGCAAACTTCTATAATTATCTTTTTCTTTTGACATATTTCCTGATTTATCTTAGTTCCATATGGTGTCCATTCTATTTTGGAAACCTCAAGGTCAGGTACTGAAAGCACTCCTGTTTCTTATAACATATTCCCTGTTTTTCTATCTTTGTAGCCATTTATGGCCTCAACTATGGAGGCTTTTCAGTGTTAGTTCCCTTAGTATTGGTAACTTACTTCTCTTTAGTGCTCATACCTTATCAATACCCCATATCAGCAGGACCCTTGGGATTTATAAAAAGCATGATTTTTGGGGTGGGGACGTGCTTTTTGGACCGCTGTGACCTGCACACCCGGCACGTGCTGGAATAAAAACCTCCCTTGCTCGCTAGACTTGCCTCACAGACATTTGCCTCTTCTCTAAATGGAATAAAAGGGATTTTCCTCACACCACCACCCCTCACCGTGGCCCCCTGGTCGTCTCCCCACCCAGGCTCAGCGCCAGCTCCTTCCACAGCGCATCCAGCTGGGCTTGCAGGTCCTCCACGGGTGCATCCTGTGGCTCCTCCGCCGGGGTGCTGAGCTTCAGCCGCATCTCCTCTGTCTCCTGGTCCAGCGCCCTGGTGAACGCCTGGATCTGGGCGTGCGTGTCCCGGCGGAACTCCTCCACGCCACGCTGCACCTCCCGTGCCAGCGCCTCCCTGTACCGCCCTGGCGGGGATGCCGGCTCCCCGAATTTCCCAGGCTGCGGGCTCAGCTTGGCCTTCAGCTGCTCCAGGTTGGCCTGGATCTTCTGGTGCAGGTCCTGGGCGTTGCGGGCCAGCCTGGCCGAGAGCTGCTGGATGTGCTGGTGGAGCTGCTGGGGCGAGGCGCGGGCGTGCGGGGCCACGTGGCGATGGAGCTCCTCCACGTGGCGCTGGATCTCGGTGACCAGCCTGTCGGCGTACGGCTGGAAGATGCCCTTCACCTGCTCCGTGTGGAAGGCGATCTTGTCGCTGTAGTGGGCCATGAAGCGCTGGAGCTCATCAGCACCCTCGAGGAGCTGCGCCGTCACCTCCCGGCTGGGCAGAAGGTGCCGACGGAGCTCCCGAGCCCGGAGGGACACCTGGTCCAGCAGCTCCTCCGTCACCGGCTGCAGGTGCTGCCGCAGGTCGTCCAGGTGCCTCCCGACCTGCTGGTGCACCTCGTCCACATATGGTGACAGCTTCACCCTCAGGCTCTCCAGCTCCCTCCGGATGACTTTGCGCAGGCTGTCCGAGTCCTGGGACAGCCGGGGCTGGGGGGCTCTGGGCAGGGGAGACAGCTTCTCCAGGAAGTCTTCCACGTAGCTGACCCCATCCTGAATGTTCTCCTTGAGGTTCCTGCACAAGGCAGTGGCCAAGCAGCCCTGACTGACCACAGCACGCTCTCTTTGCCCACGTTCCCCCCTAATAAACACCTCTAAGAGCCCTTTCCGTGAGCTCCTGTGTGCCCAGTGGGAGAGAAACATGACCCCAGGGTGCTGTACTCACCTGATGTCCTTGCCCAGCTTGCTGTGGCCGTGCTCCGGGCTGTCCTTGTCCCCTGTCAGCTGGCTCAGGTATTCCCAGAAGCCGCCCTGCCCCGACTTGGCCGGTGACACTGTAGGTGGGAGGGTGGCATGAGTGGGGTGGCCGCGGTGCTGCCCCCAGCCCCAGCTCTGCTGCCCCTCTGCCCGCACCCACCTGGGAAGGCAGCCAGGAGGGAGAGGAGCAGCACAGCCTTCAGCAGCATGGTCTGCCGGGCTCCGCCGGGCTGCGGGAGAGGGGAGAGGCTGCTCCAATTGTTCACAGGGGGATGGCGCCTCTGCTTCACACCCCCGGTCACTGATCCCTGCAAGGACCTCTCTCCCATAACACTCGGGGTCCCCTGTAACACCTGGGGTTTCCCATAACAGCTGGAGTCCCCATAACTCTTGGGGTTTCCCTATAAACACCCGGGGTCCCCTGTCACACCTGGAGTTTCCCACAACACCTGGAGTTCCCCTAACACTTGGGATCCCCTATATCACCTGGGGTCCCCATAACACTTAGGGTTTCCCTATAAACACCCGGGGTCCCCTGTCACACCTGGAGTTTCCCACAACACCTGGAGTTCCCATAACACTTGGGGTCCCCTGTTAACACCTGGAGTTCCTCTGTAAACACCTGGGGTTCCCCGTAACCCCATCGTTGTGCACCTGAAATCACACCCAGCTCCTCTGGCTGCACAAAGCCAAGCCAGGCACAAGGTGCCCCTGTCCTCCACCCCTCACCTGGCTCCAGGTGCCTCCCGTGTCCTTCCCGTCGGGAGCCGGCCCGCGTCTCCCCTTATATAGGTCCGGGGGGAGCAGAGGAGCGGCACGGGAAGGCTTTTTGGACCTCACTCCGTGTAAACACAACGTGGAGGTCCGTGCACGTTCCTGGGAGGTGACCTGGGGGACGGTCACCTGACTGCCCGCTGCCCCCCGGGCTCGGGGGACAGCGCTGACCCTGCCCCGCAGCCGACCTTCGCATCCCGGAGGGAATGCTGGATGGATGGAGCTACCAGGGTGGTGCGGCGCAGCAGGATGGGGATGGGGATGGGGACACCGGCTGCAGCTCTTCTTGCGGGGGAAAAGGAGCCTGGACCCCCGGGATGGGTGCGGGAAGGGTGATCCCGGCTCCGGCTGCGGCAGACAAGGGTGGGATGAGCGGTGTCCGTGTCAGCAGCCCGGGTAAGGAGCACAGAGCACACCTCCCGTGTCTGCCCGCTGCCGCCGGACACCCATCCCGCCGTGCTTGGTGCCTTTCCCCCGGGAATACACACCCTGGGCACCCTGGATGGGGGGCGAAGTCCAGCGCTCCCGGGGTGAAACGCCGAGCAGCCGCGGGCGCTGCTCCGGCACCAAAGTCCGAGCGGCTCCCTCGCCTGTGCCAACACGTGAGGTCGCTCCAGGCAGCGCTGGCCGTGCTCCAGTCTCANCCATCCCACCCCATCCCACCCCGTGCTCTCTCAGCAGCACGGCTCGAGGGGCTCGCGGTGCTCATGGCTCAGTATCCTTTTCCTCCCCCCTCCTGGGGACAAGAGCTCCCTTCCCATCCGAGTCCCACTGCATCTGGTCAGGGTCCCCCTGGGGTTGTGATAAGAGGGGTCTATCATACACCCAGCACAGCCCACAGAGCCCTGTGCTGTGTGGCAACAGCTGCCCCACCACTGTGGGGATGCTTGGCCACATCCAAGGGCTCTGCCCCTCTGGAGCCCCCCCGAGTACCCCCAAGTTGCTGTGGCACCCCACTGAGGTGATGCTGGGCCCCTGGTCCTGTGCTGACCCTCGGGCTCAACTGGCTGCCACCACCTCCAGCCAGCACTGAGACCCCCATGCACCTGCCCCAACTTTTGCTCCCTCTCCCAAGGTTCCCCAGAACCCGAATTTGGGGTGATGTTCCTCCCTTGGAGCAGCTGGATCAGATGGCCCAGCTTGCCCATCCTGGGGAAGGACAGTAGGATGCTGTGGGGAAGGAAGGACACGGAACAGCACGTGCATCACAAGGTTTATTATTTCTGCCACAGGTAGTGGCTGGGAATGCTTGGAGTGTATGGGGATGGCTAGCCATCCCATGTCACCTCCCCACGGCACTGGGGTGGGGAGAACTCATTGCTCTGGGGGTGGGATGGTGCTGAGGAAGGCGGACACCTTCTCCCGCACCTCCTTCTCCAGCAGCTCCAGGTGGTCCTCCACTCCAGCAGCACCCGAGTCCAGCTTCCCACGCATCTCCTCCAGCCGCTGCACCAGCTGCTTCCCGAAGGCCTCTCCGAAGGGAGCTGCCTGCTGCCTGAAGGCCTCCAGGGTCTGCCCCACACGCTGGTCCAGCTGCTGGGCCAGTGGGGCCAGGCGCTGCCTCAGGCTCTCAGCATCACCGCTCGCAGCATCCCGCAGCTCCTGTGCCAGCGGGCTGAGCTGGGCACGCAGCTCCTCGGAGCTGGTGGCCAGGCGGGCACGCAGCTCCTCAGCCGCCTTCTCCATCTGCGCCGTCAGGCTCTCCAGCTGCCTGTTGAGCCCATCCTGCACCTCCTGGGCGTAGGGGCTGAGCCCACGCCGCAGCTCTGCCACGCTCTGCCCCACCTGAGCCTTCAGCTCATCAGCCATGGGTGCCAGATGCTGCTTCAGGCTCTCCACACCACCATCGATCTGCTCCTGCAGCCGGTCAGCATAGGGACTGAGGGAGGCCTGGATGCTCTCAGCATTGCCCTGCAGCCGGTCCCGCAGCTCGGTGGCGTAGGGCTCCAGTGCCCGCTGCAGCTCCCCAGCCCCTCGGTCCACCCTGGAGCGCAGCTCCTCGGCGTAGGGGCTCATCTTGGCCTGCAGCTGGCGGATGTTGGTGCCGATCTGCTGGTGCACCTCGTCGGCGTAGGGTGCCAGCTTGGCCTGCAGCTCCGCCAGCTCCCTGCGGATCTGCTCCTTCAGCCGCTGCGAGTCCTGTGCCAGCCGCGCCTGCAGCTCCGTGGCAAAGGGCACCAGCCGCTCCTGCAGGTCCTCGGCATAGGCACTGACACTCTGCAGGTTGCTCTTCAGCAGGGTGCTGGGGAGAAGGGACAGGTCAGCGCCCATGTGCCCCCGGCACCCCCCAAGCCCCTCCAAATCCCCTCAGCCCAAGGGGCTCAGCTCACTTGATCTGCTTGGTGAGCTCGGTCTGCTGCAGCTGGTCCACTGTCTCCTTGGCATTGCTGCCCAGCTCCGTGAAGTACTTCCAGATCACAGTGGCCACCTCGTCAGGGTTCACATCAGCCCGTGCCCCTGCAAGGGGATGGTGGGATCAGTGCCAGCACAGTCCCACTCCCCTGGGGACAGCAGGTGCCCTGGGGAAGGACCACCCTGCGAGCACCAGGGACCCCCACACCGCCTTACCTGAGACTGCGAGGAGCACCAGGAAAAGGGCGGCCACTTTCGGAGCCATCCTGAGCACTGGGGACTCCTGCAGGAGCACAGAGAGGAGGTGAGGGGAGGCTCAGAGGCTGGCAGCCCCCTGCCACCTGCCCCCACCTCAGGTGATGGAGGCACCGGCTCTCTCCAGCCCTCGTTCCTGCTCACCTGTCCTGTCACTGCCGCGGTACCTGCCGAGGCAGCAGCTCCCAGTGCTATTTATGCAGCCTGAGCACTCCCGAGGCTTCCACGCAGGCTGTGACACAGCCCCAGGCTTGGACTTTAGCAAGGTCGAGACGTGGAAGCACCTGATGTGTGCGCAGCCCTGACATCACCTGCAGACCTGACATCACCCACAGCCCTGCCAGCTCCCAGCAGTGTGCTAGGGCCAGGGCAGAGAGGGGACGGGGGTACATGGGGCACCCCGGGGCTGAGCCCCTCCTGAGGATGGGGACCCTGGGCAGAGGGGACAGCTCACTGCTCCGTGGGATGCAGCTTGTGCCATTTGTGTGGGAAGTGTGGTGGTACCCGGGATGTGCAGTGGTGGAACAGGGCATGGGATCTGGGGGGCACTGCGGGGACCCTACAGCCCTGCTGCCAGCTGTGCTGTGCCTGGGATGGGCAGCAGGGCAGGACACGGGCTCGGGGTGATGCTGTGATGGAGCCTGGGGGCTCACAAGGCTGTGCATGTGCAGGATGGCATTGTTCCTTCCCAGTCCAGGCTCCTGGAGGGAGCCCTGCCAGAGGAACAGGCCAGGGACCTGCAGGACACTGCGGACACGGGGTGCTGGTGTGCCCGGGGATGGAGCTGGGACCTGTGCAAGTGTCTGGCCGTGGACATGGGGCTCTTGGCACACCCCTGGGGGTGCAGCCCTGCAGCCCCCCACTCAGCCCACCACACCGTGAGGGACCCACTGGGGCTGCAAAGCAGCCGTGATGTGTCACGGCGGGCAAAGGGCGTGACCAGCAGGGGCAGGGACCAGCCGGGCAGTGACAGCGAAAAGGTCCAAAGGGCTTTCAGGATGCCCGAGGGCATCATTCCCGTGGCTGGAGCCACTGGATGTCACCCTTGTGCCGTGTGTGCCCATGGCCCCAGGCGTGTCCCCGGGGCTGCAGTCACCGCGCTGTGCCCTGCGGTGGGCACTGGGCTGGCTGTGCACACACACAGGGACACCCACAGGTATGCACAGGTGTGTACACACACACAGACACACACACAGGTGTGCACAGGTATGTGGACACACACACACACATGAAAAGCCCCAGCAGGCTCCGTTCCCGGGGGATTTCTCAACTCCTGGCTGGATGCAGCCCTCCTGCAGCCCCCACCGTGTCCCCTTCCTGGCCAGCCCCCCGCCCCGACCTTTGCACAAACCCCCTCAAGGGCGGCCTTGGGGAGGGTATAAAGGGGGAGCCGGGGCTGCCCCTGTGTCAGAGTCCGGCACAGGTGAGTGGGGACACCCTGGCGAGGGTCGTGCTGGGAAGGGGTGGCGTCGGGACCCCCATGGCCCCCCCTGCCACCCCTCACCATGTCCTCTGCTCTGTCCCCAGCCATGAAGGTGTCTCTGCTGCTCCTGCTCGCCTGCACGGCTGTCCTGGCAGTGGGAACAAGTAAGGGACAGTGAGGGCTGTGCAGGAGGAGGGTGTCGGGGCTCAGGGTGCTGGGGGACACAAGAGGGGGGGTCACAGTCCCTCCGCTCCCAACAGATTCCTGCTTGCAGGGGCCGACACACCCGAGGAGCCAAAGGCGCTGCTGCAGAAGGTGCAGGAGCTCGCCGAGAAAGCCATGGCCATGGCCAAGGATGCCTTCACCAGGGTGCGGGAGTCGGAGGTGGCACAGCAGGCCAGGTGCCCCCGAGACCCCCCAGCCCAGTCCCCTGTCCCTGTCCCCATCCCCTGCTGCCTCCAGGGCTCAGCACTGACCCCCTGCCCTCCCCTCCCCTCGCAGGCAGTGGCTGGCAGAGACGGCAGAGCTCTCCAAGCAGCGGCTGGGCTGGCTCAAGGAGCAGCTGGGGGAGCTCCGGAAGAAGACACAGAGCAAATAGCCCCAGCAGGGACTGTCTGGGGTCCCACGGGGCTGGGGTCCCCCCGGCTCCCCCCCGCTGTCGTGGTTCTCTCAATAAAGTGGGGCTGAAGCAGATGGCTGTGGTGGCATCACTGCGGGGAGGGTGAGGAGGAGTATGAGCTGTGGAGAGGGGGAGGGCTGGGACAGACACTGGCACTGGGGCTACACACAGACATGTCAGGGTGCCCAGGGCAGCAGGAGCCGGGTCCTGCTTCCACAACCCAGGGGTCTCCAGCTCCTGCAAACCCAGTCCCAGCACCTTACAGACCCTTTGTGCAGGTCCGATCTCGGCTGTGCCTTGGGCAGAGCTGGGCTTAGTACAGGGTAAGACCGGGGCACCCCCACACCATCTCCCTGTTTCCCCACTCCTCCTTGGGTCCTCCAGCACCCCCAGCCCAGAGCACACCTCGCCCCCAACCCCAGTTCAGGCTGCCCCCTCCAGCATCCACTGCAAGGACTGAGCGAGCTCCAATAACTTAAGTCATGTTTATTTGACAAAAGGAAGGCAAAGCTGAGAGCGACGCCAAGGAGGGAAGGGGAAGGGAGGTGGCTGGAGGGGAGGACACCCCAGGGCTGGGCTGGCCCAGGGCTCCAGCAGCCCGTCCCCAGAGCCCCCTGAGGGGAAGCACCCGGGGCAGGGCAGGGCAGGGAGCACCCCGGGGTGGCTGCAGGAGCGGGGCTGGGGTCAGTCCCTGTCCGCACTGGCTGGTGGCTCAGGCCACGCTCTTCTGGAGTTCGTCCAGGAAGGTGATGAAACGGGCCTTGAGGGTCTCGGTGTAGGGGGTGAGGCGCTCCTTGAAGTCCTGCACCAGGGGCGTCACCTTCTCACGCAGGTTGCTGAGCTGCTCCACCACCTTGGCCTGGTACTCGGCAGCCTGGGGGATGCCCTTCTCCCGGATCTCCTCCAGCTTCTGGCTCAGCTTCTGCCTCAGCTCGTCACTGAAGGGTGCCACGTTCTTGCGCAGCTCCTCGACGTGCCCGCGCAGACGGTCCCGCGCCTCCTCGGCCACCGGGGTCAGCTTCTGCTGCAGCAGCTCCACCTTCTGCTTGCTGAGCTCCTTCAGCTCCTGGGCCAGGGGGGCTAGGCGCTGGCGGTACTGCTCCAGGTCTTCCGTCCACTTGGCAGAGAACTGGTCCAGGAAGGGCCGGATCTTCTCCTTCACGTCCTCCAGGTCCTTGGTCAGCTCCTTGCGCAGGGCTTCGGTGTCCTTCAGCCACATCTCCCGCACCTCCTTGTAGTAGGGGGCCATATCCTCCCGCAGCTTGGCAGCGGCTGCGCCCAGCGTGTCCAGGTTCTCACCCAACTTCAGGCTGCGGGAGCGGAGGGAGGTCACACACAGAGCCTGGGGACCCCCGTCCAGCCCCTGCCATGCACCCCCTACTTACTCCAGCTGTTTGCCCACGGCAGAGGCCTCGAACTGGGAAATGGCTTCCTTGCCGCTGGCCTTCACTGTCTCCAGGTACACGTCCAGCATGTCCTTGAGGCGATCCAGGGGAGCCTGGGGGTCATCGTGCTGCCAGAGGTAGCGGCCCTGGGTGCCTACGGAGAAAGTCGGGTGTGCTCAGGACACGCTGCCCGGGATGGGCTCCAGCCTTGCCCGGCTCGGGATGGGGACGAGGGAGCCTCTTGGCTGCAGCCTGACTTGCAAAGCACTTCGCAAGCCGGAGGCTTCCAGCAGCGCCCGCATCGGGCTCGTCCGCCCCGTCCCGCCGCATCCCGCTCCATCCCGCTGCATCCCGCCGGGATCCGCAGCCGTTCGGACCTACCCGTCAGGCAGAGCAGGGCGAGGGTCAACACCACGGCTCTCATCTTCGCGATGAACCTGGTGGGGCAGAGGAAGGGAATTGAGCTCGGGAACCCCCGGCAAAAATCCTGCCGCAGCCCCAGCGCTGCTCGAGGGATGCCCGCCCGACGGTGCGAACCGCGGTGTCCCACGAGCAGGGGATGCTGTCCCAAGAGCAGGGGATGCTGTCCCCGCGGCACCGCGGGTCCCCTGGAGCAGCCGGGGGCTCTTACCAGCTCTGTCCGCCGCTGCTCGTCCCGTCTGAGCGGCCGGGGCTGCTGCGCCGCTATTTATGCCGGAGGGGCAGTTCCGAGGAGATAAGCCAGCGCAAGCGGCGGCACAAGAAGGCGCTCCCGGCGGGCGATGTGGAGCGCAGGGTTCAAGGATCGCGCAGCCCAGCGCCGAGGAGCGCCGGCTTGGCAGGGGCGGGCGAGCAAACAGGAGCTCCCGGCGGGACGCGCCTCGCCGGCCAAGGAGCCTGTTTACGCTCTCGGTGACCCAAATTCCTGCTGGCCGCTGTGGCCTTGCCGGGGCCTCTCGCAGCCCCCAGTGATTGGCCGCCGGCCCGGGGACAAGGTTTATTCCCGCAGGGATTTGTCCTGCAGTGCCCAGACCCCTCGTGTCTGCTGGGGGGTTTGTGCCCCCATCATCGGGCTGGTGAGACTCGCACTGCTCATGTCGCCCCTTTTCCTGCGGTGTCCCCAAGGCAGAGGTGCCGGGAGCTGTGTCTGCCCTGCCTGCTCACACCAGCGTTCTCTGGGCAGCAAAGCAAAGGCTGAGCTCAGACACAGCACCAGCCTGACCTCAATACCCCAGCACGGCCACCCCAAAAGCCCCCGAGCCAGCCCGAGGTGCTCCCCCATCCCACTGCCACCAGCCCGGGGACCCACAGGAACCAAGCCTGGGAATGCCATGGGGAGCTGCTGCAGAGGAATGATGCTCCTGTTCTGGAGTGGCACCAGCTTTCTCAAACCTCAAGCTTTGGAATGGCTCACTGGGCACCTCATGGGCATTGCACAGGTATCATCATCCCTTGCAATGCTCCAGGGTGCTGGAGGCACAGCTCCCTGCTCCTCCCAGCCTCTACCCACTCCTGGGAAAGCCCGGCTGGGGAAGGAATTGCCCCAGAGCAGAGCTTGATCTGCAGGTGTTCCCCCACACCCACATGCTTTGCAGGATGAGTTGGACTCACTGAGCTACAGTGCTGTAGGAGGGCTATGAGTGCCAGGGGAGCTTTGGGAAACCTGAGTGGGAGCTGGAGCCCATGGGAGGCGGCAGCCCCATGGATGGACTGGGGACACAGCAGCTTCAAGCATGTCCACACTGCTGCCCTCTGAGCTTTGGCGTTGAGCAACAAGGCAAACAAGAGCCCATGGAAGATCATAATCATGGTTTTATTTGTTATGATCCCACTGTCCAACTAATTGACTAGTTGCAAGTGACCCACAAAAAAATGGACTGAAGATTTACTGAAACGTTTTTTTTTCTGTTTGTTTGTTTTTAGTCCAACATAAATGAGGAAGAAAAAAAAAATACTTCTGACATTTCCAAAAAACAGAAATAATAGCAAAGTATATTAATATACATTCAACATATACTGCGCGTATTGATTACTACAATACAAAGCCATGATAAAAAAAGTGTGATACTGCGGATGGCACGGTGAACGCGGCCCTGCAGGGCGGCTGCTGCTGGGGGGGGCCCGGCGACTCTCCCAGGATACAGTGTCATGTAAACAAAAGGAGAACGAACCAAAGGGACAGAGCAAAAAGGCTTTCAGTGTTTCCCACCCTTCCCGCCGGGCTCCCCGTGCCCCTGCCCGAGCCCGCAGGTGCCAGGTGAGGGGCCGCGCACGGCCGGGCTGTGGAGCTTCCCTCCTCTCTGATTTTCGGGATTGCAGAGCCATTAGCGTTG
This sequence comes from Campylorhamphus procurvoides, assembly GCA_013396655.1. Taxonomy (NCBI): domain Eukaryota; kingdom Metazoa; phylum Chordata; class Aves; order Passeriformes; family Dendrocolaptidae; genus Campylorhamphus; species Campylorhamphus procurvoides. Next base: position 576,004 of record WBMV01002023.1, on the reverse strand, counting down.
TTTTCCCGGAGAAGGGGAGGCCGGGAAGAGGCACGGGGTAAGGATAGCAAAGTCACCTCTGCTGTGCTGGTTTCACACTTCCTTCTGTGCAAAGTCAGGAGGGCCGGGCCGATTTTTCCTTTAGTTTTATAAAATATTCCAGAAAAGTGTCAGTAAGAAGGATCTGAGCTGGAGCTTGTCAAGTCTCGAAGGCATGGGTGACACCACGTGCTCCAGAGTCCCGGAGGGGGGGGATTCCCACTCTATCCACCAAGGAAAGGATGGAAAAGGGACAAAGAAGAGACCTCTGCATGTCCCAACTGTATAAGGAGAATTACCGCTGTCGCCACTGGCATGAGAGAAAACCAGTCACAAGTACAATGTCATCAAAAGAAATAAAATACTTTGAACAAAAGGTGCAAGTCACAATTCATATAGAACAGAATCTAGTTAAAAATTTCTCTCAAACAGAAATTCCTTTTGCCTTTTATTAATAACAATAATAATAAAACAACATTTACCAAAAAAAAACCCAATTCCTACGTGATCAGGAGGAGAAGCAAAGGAAACAAAGAAAAATCCATCTGCCCTACATTAGCCAGGAAAAGAAAAAACCCCAAGTCATGGTGTATTTGGAAAGAAGAGGGGAAGGAAGGGCAGGGGAGGGGTGATCCTGTCAGCACCCCTGCACACGAGAGGGAACAGAGCAGACAGAGATGAGACAAGAAGCACCCTGCACCAGGGTGGGAGCTCCCTGCACCGGCCAGAGCCCCAGGTGGGATGGGGAGGGCCCCAGGCTCAGATCCCCCCAGTGCAGTGGGACAGAGGGGAAGGACAGCACAGCCTCCATCCAGGAGCGGCTCCAGTTCCCTTGGACTCCTCAGGGCAGGCTCTGGGGAGGCTCTGCCCCAGCAGTGACAGCCCCCAAGGCAGCCCCAGAGCTGAAGCTCTGCCGATCCTCCGCTGCCGCGTCAGGCTCAGGTCTCTTGTTGTTCGGTGGTAGCTGGAGTTACAGGCAAGTGTGGCAGAAATTAAAGAACCCAAAGGAACGACACACTGGATGAAGTGAGGATGAGGAAAGGGGCCATGGTATTCCAGTTAGTCAGAAATACTACGGCAATTTGGCGCAATGCTGCTAGATACTGTTGGTTTAAAATGGACCTTTTCGTTTCAAAGCTGTACACAAACCCTGCAAGAGAGGAGAAAGAGAGGTGTCAGGAGATACCAGAATGGCAGTTCTGCTCTCACAGCTCTCCAGCACTTCCAGTTCATTCCCAACCCTGTCCCAGGAAGGAGACCCTGCCATGTAGAGGGGCTTTGAAGACCAGCACAGGCCTGAAAGGAGTGGTGTTTGTCCTGGGCAAATAGGGGCACAGCAAACAGCCCCAGGACAGGAGCTCAGAGTTGATGGTTCCATCCCTAGTACTGGAACAACAGGCAGGGAAGGAGACCCATGAAGTGAGGCCATGGAGGCAGCCCAAAATGTGTGTGGAGAGAGAAGAACACATGGATACTCACTCCCTCCTGGTTACACCCCCGCCTGCTCCATCCCAAAGGGCACCTCCGGGTGCTTGTAGCTCAGCAGGACATCCGTGATACACGTGGAGGGGTAACAGGAGGTGTTTAGGTGCTGGCTGCCATCACCCAGGTTGGGGTGCTCTTGACCTTCCAAACTCTCCCCACATTCTGCAAGAGCAAAGAAACAGGTGGTTTTCCAACAAGAAGACCATGAGCTGGTCCTCTCAGCTCCGTGTCCAGACCCTGAGGAGCCCCCCACACCCTCTGTGCCACATCTGCAGCTCGCCCAGGTCCTCACCCTCGCTGTCCCTGTCGCGCAGCTGCTGACTGGCCATCAGTGATGACTGGCTGAGCACAGCGTCAGACATCCGAGCAGAGCTTAGTGCTTTTCCTGCCATTAAACTCATTCCAGGCAAGTTGTCTAACTGCACCTGTGGAGAACAGCAGGACACGGGTCAAGGTGGGGCTTAGGAGAGGTGCCCCAATTCCTCCCCCCTGCTCCCCATCTCTTGGACTGCTGGGGGACCTTCTGCAAACCTTCAGCGAGGGTTCAGAAGGACAAGAACTGTGCATAAGGCACAGCTTGGGTGCAGCCAGTGCCCCTCAACAAGAAAATGGACTGAACAGTCCAAATCTCTCTGAACTAACAGAATCACAGAATAGCTGGGGGTGGAAGGGACCTCTACAGATCATCTATCCAATCCCCCTGCCAAGGCTGCCTAAAGCAGGTGACACAGGAACATGTCCTGATGGGGTTTGCGTGTCTCCAGAGAGGGAGACTCCATGCCCTCCCTGGGTGGCTGTTCCAGGCACCCTTCATGGGAAGTTCTTCCTCATAGTGAGGTAGAACTTCTTGTGTTTTAGTTCATGACCATTACTCCGTGTCCTGTCACTGGGCACCACTGAACCAGGGAAGATGCCATTCTCATCTACAGCAGAAGGGAGCTGTAGCAAAGAACACATCTAGATTTGGGCAAGACAGTTCCCAGCACCCCAAACACCACAAGGAGTGGAGCAGTGATGTCTGGGCTGCCATGACCAGCTCCTTCACAGCACTGCAGGGCCTTGGTGTGTCTGCAGAGCTCTGTGTGACCAGAGCCAGGCCTAGGCTTCTGTTCCACTGGAAGGACCTTGGAGGCAAAGGCACCTACGTAGGCATCATCACTGTTCTGGATGGTGTGATGTCTCTGCAGGGTCCTGGGCCGTGGGTGCTCGCTGGACGTGGGGCGCACGGGGTAGCCCAGGCCGTTGTGGTCAGGCAGCTGCATGGCTTGGCCCGGGGAGCTCCTGTCCATGCAGTTCCCTACGATGGACTCTTGAAAATCAGACAAGACCAGAAAGTGACAGGTTAGTACAAGGAGCCTGCATCTCCCAGCCATGTGTCAGTGCAGAACTGGGGGGCTGAGATGTGATGCCATGGACAAATGCTCCTCGCTGGTGGAACAGGGATGGGACCCTTGGCTGCTTTGGTGGGAGTGGTGCGGTACCAGTGCCCCTCACTGCACTCTGGAAGGCTTCTCCCTCCAGCTTTAAGATCCCAAAAGATCCCAATGCTAGCACTGGGACATCTACAAAAACAGCCTAATACTGGAGGGACAGGAGCAGGAACACAGGAACCAGACCCTTTCCCACTGCTGCCTTCCCCTCAAGCCTGAGCTCGACCCCCACCCTGCGCATTATACAAGAGCTGAGGGGGCCTCCAACGTGAGATGTTCTAGCAGGGCCCCTTGGCAATTGTAATCAACATAATCCTGCTGGAAGAGCTGGCCAGGATGTTCACTTTTATCAGATGACTTCTCCCTGCCCTCCCACAATCTGGCTGCAGAAGCACACGAGTGTTCTGCCTGGCAAAGTCCATCTGCGCTGCAAGCTCTTGTGACTGAGGGTAAAGGCCACATTCCTATCAGGCAAAGCCTCTCGTCATCAAGTACAAGATGTTTTGGATAAAGTCCTGAGCCATGGAGGAGCCTGTCATCGGGGCTGAGCACATAAACAGCTCACTCAGTGCAGACCCCATGGAGCACAAACATGGGACGTGGCTGTGAGTGCTGGGGAACTGCCCTGAGGTGACACAGCTGCAGGTAGATCCCTCGGCCAGAGCTATTGGCTTTCTCAGGGTTTTGGCCAGTGGGAAGTGATCTCCTGCTGTGCTAGGAGACCACATCACCTGGCTGGCACTGCAACTGTTAGATGCCTCTAAACTGTTCCCCAAAGAGATCTCATAGAATCACAGAATATCCTGAGCTGGAAGGGATCACAAGGATCACTCAAGTCCAAGTACTGGCCCTGCACAGGACAGCCTCAAGTCTGTCCATAAATGTAGCAGGATCCAAAAGAGACCCCATGCCATGCGCTCTCCATGCCGCTCCCAGGCAGGTGGGCATGGGTACCATAGCTAGCACACTGCTCCCCATGCCCTTCCTCCATCAGGGAGATGGCATTCCTGCTGGAGCCCTGTCCCAGGCCAGTCAGAGATGCAGCCTGCCTCCCCCTTCCTTTGCACAACCATGGGGTTACGTGCGGTTAACAGTCAGCTTTCCCGGAAAAGCGAGAAGGAAAACATGAGGTAACAGATGTTGGTGGAGCAGTGCCACCCACACACTGCTCAGGATGCTGCTCCAACTGTGGGAACAGTGGTTGGGGCCAGCAGCCCTGCTGCTCCAGCTCCACAAACAGCCCCAGTGCTGAGGGTGATGAGTTCCCCCAGCCTGGAATAGCCAGGACCAAAAAAACAGCCGCATGCTTCCCAGTGCCAGCACTGCACCTCTGGGGATGCAGCTCAGGCTAAAGGATGGCCCTGAATTCAAACTCTTTTCCTTGCCCCAACCCCGCAGAGGAGAGCCTTTCATCCCCACATCCACGGGGAATGGCTCCTTTGTGTCAGTGTGGCATGTGACACTGGCACAGCAGGCAGGGCCACTGCCAGCTCAGCTCCCTCAGTGCCGAGGCAAGGCAGGTTTCCCATGGGCAGCACTCCCAGCCTGGGACGGCTACGTTGGAGCAAAACTGGAGCAGGGCTGTTCACAGGCAGTTCAGTCACATCCCAAATGGATCTGGTCGACTCTCACGGTCCCTGGCTGCCATCTCTGGCAGATGCTCCACAGACATCCAGGCCTTTGTGATCAGCACCAACATGCTCCCATGGAAGCACAGACACTCCCGAGCCACTGAGAAGTTACACCCTGCTCTAGGAAAAACACATCTGGGGAGCTGGGGAAGGGAGAGAAGATATTCCCCATTCAAGAGATGCTGCAGCCTCATAACACAGTCTAGGAAAAATAGTGGGAAAACTCAGTGACATGGGATTTGGTGGAGGTCAGCAGTGGGAGAACACAGGGACACAGGATTTGGTGTAGGTCAGTAATGGGGAAACCTAGGGATGTAGGATTTGGCGTAGGTAAGGATCCCTGGGGAGCTTTGAGAAGACTCTGCCTGGACCCGAAGTGGCACAGGCCTGAGTCCAAGTGGGTTATGGAGGCCATAGAGGCCGTGAGGAAAGTGGTACAAGCAGTTGCATCCCAGGACATAGTTTACTACGTGATCCCTTCAAACAGCCCTGTCAGAAGGGCTTACACAAGCATATTTGTAAACATTTACTTGCCTTTACTCATTTACAAGGCCTTGTAGTCTAAAGTCCTGTTCCCTTGTGCAAGCAGTTCCAGCACCAGCAGCGTGGGTGCAGGTATTTGGCCCCTGACTTCACCAAACCTCCATCCATCTAATGGGCTACAGTGGCAAGATGCAAACTCATGATTTGGTACCAAAAGCCCCTCCAGAGCTTCCCACCTCCGCTGAACCTGGGGCAATTCCTTCAACTCATGCTCCCAGCACCGCAGGGAGATGGAGCTCTGAGAGAAAAGACATCGGTAATTTTGAATTTTAGGAAGATTTCAGAACAGCCCTGCCTTGTCCCTGCCCCCCGCCCACGCTCTGGGGGGTCAGGGCTTGGCAGCCCCACTCAGACCTCTGAGCCAGCCTGTTCCAGCCCGGTACTTTCCCAACAAACCCGTGCTGTGTCTCCAAACAAAGCTGGGCCTCCTGTGCCCTGGACACAGCTCCTCCGCAATAGGGCCCTCAGTGCCAAGGGCAAGCTGGTGGCTCCAGCCCAGCACCCCGAGTCCTGCAGCGAATACTGATCTGCCTGCTCAGCTTCTCCTCAAAGTCCTCTTAGTGAGGAGCTCGGAGGGTGTTTTTCCTGCAGAGGAGCCTGGAATTAGAGCTCAGGCAGGAATTTTCTGACAGCACAGTGCTGCCAGCGCAGCCTCTGAGGAGCAAAGGCGCAGCTGCTTCCAAGGAGTAGGAAAGGTCTTTAGAAACTAATGGCAAGTTTAAATTCTTTTTGTTCAGAGTCCACCCTTTCCAGTTCAAGCAGGGATAGAGTCTTGCTGTTGCTGCTGCTTCCCAAAGTGCCAGAGAGGCTGCAAGGCCACCTAAGCCACTGACCAGTGCTGTTACTGTGTGGGTTTGAGGGACTTTCAGCAGTGCCTGGACTCGAAGGTCTGTGCTTAAGAGCAGGAATACACAGATATACTGCTACAGTTAGGGGTGTGCTGGCAGCAGGACCCTTCCTATCCTGCATTTACATGGGATGGAGAACATCACCAACAAGAATAAATCCAGAGCCAGAATGCAGCAACCCTGAAAAGATGGCAGCATGCTGGGCTCTGGTCGTTACCTGCCTACAGAAGTAGGTCACATTCCTAAGGGAAGCAGCCGATCGGGTTCCCTCCTTATTCAACCCTGTTTATTACAGAGGCTGTGCCTGCAATTTACTTAAGGCCACAAAAGCCAAAAGGAATCTCAGTAATTCCATGCTGTGCAAAACACGTCAGGAAACCCTTGCCGTGCCGGGCGGGGCCGTGTCCTGGGCAGGAAGGTGAGCAGCTGGCATGGGTGGACAGCTGGCCTGCACGGGCAGCAGGAAGCCTTACCTCTGCTGGGCACCTTATTCCTGAATCCAGGGGCGGGTGGATGTCTGTACTGGTGTGTTCCCAGCTCCTGTGCAGGATTAGCAGTTCCTAGCAAAGATTCGGGGTCCCCGTGCCCTCCTGCATTTACCAGCAGAGGGGTCTCATGGCAACCTTTGGTCAATGTGTTTGAACTCTTACTGTCAGGAAAGCTGTCCCTGTTTCCCTCGCAGGCGCAGTCCTCCTCCATGCTCTCCGAGTGGAACAGGGCTGGCTGGTGTCCGTATCCCTGCGGTGGCGGCACGGATGCAGGGACCTGCTGGATACATTCTTGAGCCCTGATTTTTAAGAGATGCTGGGGGCTGTTCTGGGGGTGGTACGTGTCAGCACTCTGATAAGGCAAAGACAACGACTGGCGCTCCGAGAGGTTCTGTCCCACGCTGGGGCCCATATTCCCAGCATCCCCTTGACTCATATGCCTGAACAACTCTTGGAATTCTTGCTGCTGCTGCTGCTGCCGCCGTTTGATGAGCTGTGCAAATTCTGCCTGGGGCAGCCGCATGTCCGTGTGCCCTGTGAGCGAGTGCCGGGGGGAAAGCAGTCCCTGGAGGATGTGTGGTACCTGCTGGTGTCGGCTGTAGTCGGGAGGTGTTGGGGACAACAGTGCCTGCTGTAGTGCCGATGCCGTGTAGTGCTGCTGCTGCTGATGTGCGTTTTGAGGGAAACTGGGATACTGGTCAAGCTGCGGGACCTTCAGAGCTTGCTGAGCTGGAGGGAACCCGACTCCTCCCGACGGGCTGTAGTTGCTGGGGGAAACGCGGGGCTGCTCCGGGAACAGGTGGGGGTGTAAGTGCACCTGGTCGTAGTTGGCGGGGGGATACCTGTTCACATTCAGGCTGCAAGGAAAAGGATGAGTGACTGCACTGCAGTGGCTCAGCAAGCCAGGCTGCCTGCCCTGCTCAGCAGGCAGCCAGAGCTGCTCCTGCACAGGAGGGGCCTCCTCAGGCACGTGGGAGAGCAGCCCTGGCCTGGCTCAGGAACTGCTTCCCAAGGGCAGGGAGGGAGTGAACTCCCCAAAACCAGCATGACACAGCCCAGTCTGCTGAGGACACCCCATCTTAAACCAAGACACCCACTCCCTGTTGTCCAGGCTGGGAGCAGGGAGGGAGGCCTTACCTGTGCGACTCGGCGCTGTCGGCGCTGAGCTGCTTGGACAGCTGCCGGTGGCCGTAGCTGAGGGAGGCCATCAGGTTGGCGCGGTGCTGCATCTGGATCTGGCTGGCACTGGGGCTCAGGGACATCCCCCGCGTGTGGGATGCCAGGCCCTGCCCGCCCACGGGGCCTCCGGGCAGGAGGCTGCTGCTGACCATGTCGCCGGGCTCCTGCACTTGGATTGTGACCTGCTGGGGCTGTGACTGCTGCTGAAGGCCCAGGCACGTCAGCCCCATGGCTGGGGGAGGGGAACAGTTACCAGACTGTGGGAAGAGTGTGTTGTGGGATGGCATCCCTTGGAACTGGGACTGGGAGGCAGCACCTGCAAGGAACAAAGACCCTCAACATCTCTGTCAACCCATAGCAAGGCTTGGGAAAGAGAGCTGCTCTTCATCCCTGGAAGTGTTCCAAGGCCAGGTGGGATGGAGCTCTGAGTAACCTGGTCTAGTGGAAGGTGTTCAGGCCCAAGGCAGGGGGATGGAATGAGATGATCTCTAAGGTCCCTTCCAGCCCAAACCAGGCTATGAACCTGTGATTCATTCTATGATTGTGGGCCATGCTGGGAGCCCGTGGGGTGAGGAGTGAGGCTCCTGAGTGCTCTGTCACGCTGTGCCAGTGTGCAAAGGTCACAGCAAGAGCCCCTTGCACAGAAACAGAAACTCAGCAGAGCTGACAGTGATTTGCATAAACCCAAGAATATCAGCCCTTCCTCCCCACCCCCGGGAGCGATAAGTAAGGATCTTGTGACAAGAAACCCAACAGCACATTCCAGCTGGCAGCTCCTCTCGAGCTCTTGATAACACCAGCCCTTGCTGCCAGATGGAGAATCTTTTACATCATCAGCAACCCCCTGCAGGGCCTGGGCTGTAGGGGGCCCAAGGCCCCAGCACCCCCACACTGCTTCCCTGAGGTTTGATGGGACCACACAGCCCTGCCAAGGGCTCCCAAAACTGCTTACCATGGGGCTGGAGCACACTGCTGCTCACGGGGGGCGGGCTGCTGTTGGGTTGCCTGAAGAGGTGGTTGTTAGGGTGGTTTGGGGGTGGGCTGGATGGCTGGATCCGTAACCTACACAGGGAAACAAGCATCTTCTCATCATGCCTGCTCCTCGTTAAGATTCCTTTTCAACTGTGAGAGCTGATGCCAAATGCTGCATGTCTGGTTCTAAATAAACACCTCAAAGCCCTTGTTGGGGATCCCAAGCTCTGTGCAGCTTGTCTTCCCTTCTGAGAGCCACCTGACTTGTCCAAGTCACACATGGTGCGAGCATGACCTGGTGACTACAACAGAAACCTGGGGACAAGGACACCACTGGCTCACCTCCTGACTCAGTTCTTTCCCGTAACTCAGCCTGCCTCACCTACAGGTCAGGGTGCTGAGGGCAAAGAGGGTGACCTCATCGAGGGCCAGGATAGATGTGATACACAGAGGAGGTATGAGAGAACCCAGCTGGTGAAGTGGCATCTTCAAGCCACTCAAAAGGCAGGACTGTCAACCCTCTGCTCAAAGCAGGTCGTTGTCTTTGAATTGTGTTTCTCTGCCTCTTAAGTCCTTCTGACAGAATCCAGCTCAAGGGACCAGAACATTCACCTGGGAACTGGCTGTGCCACTCTCACTTCATACACCTCCAACTCAGCCTGCCCTTTCCTGAGTGTGTCAGCTCATCCCTGGGCCTGAATAAGATTAAAACCCACTTCCCTAGAGCTTTCCTAAAGCCATTTTTTACCTCTGAAGCTGGTGAGTGAGCAGAGCTGGCTGGTTTTCACATGGAGCTTGCAAGGGTGGAGATGGCTGGGGAGGCCGGATACAGTCCTTAACCAGGCACCACAAGAAAACAAAAAGTGTTTGCAGTCAATGTCTCAGTCAGTAAATTTAGAAACACTGATGGATGAAACAGGACATAACCAGATTTACTGAATTTCAGTCCCTGACTGCAGCCCTGGCTACCACAGCAGCTGTGCAAACATCTCTGCTGAAATCCTTCAGGCTTTGTCTTGCTACAGCAAGCCCAGCAAAAAACTCCCCTCCCTCAATCCCCCTGGGACCTGCTCACGAGTTGTGTCTGCAGCAAAGCAGGGAAACACAGCTAAGCCTTCAGCAGCTCTGGCTCGGGTTCCAGTACCTGAATCTGCTGATGAAGAATCTGATGGTGCTGCTCCTGCTGGTACAACATGTGCTGCTGCTGTGTCTTCTCCAGCGTCCTCTCGTCCATGTGCCCACCATACATCTTCTGGAGCTGCTCACACTCCTGCAAGGAATCCAGCACATTCTGTAAATGACCTTCCTGTGCACAGCACACTGCCATGCAAAAAGGCACACTCTGCATCCCACCCCTCCAAAAAAAGAAAAAGCTGGCAAAGAAAGCCTAATCCATTTAATTTGACAGAATCAGGTGTGTAATAACGTGGCAAGAAAACAGAAAAGCACAGGGTGCACGTGACACCGAGCTGGCACTGCTGTATTCCCTTAGTGCAGGCACCAAGCCCTGGTAATGACACTGCAAGGTGAGGAGAACATCTCATTTCTACTGTGCTGCAAAGGGAAAGGACTGTCCTGGGGCCAAATCCTGCTCCAGCCATTAGCAAGACATGCCTAGCTGCACAGGGACTATGACACAATACACCCCAAACTGTCCTTTCCTGGGACACTCTGGAAGGGGCCCAAAACTGCTGCCACAGGGAATGTGAGAGAGAGCAGCTGCAGTCCAACAGTGCTGGTTGGCCCTGCAAGAGCAGGCAGGACACACATGGGAGGGCACAGCATGACATTTCCTCCCCAAAAAGAGAGGGTGGAAGCTGCCCAGCTGCAGGTGAACAGCCTGTACCTTCAGAGAACACTCAAGGATTGCTGCAGTCACACAAAGTGGGAACAGCCCCTCGGGTGGGAAGTTCCCACTGTGTCCCCTCAGCCTTTAATGTAAAGATTCCAACTTTTGCTTCCCAAAGCAGCAAGGCCATGGCAATAAAAAAGCCCTTGTGGAGGCTCTTTTGAGACTCCAGTGCTCTCTCACCTGCTGGAGCTGTTTGATGCTGCTGTTATTGCCCATCTTCTCCAGGTGGGCTTTGAAAGCCTGGATGCTGGCAGCACCATCAGAGAAGCGCCGGACTGGGGAGAAGCGCTCGGTGGGGAGGTGCAGAGTGTTGGAGTCCTTGTAAATAGAACTGAACACACAGGGAAAGGGGTTAGTGACAACAGCCAAAAAGCAAACTCCAGTACAGAGACATTTCATTTCCACCAGCCGTGCCAAGCTCTACCTGCCCACTCACCCAGAATAAACCGTGGTTTAGAATGAGAAATAAAGTGCCACCATCACTCTGAGGAGGAAACAGGAACACTGAGTATCCTTGGTGCCTGAGCAGGTAAATGTGCTTTACACTGGAGACAACTCAGCCACAAATCAGATTCCAGATGGGCAGCAACTCACTGCCCATCCATAGAGATGGATATATCCCTCAAACGAAAAAGGTTTATAGAAATCACTCAGCAACGTAAAAAACTAAAATTTATCTCTTCAGGAGCCACTTTCTGAGTCTTTCAGCTCCCCTGACTACACCTGAAGTCTGTGGAAAGCAGGAGGGATACACAAAGAGAGAGAAGCCTGACGTGTTCTGCAGCCCCGAGAAGGAAGCGGGGCTGACATCCATGTTTGGGGACCCCCTGAATTAAAAAGGGGTCTGGAAGGGAACTCTGCACTTGGGGGAAATCTTTCTCATGCATTGACCAAGCTGTCACTTGACACTCAGAGCCTGCCAGCTGCCTGGATGCTCTGCACTGGGCACATCTCAAAGGCAGACACAGCCAGTACCAAGGCAACTGTGCCGAAGGCACCACAAGCACTTTCCCTTCACAGTGAGGTTTCTTCACCATCAGAGGGAGCCAGATTTTTTTCAGGAGCTGTTTTCTCCCAAAATTGGGGCTCCCCATTATCACTGAGCTCCTGCCCTGCCATTAGGTGCCATCTGTATTATCACAAGCAGAGATAACTTTGCACAAACATGTCACAACATGCCTCACAACAAACAGTAAGGCTTCTCTGCCTGCCCTTGTGGCTTCTGTACAAATGCTATCTAAAGAACCTGGCTTTTGTACAAAAGCTATCTACAGAACCTGGTTTCTGTGCAAATCAGAATCACAGAATGGCTTCGGTTGGGAGGGTCCTTAGAGCTCATCCATTTTCAACCCCCTGTCATAGGTAGGGACACCTTCAACTAGCTCAGGCTGCTCAAAGCCCTGTCCAATCTGGCCTTGGACACTTCCAGGGATGGGGCAGCCACAGCTTCTCTGGGCACCCTGTGCCAGGGCTTCATCACCCTCAGAGGGAACAATTTCTTCCCTAAGAATTTGTTCTGTAAAGATTCTGTAAATGCTGTCTACAGAACCCAGCATGCAATAGCTAATGCACAGGCTCCAGCAGTAGCCTTTGCCTGTGAGAAGGTTGTGAAGACATGGTCTTTACAGCACCTCTGACACCAAACTCAGCAAGAGCCCAACTGGCTGCATCTGAGTGGTCCTGAACTCCGGTGCCCAACCTGAGGCCTGTTCCAGGTTCCCCTTATCAGAAGGTGATCGATGCTGGACCACTTCCAGCACACTGGGTTCAGCTTTGTCACTGTCTCTGCCTTAGCAGGACGTACTTCAGTTTCTATAGATCACACACAACCTTCTTCCAAGGACAGAGCTGTGCTCCTGCCTTTTGATGCCATCCCATCCATTATCCTGATCCATTTGTTCTCCTGTTGCATTGATGGAAAGCAGAAGCTACAGATAAAATCATGCTGAGGTTCTGAAAGCCGTGTGGCCAAGGCCAAACAGCTCACTGCCCTGTACAGTTGCTGTACTTCAATTCTGCTTTCAAATACTTTAACGTGACCAAAAGCAGGGGCTACATAAGAAGATACATAATACGGCTTAAAATAGGTTAAGGGCTAAAATAAAACACACCTGCCACTCAATAATGAGGTTTATTTGCACAATGACACAAGACTGCTAATTTCTGTGCCCAGTATGTCTTGGACTCAATGTGGTACACTCTGTTTAGGCCATGGTCAGATGAAATATCCGTGAGTTCACAGGAAAAACACAAGCCAGGCTCACAGCACGTTACAACACCGAGGATGGAAAGTGCAGATACCACTCTGCTCATGATGCAACAGCCTCAAGACTCCAGAGCCAAGAGGCAGAGGTGACACCAACGTTATTTACAGGGTAAGTGTGTTTTAAGTGTTGTAAAAATTCCGCTCCTGCTGTGCGTGAAGGACCCCGCTTACCTTGAGGATTTACAGCAATCCTGAAAGCAGGACACAGCACATTCTGGTTGTTTTGCAAGCTGCCCTCCTCTTCCTAACTGTGGCCCTAGAAATCTTTCCCCACCTGCTCTTCCCATCCCCCAGGCACCTCAAAAGGAGTAACTTCAGGGCAGAGAGGTGCTTATCTTGGTTTTCTGGAGCTCCAGCGTGGCACTAGCACTGTCTCAGTCTGCTCAGAGTTCACCTGTCCCTGCTGATTACATCAGTGCTCAGCTCAGCAGGTCTCTGGCTACAATAAAAAGGGCTTTGTCAAGCCTGCCAGTGTGAGCTGCCTGAGGGGCTGAACACCAGCACCAGCCTGGCCTGGCAGCCACTGCTCTCCCAACAGGCAGCAAACTCCAGTGTGCAGCTGGTTTGCTCCCAGCACAGAGGGTTCAGGGCACTTTTCTGCATTTTAATAAGAGGTTTTGGTTTTTTTTATGAAGAGGTTTTTAAGCTCCCTCTGTGGCAATAGCATCTCCGGTTTGCTGCTGTGACAAGGACTCTGTCACATTAACACCTCTCCATCAGGAGTGTCCCTTCCACACATTCTGAGTGTGTTTAGATCCAATCCAAAGGTTCCCCATTTCCCAGACACTGTGAATTTATCTTTTTTCTTCCCACTCCAGCTTCCTTTCCCTACATCATTCCCATTAAGGGTTCAGATTAGAAATAAAATTACTCCTGAGAAGCTTTGCAAAGAGACTTTGCAGTCAGAACACACAACTCTGGTGCAGAACAGTGAGGGTTTTTATGCCCTGGTGTGGATGACTCGGGCAATATTTTGTTGTATCTGCCTTCAAAAACATTCTGTAGCAAATCTGCTACCTTGACACTACCATTACAACAGGGAAAAGCTTTCCTTTAAAACAAATAGCTTATTCCCAACCTTCCTGTGATGGTACCCATTCCAGGAAAGCCTCTCCAGCCACAAAAATGGGCCTGGATGGAAGAGCCAGCCAATTCCTGCTTGTCCCTGCAGGCAGGGAGACCGTGCCAGAGCGGAACTTGCGCCCTCAGCGCGGCCAGACACCCTCTGCTCTGTGGGTCTGCTCTTCATCCCTGTTCCTCCTCCTCCTCCTCACCCCTCCCTGCCGAGCAGGATGTCCTCAGTGCTCCATTCCAGACGCCATCCAACAGGATTCCTGGTGCAAAGCTGCCCGGCCGGCCGGTGCCGTTACTCACCGGTGCTGGTCGGGTCCCAGGTGTGGAGCCCAAGCCCGGGGTCGGAAGGACTGCTGTCCTAGCTGCCTCTGCAAGTCTGGAGGGATTTCAGCTGTAGGGTTGGTCATGGCCAGAGTGTGCCTTTTTGACCTATTTGCCAAGTATCTGCAACAAGCAGGAGCACATTTTATAAGAGACTGATGGGAGTACTCCAAAAACAGGGAGTATTAGATAATCCAGAGAAAATGGGAAGGAAGAAGCTTCTGCAGTGCTCAGAACACACCATGGGCACACTGCCCATGCCTGTCACAGCACTGGGTTGTCAGTGCTTAGGGGACAAGTGTAGTTCCAGCTGCTGGTGCTCCAGCCCTGGAAGAAAAGAGGAGGTGTTTGCTCTTCCCAGCAGGAAAGCCACATTTCACCTCAACGAGAATGCTGGTATATCCCTTTGGGAATACCCAGGTGACTACCTGCCCTCAGCGTGGATTCCCTCCACTAGAGCAGGTCTTCTTCCCTCTCCCAAGGCCCCACTGAGCCCCAGGGAGCCAAGACAGAGATAACCCAACAAGAACCAGACAGAGAGTGGGTGCTGAGAGGAGCTGCTGCACCTTCCACGGTGGCCTTTGCATTTCAGACCGACCCTGGGACAACCCAGGTCCTGCTGTGAGCAGCGACCACCCTGTCACAGCAGGGAAGGGTGCAGGGGGGGCCCTCTAGCAGAGATCAGCATGGGCAGAGCCTCGGGCTGCCCGAGGAAGGGCTGGGGCTGAGGAAGGGCTGGTGCCAGCCCTGTCCAAGTGCGCCATCTAGTCCCTGCTCTGTTCTGGGGAGTCCGGAAAGGGCTGGGATGTGCAGGGAATGAGACTGGGAGCAGCGAGAGTCCCTTTCTCTGGAGCCACCAGCACCAAGGCTGGGCTTGCCTCTTACACCACAGCTGGGAGGCAACAGCTTGAATGAATGTCCCCTCTGCAATGGAAAAGAGCTGCTGGTCTCCTGCAAACCTCCCAAAGACTGGGGAGCATGGAATTCAGAGCCCCTGCTCTGACAAGGATGTGAGGAAGGGCCACACAGCACTCAGAGCCACTGCCTTGCCCTGCTGTTCCTGGCACAGCCCTGCCCAGGGCAGGCAGGGCGTGGGGCCAGCAGAGAACAGGTGAAGCCCCTGCCCAGGCTGCCCCAGGGGTGAGGAGGGGGCTGGGGCTGACCCCCAGAGCTGTGCCCACTCAAGGCTGGGAGGGAGGAATGCCCCTGTACGAACTCAGCTCCTCCTGCTCCTGTGAACCAGCAGTGAGGTGGTAACCAGGCCAAAGACCACTTGGCCAGTGACACCTGGGAATTCTCACCTTTGCTCTTGTCCCCTGCAACTCCCACTGTGAAGCAGAAAGAGCAGCAAGCAGTAGAATTGTTGCCTTGCCCAAACCCAGCCTCTCTTTGCTACTGAAGCCACTTAAGCAGAAGAAGCAGGTTAACAGTGCTGTGGTGCCCCGCCAAAGCCTGTGCCATTAGCTGTTTAAGAATCATTTGATGCAGACAGGGAAAGTTTCCCAAAGAGCTTTACTGTTGTGGTTTGCTAAGATCATTTTATTTCAGCCCTCCAGGGAACAATCCAATCATGAGCTCTAACAGCGTTTCGGGTAGAAGAAAGTTTCCCAAAGCTCAAAGGAGATGTGACTGTTCCCTGGAACAGAGAGAAGACTTATGCTCTGCTTTCAAGGTCAGATTAAGGAGGGTAAAAGCTGCTCACTGGTGGCTGCAAACAGAGTATTTGGGGCAGTGTTCTGAGAAGCTAAATATTTGCATCTGTCCATTATGGTAATGCTATTTACCCTTCTCCTCTGATGACTACTGACATGTTGCAACACAAAGGGGTGGAGAACAAGTTAACACACAACCTAAATGGTGCTTTTCCAAGGCCATCTGGTGGAAGAAGAACATGTGCTGTGAAAGGACTAAAGACAGCACTCTCCAGAGCAGCAAAGTGACCTCTGGGTCCAAGGGGATTTGGTTTCCAGTGGGATCTGAACATTTCAGTGCCTTGCAACCTACAAAGTACTGCATGGGGGTTTCGAAATGTTTCCAGTTGAGATAATGCTTTACAGGCTCAACTGAAACCTTTGGGTTTAGAGCAGTGAAAATCTGCCCAGGTAAGATGTTCAGGCATCCCCTTGCCAAGAATAAGATTTATCTGGTTTGCACAGAAAGACTGCCAGCTGTCTGAGGTGCTGTCAGAGGACATTATGGGCCCTAAATTACAACTTTTAACGGCTACTGAGGCTAAAAGTAGACTCTCTGTGCTCAAGTAGGCAAAAGGAATCTCAGTACACAGTCTGTCACTGCTCACACCCACTGTTCAAATCCCACTTCCTCTGGAGCACTGAGAGGAGCAGAGCTGACCAAAGCTCTGCAGTATGACCTGCATCCACCCCAGTGTCACTATGCCTGTAACAACTCTCAGTCTGAACCCTTCTGAGCCCCTGGAGAACCATTCCCTTACTCAGGTGCTGGCCTGTACAAAGAGGGGAATCCAGAAACCTCTTCAAGGTAAGAAGCAGGAGCACCCACCACACGTAGTGCACCAGCTGGTTAGCAGAGAAGAACTAAGCAAAAGCTACTAAGAAAATGTTAGCAAGGCCATGGTTAGTGTGTTCACGGACTGAGAAAGTACAAGCATATTCTACCCACTTCCTAGGACATGTTTTGAGCAGACACAGAGAACAGAAGTTCCCAGCCTGAGAGCTAATAATCCTTTCCTTATTGGAGCAGACTATTTTAAGGCCTAATGCTAAAATTAGCAGCTAGAGATACCCGTATTTCCAGCAAGCTCACTTTGTTTGAGGCATCAGAGTTGGATGTTTACTGCATGTCTTGATACAAAAGCTGCACTGGCACCCAAGGCCACAGAGGAGATCCTCCCACCTCCAGCACTCAGCAGGGAGCAGGAATCCCTTGGCACTCACTTGGCAGGTTAGTGTGGATTGCATGCTGCTGCACACTAAGCAAAGGAATTTAGCAGTTCCAAGAGTTTCTGGAGAACCTACTGCTCAATCAGCTACCCATTCCAGGGGAATCCAGCTTTGTAAGCACCCAGTAGTGCCAGAGGAGCAATTGCCTGCAGTAATCAACACCCACAGGAACAGGAGAAGTGTCGAGCCTTTGCTGTAATCAACTTTGGTGCCCTGATGAGGCTGCTGTGTTAGAATTCAGCTGTGGAACACCCCAGGGTGAGCCTCGTGGAGATAGGAAGGGCAAATGTTAAGAGTGGGAGTTACCTCTGCACAGCTTCCTGATCCGGTTCCCCATCAGAGCTCTCCTCATCCACAGGGGTGACAGCTGGGACAGCCTGTGGAGAGAAGAGAAGCCACAGTTCTAGAGGACAGCCAGCACAGTCCCATCCACAGAGGGGACACCTGACCTTCCCAAATGAGCTTTCACAGGAGTGTGTGTTGGCTCCTCTGCACCACCAAGGAAACTCAGCCAAGAACCCCTTCCAACATTCCTTTCCCAATCCAACTGCCTGTACAAGGTTGCAGCTAGGTGGAAAATTCACTGATACAGATGCACCAAGGAAAAAAGAACATGCATGAATGCCCAAGATGGACACTAGTTTCTCCATGGGACCAGCAAATGAGAAGAAAAGCAATAGTTAGAAAAAGTGCTTAAGCACTGTCAGTCCCAGAGAGGAACACCATCTTGGCTGCTGGATACCAGCACAGCAACTCCCGTGTACAGGGACAGAGCACCCCACTGCTCCAGAGCAGGGGAACCTTGGGAAGCAAGCAGGCACATCCCTTCAGTGCTTCCTGAGCACTACACGCCGAGCCTGCTGTGACCTGCACACGGTCACCTCTGCCTGCAGGAGGAGATATTTTTAAGCACATCCCCATTCTCTCCTGTCCCTTTGGTACTTACTGGCGTCATGGTGACGAGCGGGGAGGGGCCCCGGGGCCGCTTGAGCAGCTGCTGTGCGTGCAGCTGGATGTTGGCCCCGCCGTCTGATGCCCGCCGGCCCAGTGGGCCCATCCCATTGAGCAGCTGCAGCGTGGGGGGCTGCAGCAGGGACTGCTCCTGGGGACACAGACAGCCCAGTCACACACCCCGAGCCAGACCCCAAGGTCACAAACCAGACACGGGCAGAAGACAAGCCTCCTGAGCTTCAGGAATGCCACCAGCATCTCGGAGTGATGTGGGGCAGGGAGAGGCAGTGTCAGTGGATGAGTAGGGTTTAACTCTCCATCTTCCTGCATGGTGTTATTTAGCTGCCAGGCTGCAACCTGCAGCTGAAAGCCAGGCAGCACAGTCCTATTTCTCCCCAGCCCATTAATTACTTTCATATTGCACTGTTCTTTCATTCTTTAGCTTTTTCCTAGAACCACAGAAGCCCAGAATGGTTTAGGTTGGAAGGGACCTTAAAGATCATTTTGTTCCAAGCCCTTGCCATGGGCAGGGACACCTTCCACTAGATCAGGTTGCTCAGAGCTCCATCCAAGCTGGTTTTGAACACTGCCAGGGATGGGGCAGCCACAGCTTCTCTGGGCAACCTGTGCCAGGGCCTCACTGCCCTCGCAGTGAAGAATTTTTTCCTAATATCTAATCTAAACCTTCTTTTAAGAACCAGTTGGAATCATATCTAAAGAGAATAAATCTTGAGGTTTCTGGACTCCAAGGAACTGATAGACAGAGTGAACAAGTGCGAGCACAAACACCCCCCCAACCCTGGCAGGGCACAGACCACAGGAGGGAGCACACTGGGCAGTACCTTGTACTCCAGCTGCCCCGTGGGCTGCAGGTTCTGCCTGGGCAGCACGTTGTGCATGAAGTTCACATTCGGGGTCACCTGCAGGAACGGAGCCTGTGGAGTGACACGGGGGAAGCCAGGCAGGAGCTTCTGCAGATCTTCCATGACTTCCGTCCTGTGCAATCACATTTAGAGAGGTGAATTAGCCATGATGTGAGGAAAACCCCTCATAAACCCACTACATACAGCTTCCCTTCACAAAAAGTTTCCTATTGCTCTGGATAATGGTCACAGACAGCAGCCAAGACACTCTTGGGTTATTTGTCCCTATTTCCCCTCCATGCTGAGATTTGCCAGAACTAGCTCTTGGCATTAACCCTGATGGCATTTATCACAAAACCTTCACCTTGGATATGACAGAGTGCAGCTCAGGTGAGACACTGTCTTGCACACAGAGCTGATCAGGAAGGGGAAGAGGAAAGCATCTCATCCTCATCTGAAATACTAATCTAGTTGAGCAATGGGACTGAGACCTTTAAAGGAACACCCAGAAAGACCAAAATCATGTGGTGGGAGTAAATCTTCAGGCCTCATTAATCCTCCACCTGGGAGTTAGGATTCCAGTACTCACCGTGGGTCAGCCACTCCCACTGTGTGCCTCCTCATCGAAAGGTATCGGACCAGAGCCTCAGGTGATGGCTCTTCCCCTTCATCACTGTCCAGGTTCATTGTTCCATCAGTCTGGGCAGGGAAAACATTGGAGATGTTGAAGTACAATGTGAGGATCAAGGAAAAGGCTTTAATACAAGCCAGGAAAAGAACTTCAGGAACCACCAGGGGGTTACCTCACCTCTACAATCTGGTTCTCAGGGTTGATGAGCTGGACTTGTGGCACATTGATGTTCATGGTGTTGCTTGTCTGTTCTGTCTGCTGAGTGGAGAGATCAGCATCAGAAGACACGAAGACAGCATCTCCTACAACCCCTTTACAAACACTGCTGGATTAACACCAGTGCATAGCCCTAAGCACCTGGGAATAGGGAGGTTACCCTGGAGCCAGTGTAGAGCTGTTTGTTCTCCATTCTCAGGGGGCTGCCTCATTTCTACCCCTTTCCTTCTGTTCAGGCAGGGTCAGCATCTCTTCTGCTTCCCTCATGACTGGGCCTCTCTCAAAACAAGTGCTCATTGCTTCAACAGCAGCACAAGTTGAGGACTAAGCACCACACAGCAGTGCTGAGGTGTGAACTCCAGCTCCCAGTAACCCTCATAATGCCTTCTCCTTTGTCACTTAACTAGCAGGAGACTGTCTGAAGGGTATTCAGCCAATGCAGACTGCTCATAACCCCAGGATTATGGCACCCTAAACACACACCAAATCCTGAACGTTTTGATGCTTTGGCCAGGATGAGGACACCCACGAGCAAGTCTGAATTTAGCAGGTAAGGGACTGGCTGGCCTTCCAGAACACTAGGCAAGTGGATGTACCTGGATGTTGGCTGAGGTGGGGAAGGTCATGGTCCGTGGAATGCTGGGGGATGGTGCGATGCGCAGGTTCTTGTGTCTCTTGAGGCGGTCGCAGAGCAGACTGTAGATCGCGCTGTAGTGATCGTAGGCATCGGCTCGCAGGGACTGAAAGGGAAGGAAGCACAGTCAGACCTCTTTGCCAAGTGATAAAACACACTCTGTACTGTGCTGGGGTTGTTCTGCTGCCACCAAACACATCGATCTCCAGTGGGAACAGGAAGGACACGCCAGGTGCAGGCCTCACCTGAACTGTGCGCTCCTTGTCCAGCCCCATCTCTGCCATGGCCAGCAACACGTCCTCATTCAGCGGCTCCAGCTGCCTCTCGGTCTTCAGGTGCTGACACTCTGCTATCAGCTGGGAGGGCACAGGCACACAGTCAGTGCTGACATTCCCACAGGCACACTGATGAGTCACAGTGCTCTCAAGAACCCATGCACAGGGCTCCAGCTGCAGCTGGCATGAGTTCTGGAGGCTGATGGCACAGCAAGCCGAAATGCAGTGCCTCAAGCTCCCAATGCCATGGGGAAAGATACAAAACTGTATGCAGACAAGGACTGATGCGGAAAACAATGCCAGGAGACACAGAAAGGCAGCACTGGGAATGAGAGTTCCCTGAGAGCTGAACCAACACTGCAGCACCACATGCCCGGAGCCCGTCTGAGGCATCGAGCAGCCCCCACCCACTGCTCACCCTGTCGAAATCTGCATCAGCCTCCCCCAGCTTCATCCACTTGTGTTTGCAGATCTGCTCCATGGAGAGCCGCTTGCTTGGGTCCAGGACCAGCATGTGGCGGATCAGGTGTTCACACTCTGCCAGGGAAGAGAGAGGTCGGGTCACTCACGGGAAGGGACAGGGCAGCTGCAGCAGGGGAAAGGGCTTCTTCCTTTCCAGGCAATGTGTGTGAGCCCCCTAAGTGCCTCTTTGCTGCAGACATTGATTTCCCTGTGCTAGGAAGGAGGAAAGCCACCAAATGGAACCCTGAGGTGACTCCTTGTCACCCTGTCCCTCCCCACCATGACATGACTGGCTTTTGGGGATTGAAGGGCAAAGTATCCTCTCAACATTCCCCACTCAACAGCTCCCCATGAATGATTTCTCCATCATATTACCCCTGTGCTGTGACCATGGGGGAATGCTGAGCCTCTGCCACTTGGGGTTGGGATCTAAGCTTGCTTTGAAAGCACCACATTTTAGCAGAATTTTCTGCATGGAGAGAACCAGTTTTCAATTGGGAAATTTCATGCAGCCCTTGCAAAATTATTCTTTAACCTCACAGCAGGCAACCAAGAACCTATGCACGATTCTTGCTTAAACTGGTTTTATCTGAAAATTAATCATACTTTCCAAACCCAAGATTTATTACTAAAGCGTTCAGAGGTATTTTTGCAGCAACAGCACACAGAGACTCATCTCTGATGGGGCTGTGGGTGTGAATTCATGTGCCATAATGCTGCAGAAGGCTAGAACTGACAGAGGTGTGGTGAAAGGCTCTGCATCCCTGATTCCCTGTCCCCTTACCTGTGGACATGAAGAAGGGGATGCGGAACTTGCCGCTGAGCACCCGAGCACGCAGGTTTTGCAGGGTGCTCCCATCGAAGGGCAGGGCACCACACACCAGCACATACAGCACCACGCCGAGGCTCTGCCCAAAACAAACCTCGTGTCAGACACAGGCTCTTGGGAAACTACAGCAAAATGCATTCTCTGGGCAGCTCATGGGTTTGGCACCTCCCAATAAAGAAAATACAGGACGCGGTGGCCAGAATGTGATTTTGGAAGTGTTTCCTCAGGAAATACTTTTTGCCACATTGGGGCTTTTCTCTGAGACGTGTACTGAGTGTTCAGGAGGCAAAGCCAGACAAACAGAGCAAAAACTAGATCAAAGTCAGAGAGAAAGAGGGTTGTCACATACCCAAATGTCAACCTTTGGCCCGTCGTACTCCTTGCCTTCAAAGAGCTCTGGCGCAGCATAGGGAGGACTCCCACACCAGGTTTTAAGCAGCTGGCCAGGGGTGAAGATGTTGCTGAACCCAAAATCTGAAAGAACAAGGGGAACCCGATTAGAGGAATATGATTCACTCCAACTGTCCTGAACAAAGCAGAGCACTGAGTGCATGTCCAGTCATTCCTCCAGGGATGGTGACTCCACCTCCCTGGGCAGCTGGGAGACACAGGAGTGCAAAGGAGACAAGGAAAGGAAGAGCAGCACTGAAACCACCTGGACAGCGCAATTTTTCTCTGTACTGGGACAAAAGACCAAGTATGAACTTTGTCAAATTCACTTTGTACACTATAAAACACACCTGCTACAAAAAACTCCACTACTTCAGCCTGCTTTGCACACTAAACCCGTGCTGCTTTTGCTTAGCAGAACAAAGATATTTTCATTTTCACCCATGTGATTT
Organism: Campylorhamphus procurvoides; assembly: GCA_013396655.1. Taxonomy (NCBI): domain Eukaryota; kingdom Metazoa; phylum Chordata; class Aves; order Passeriformes; family Dendrocolaptidae; genus Campylorhamphus; species Campylorhamphus procurvoides. Next base: position 553,273 of record WBMV01002023.1, on the reverse strand, counting down.
CCATGCTGGAGTCAATACACCAGGGATCAGTCAACAAGGGCTCCTGCAAGTCAGGTGGATGGTTTGAAATTGGGCTTCCACCTTATAATCAAAAAATCCCATATAAATCTTGAGTTAATTTCCAAACTTCAGAGTCCTCCGTGTCATGTTTCCATGTTCCCTGGGGCCAGGGCAGCCACACAGGGCTGCACAGACAGAGTGCAAAAGGAAAAAGAATAGGAATTTTGATTCTTCCAGAAAGTACTACAGGAGCTGGAAACTTTAGTTATGGTGGGCAGCTTCTACAAATCCTTCACCATCAGCAAATAATAAATCCTGAAAGGGAAATCAAAAGAAAGGTCTTCACCTCAGAGGCAGCCAGCCATCAGCTTACATGGGCACTAATGACATTCTCTGCTAATTAACCTGCCTCCCCCTGGCTCACAGCTGGGACCTGCACTGGAAAGGGTAAGGAAACAAGTCTGGATCCAAGAGAACTAAGTTGGGTCTTGTAAAAAGAAAGAATCTTCCCTAAATTTCTTTCCTCTTTTTGCCTCAACTGAATTGAGGCAAACGTGTTGTCACAGAGGTGTTCCCACATCCCATGAAGGAGGTGTCCTCAGAGGCTGCTCCATCAAGGAGCAGTGTCACAGAGATTATTTGCAAGTGCCAAAGATGTGCCAGCAGGAGGGTGAGTGACATTAATGCCCAGGGACGGGGACCCACAGCAACAAGGCCATTTCTCATGGCATTTGCACCAACAGCAACTCCTCACAGCAGGGTGTGGGAGAGCAAGGAGGGCCAGGCACACCCAGTTTGCAAATTCTGACCGATTAAAGCAAAAAACCATCATGGCAAAAATACACAGTGTGGCTCTGAAGATGAATTTTGCCTCCGTCACTGGTCAGAAGAGCAGTGGGTCTGGGCTGATGCACAGCCTGGCAGTGAAACACAAGATCCCAAAGTAGTGCAAGGAAAATGTCACTTAAAATGTGTATTTTAACACATGCACACATGCTAAAGAATACCTGAGATACAAAAGCTTTGTTTTTTTACCCCATTTCTTGAAGTAAATATACAGTCAGCTTAGAAATTAATCTTTGTTTTTATCTGCTAATTTCTCCTTACAGCCTTTTATCCATGCTCCAAGGTAAGGACTTTGCATGAATTTTGTAGCCATCAAGAAAGGTTTGCTTTCCTAAATCATATAAACCTACAGGTTTGCTCTAACACATTCAATATTACTAGCTAATTACCAATTAATTACCAGTTCCACACCAAATTCCAAGAGCAAGCCACCAGTGAGGCCAGTGATGGCCAACACCTCCGTGCCAGAGGCACAGCAAAGCTCACCAGCACTCCACAGAACACACTGACTGGTGAGTCTGTGCTCCCACTGCTTTCCGTACAGGATTTTCCATGACCTAATTTCAGGTGACTCCTCTCCTCCTTCAAACAGCTTCTGCAGAACTCAGCAGACCACCTGGCGCTGCTCCTGCCAGCTCAGCTCCAGGAGGGCACAGCTGAATTCCTTCTTCCTGTCCCTCCACAGGCAGAAAATTCTCACTGTGGAGATGATTTATGCTTGTGAAGAATACCTAACACAGCCTGTTCCTGTGGAAACACCTGGAGTAAACACCAGGCTGCTCAAACCCTATCTCAAAACAGCACAGGGATGGTAAATGTTCTTTAAAAGCATCATGGTGTCAAAACAAGGCAGTTACACAGCCTTTGGGTTTTTACTGCTGGCAATGAAGCCATCTAAACCTCCAGTGAGCCTTTGGAGGACCATTCCAGGGAAACAGCACTCAGATGCACAATTGTCTTTTCCACCTCTGCAAGCTTTTGAGCTGCTGTCTCACGTTTAAAGCAGGATGTGTAACAAGTGCCTGAATTATGGCCACTGGAAGAAGCAATAAATGCTACAGCACTGGATGTGTCTCCATCTCCCAACACACAGCATTTGTGTCAGGTTTAGATGTAAACTCCTTCTGACTGTGGAATTTCGGTACTTCCCACATACTGAACAAGTTCTTCTGGTTTAGATACTTTTATTTATCCTTGTATGTACTCGAGGGGGCTGTGAGTACTTGGGGAACCACCTGTATTTTCCAAGGAGTGGAGCAGCTGGGAGCAGCTCCAGCTCTGCACACATGAGAGGCCTGAGGTGTTCCCTTCACTGCTGCCTGTCAGTGGGACAGGCAGGGTGTGCCATGCCAGGGCTGTGCCATGCCAGGGATGTGCCAATTCCAGAGGGCAGCACCATGACCTCGGAACAGACGTGCAACAGCTGCCTTTCACACCCTTCCTCTCTGCTTCCTAAGAGCTGTTGGAGATTGGTGGGCTGGGGAACTTCACCCTTTCCATATCATGTGGAAGTTCTCCCAGGGATTCACAGCTCTTTTGGACAGGGAGAGGAGATGGGCACAGAGGAACTCTTTCCTTAGGGCACAGGGGCAGCAAGGCCACGGGCACGGTGCTGTTCAGCCAGTGGGTCCCCGAGCTCCTGTGCTCACCCCACAGCTGCCCTGGATTTTGGGATGAAAGCTTCTCCCTGTGGAGAGCTGCTGCTCTGCCCAGCACTTCCACACTGCTGGGCTCTGCAGGGAGCTGGAGCCAGAGCACCACTGGACACGGACACTGCTCAAAGGCTGGAAACAGCTTCTAGTTCCCACCTGCACTGCGTGACTGAGGTCAAGGCTGGGCAAAACAGCAGGGTTTTAAAACCCCCAAAAAAGGCCAGGGGAGGACTTGAAAACCCCAAAGCAACAAACAACAAAATCTAAATCAAACAGAACCAAAATTTACCACTTAAACGAACTTTCTTAAAATTCATGGCAAGTCACAGGCCACGTTGACGTATAAATCCAAATCCACAGGGAGCAACCAGGTCTCACTCCACAAACAGTTACAGAGGGAAAAGGACAGTTTTGAAGAGCAAGGTAAGTCACAATGATGTGATATAGGGAAAATATTTAAAATAAACATCTCTGTTACAAAACAGTGAGCCCAGTCCCTGTTTTCTCAGAGCAGAGCTCAGGGAGTGGCATCAGTATCTGCACAACAGGGATTTTATCCTCAGGAGGGGAAGGAGGAGCAGACTCTTGCAAACGAATGCAAAGTGATGCATAGATCAGATTCCTCTCCGAAACCATACCCCGGGAAGGCCTGGGTGTTTAGCAATCATCAACTCCTGGCTGAACTCTCTGCCTGGGAGCACAGGGAATGCAGTGCCAGCAGCTACTGACTCAGACTCTGAGAAGGTACACTGGAGAAAAAGCATCCATGGGAAAAATGAGAGCGAGGGTCACGGCGTTGGGATCTCACTGTTTATGGAAAAATAGTACAGCAGCAATCAATCAAAAAAAACCAACCCCAAATAGTGACCATCAGTGAGACCAGCAGCACTACCCACTCCAAGGCTGCCATGCTCCCTTCCTGAGAGCCAGGTGCCTGCTTAGTGCCAGTGGGGGATTTAAAGCTGCAAATGGAGGTCAGGAGGAATGTGCCAAAAAATCTGCACTGCTGAGTTTGGAAAACTCCAGAAGTTTGAGTTAGACATTGTTAATGGGTTTGGCAACGATGGTTCAGCTGATTCTTCATCACTGTAACTGGCTTTGTGCATTTATCCTGGGAGGTCTGGTGTGAAACAGATCTGTTGCTATCACTTCTTGGTTTCTGCTCTTGAAACAATGGAAGAACTGGTGTCAAGCTGAAATTGATGAGTTATAGGGAGAAAACTTAATACTTGGAAAATCCTATACCATAAATCAGCTTTTCCAGGCTGCTTTTCAAAGCACTACTGCATCTTCCTGCCAAGGCAAACACTGCCACCACCAGGGTGGGGACTATCTCCTGCAGTCATTCCGGGAGCACAGATTTGGAAAGAAAAGAGTTTCCAACTCCCTTAGATAAAAAAAGGTTTCCACAATTTTCAGAGTTTGTCAGCCTGATCATGAGGACGTTTCTTCAGCAAATCCAGCTGAATTCCACTTTATACCTAGGTTAGTTTTTAACTTCTTGCTCTCTGCCAGGCACCCGCCCCCTCCACACAGAGCGGATTTTCCCCGTGAACACAAGATGGCCTCAAATCATTAGTGCAGCACAAAGCACCAGAAAGTGCTGCTCAGAGACCTCCTGAGCAGCCTCTCCCTGGAGCTCCATGACCTCTCCACTCCTACTCCCAGGAGTTCCACTCCTTCAACAGGGACGTGTCTCACTTATCTCCTGCTCCCAGAGCAGCGAGGAGCAGGTTATCACCCCTGTGCCAAGCAGGACTTGGTTCAGACTGTTAAGCATCCAGAGGAAGGTTCATCAAGTCTTTCCCTCCTTTCTATTCCTTCCCCATCCCCTCCTCACAAAAAGATTAGGGAAGCCTAAGAAATTACTAACCATTTTACCCTGAGCCAAGTGTTCATTCTAAACTAACATTAAGGATGGTACGTGAGAACAGTAACACAACAAACAAGAATGTTTCCTTTCTTCAAGATGGTATCAAGATAAAGGAGTACTCCCCACCTCCCAGCAGTAAAATTGCTCAGACTGAAAAGTTTTGTAGCCCTCAGCAGTTTTGTATTTTTTTAAAAAACAGTCAAATTACAAAGCTTTTTTGAAAGGGACAAGCTCTCCCAGGAAGCCATTTAGGAGAGGGGGTAAAAAAGGGCTGCTTTCTGAAGCTGCTCTGCTATGCATTAGGGTCTTGTAGAATTAAATGGTGAGTATGAGATCCTCCCTGTCAAAAACCCATGAAATTGGATGACCACGGCAGCATTAAATCTTGTTTCAATAAGTTGCCACATAATCCCACAAAGCCAAATAAAGTCAGGCCTAGTCTGTGCCCTCCAGAGCTCAGAAGCCAAGGTTCATTCTCATGGTCAGAGGAGCAGACAGGCAGGTCTGTGTTGGTTCAGTACAGAAATATCCAAGGAGGAAGCTCTCTGGGAGGTGAGGGCCTGTGTGTTCAGTGCCTTCAGCTTCTCTCCCTGCAGTGACTAAAGCCCCCAAAGCACTGTGGCCACTCTGGCTCTGTCACAACACACCATGAATGATTCCAAGAGTGCTGCTTCCCCTTCACTGCTCTGCCTTACACCTTGTCATCCCTACTTTGCTATTCCTTCTCCCTCACCTACCCTGACCTGCTCCAAAGAAGCCCTAACCCAGCAGCAGGACTCAGAACAAGGTCAGTTTTGTGATACTGTCTCACCCATTAGCCAGAGGACCGAACACCAGAGTGTCTGCAGCCACACGTCTGCCTGGGAAGCCAAACCTGCTCTTTTTCCTTCTTCTTTTACTCTGCACTACTTGCAGGGAGATATAAATCTCCTGGCTGCAACCTGGCAGTTTCAGCTCTGGGCAGCAGGCCACACAGAAATCCAAAGCTTCCTTTAGCTGCACTGCGTTTCCTTCTCCCTGAATACCTGGAAGCAGCCAATGCCTACATTTATTAACTCCTGAAAGCAGCTGCCTTCCCCCCACACTGCTCTGCTTAGCTCACCTGCTATTTTGATGTTCAGGTTGGCATCCAGGAGTAGATTTTCTGCCTTCAGATCCCTGTGGACTATATTACGACAGTGACAGAAGTTGACAGCAGCCACGATTTGCTTGAACTTTCTCCGGGCTTCCTTCTCGGCCATGCGTCCGTGGGCCACGAGGTGATCTGTGAGGGGGCAAGAACAGAGGGGTTAAGGACACAGAGGGCATGACAGGGGCTTCTCACACGCTCCTGGAGAGAGGTGGGGAGGTGGAGGAGGTGGGGAATAACATGGGCACCATTGTGGTTTCCACCTCCAACATCAGACAGGGAAGCAACACTGTCAAAGGACTCTGGCCACCTGTCCTCATCTGGGCTGTCTCCAAGGGAAAGGCTTTAAAATTTATTCTATTTAGAGGAGAGCTGAGGGGATGGCTGGAAAAACAGAACTCTTTTGTGATAAATGCAAAGGTTTTTGAATCTTTTTCTACATCCAAGTGAAAACAAAGCTTTCCACCCTTTGCCTTCAGTCAGGCACCAAGACTCTTATCACATCACCTTGACAGCGAGAGGTGCAGGCTCCTGGCCATGTGCCATCCCTCCTTCTCCCTGGTTTTTCACAGGATACATGTCTTTGGTCTAACATGCCTCAAAAGATAACTCCTGCTGGAACCAGTGAGGTCCCAGGTAGTCACAGACACAACCTGCTCCTGACCTCAGCTTTCCAGACAGCAGAGCTACCAGCTGCAGGAGGTATTTAACATCATCCCTCTCTGCAGATTGGTGCAAAAACATCCTTGCAATATCCAAGAAAGCATTTCATTATAAAAATGGAATTGGCTTCCACTACGGAAATCTGAGCACTCCCAAATATTTTGCTGAAAGCCTGCACTCTCACTCAAAGGTAGTATTTGTTGCCAGCTGGGCTTTCCTTGGAAGGCAGCACTGCACACACGGACAGGAAAAGCCTCTCCAAAAGATCACAAAGGCAGGCATACAGCAATGACCCAACTGGAGTCAATCCACTTAAAACCTGGAAGCACCAGACTTACAGAAGCCAGTCCTCACTGTCCTGTGAGCAGGGATGGACAGACAGGAGGCAGGCAGAGAAAAGAGGAAAAAAAGCATCCCTTCCCCTGAAGCACCAGCAAAACAGGCTGCCAGTAAAAGCATAAAAATCAAAGTGGCAGGTGAATTATGAGGTACAATTACTGCCCTTTCCTAATACCTTTCTACCCAATATGCAAATCTTCCTAAAACTAATGTAGCAGGTAAGAGATAGGGGTAGGAACAGCAGCTTGCACAATTATGGAACTGAGGACAGTGCTACAAAACCCCAGGAGAAACTCAAGATGTGCCCTGGAGAGTCCCCAGTAACCACACATGGGACCAGGGGGATTCCCAAGCTTCCCCAGCTCACAGGAACAGCTTTGGAGGTTTACACAAGCCCTGTCCCCTCTGGCAAGGGCCACAGTGTGGGTTAGGAGAGGCACCAGCCACCCAAACCCCAGGGACTTGTAATCCTCTTGCCCACTTTAGGAAGTTCTAACTCCTCAGCAGGGCCACCGAATTGGCCTCAAAAAACTTCTGGCCAAAATTAGGCTGAAATGCTTCATGCCCCCCCTAAAGCCCATTAAAACTGGGACCTCAACACAAATATCTATTCTTGAAAATATTAACAATAAATCACTTGTGCAGGTTTCTCATCAGGTGGCTGTGTTTTTCCCCAGTCACCCATTAATTAAAATACCTGTGACATAATTGACTCACACTAAATACTAATTACCAAGATCCATCAAAGCAGTTGTGCTGCTCCTGAGTGCACAGCAACCTCCTTCTGCCTTTGCCTACTCATGTTGTGCAACAGACTCGAGGTGTTTTTCAAAGAACTTGTCAATTAACTTTTATTCCATAAGCAAACCTGAACCAGGGCTGGGGAAGGAAAGCCATCACTAAGTCAGATCTGACCCTCAGCTCACTCTCTGGGAAAAGGTACCATCTCAAATTGCCCCATCATATTTCATTAAGACATTTGCATGGTCATAAATTTATTACTCTGCAGAGCTGGAGACCAACAGCAGAGTTCAGCAAGGGCTGCTCCAATTTATGGGTTGCCACTGATCAACAGGTAATAGCTCAGCTCCTAAACAAGGTCATTCACATCTTCTACACTGCTGGAATTTGGGAGCACAGCAAGTGCCCTTAAAACAAAGCCCAAGGCTCCAATCTCTCAACAATTTCATAAATATTTTAGCAATTCTCCTGCAGGCAAGAAAACAAATCCAGTTACTGCAGCAGGTGTCTTCCTACAAGTTCTCTCCTAAGGTTCCCCTGTGTCCAGCATGGCTGGTGACACACATGTCCAGTTCCAGCACACTTCTCTCTGCCCTGTGCCTCTCACACAGAAAACTCTGCTGCCTCTCCAATGAGTCAGTCCTGCTTAGGCTGCAAAAAACCCTTTTTAGGTTAGGCGTGAAATTTCACTTTTCATGAAGAACTGGGAGCAGGGGCCAGTCCCCCAGCCCTGCACGTAGGCACAGCCCTCCGAGCCCGCTGACATTTCTGCACAGGCTCCAGAGGAAGGACAGAAACAATGAGGCTACAGAATACTTCACATACCACCAAGGGCAACTGGATGCCAAAATTAACCATTGAGAGCTTAGTCTGCATAAACCTCTCATGCAGGGGAGGTTACAGAGCTGACCTGAGTGCTCAGCTGGGAGCCAGCACCCTGCTCTGAGTGTGCCAGAGCACCCTGGCGTGCTGTGCCGATGTCACTGTGCTCTTTGGCATCTGGAGACACAGGGTGATGCTCCTCCATGTGTCTTCCAGAGAGAAGGAATGTAGGATTTCATTTCACAGCCCTTAAAAACATCAGTCACTGGTCTCTGTACTTATATGAAGCACCTGACGCTGCTCTCTGAGTTAAAAAAACCCAAACAATAAAATCCTCCACTGAAGAAAAATCAGCTGGTTCAGAGACAGGACTGACACACACGTTTCCACTTCTTGCCTCTGGACAGACGCCTCTTGCTTTTAAGCTGTTTTTTTGTCTGGAAAGTAAACACTGCTGAAGCTTCACATCTCCATGTGGTGGATTAAGTCACATTTCCAGTGAATTTGGGAACATTGTGACGTCAGAAGCAGCCTGACCTTCTAGGGACGGGCATCATGTTTAATGCTCAGAGAGCTCAGGATGAACAGGCAGGAGGTGAGGAGACAGGGCAGACATGGTAACCACATTAATCAGAGGTCATCTTCTAAATTTTCTGCAATTTTTTTGTTAATCAACCAAGAACCCATATTCAGCCAGTGAGGACTGCAGATTATTTACAGTGTTCATAGTAAACAGCTGAAACGAAACCAGATTTTTAGACTATATTCTGTTTGACCTCAAAAAGGGACACTCAAGGGACCTGGAACAAAGAGCACCCTATGTTTAAAAGGAGACATTCATTTGTTCATAATGTCAAACCAGTGACCCAACCACAGGCAAAACATGGATAGAGACAAAAATAACAATTTACATTTGCTGCTGAGCCCACAGCAAACCCAAGGTCTCTCCCTGTCCACACGCACCGCTACGCAAACAAAGTGAATTATCAAACCATTTCCAGTAACAGATGAATCAAAGACACTTACGGCACAGCCTGGCCACTGAAGGAGCTCTCAGCCCTTTTACTGGAAGTTTGGATAAACAGGTGGTACAGCCCTCCCAGGTGCTGACCCAGGATCCCTGCACAGCTCAGACCAACAAGGGACAGGACAGACACATGGCCAACACCCATTGACTGTGGCCATTCAGAGAAACCACCATTCTTTCAGCTAAGAATTCCAGCCTCTAATACTGCCTATGTAATACTGACAGCTGCATGGCACAGTTAAAGCCTTGGAAAGTTCTGAAACCATCAGAGAAGCAATTTAGGATTTGCTTCTAACAAAACCTGCAGCTCACAACATCACAGGCTGTAACTCTGGTTCTATGAGGCACTGGCTCCATTGAGCTTTACCCTGGGTGTTTGGCATCCAGAAAACCATGGTGATCAGTCCTTCTACAGCTCAGCACTACAATTTAAACCCTAGGTCATGTACGTGTTAGGATACAACAAAATAAAATATAAAAGAGACTCAGCAAAAGCCCATTTCCCAGAGGATCCCCCAGTGCCCAGTCAGGGACACAGGGACAGTGGTTGCACTGTTCATACACACCCCACACACCATCCCTGCAGCACATCCAGCATTCCCAACAAGCCCCCCTGACATAAGAGGGACTGACACTGTGCTGAAGGATCCTGCAGGTGAGGTTTTACCCAGCAGGTGAACCCCAGCTGAGCTGAGCAGGTGCAAACCAGCCCACACAGCTCACAACACAAGGACGTGAGATCCTTCAGTGCTGGAGATGTAAGGACTGCAAGGAAACCTTCCCAAAATGGGCTCCTGTTTCCTCCCTGCAAATTGCTTCCGCTGTTAGAACAAAGTCTTAATGGCTCCTCAGGAAACTCTGAATACAAAAAGCTGAGACTTGAGTTTCCCTCTCCGCTCTCACACCAAGGGCAGTGCCCAAAAATCTTTTAAACTGGGTAGAGTGGCACAACCTCCTGGCTTTGGTCTGGAGAAACCTCACTATTACAGAGCTGGCTGCTCCCAGCTATCAACAAGGATAAAATGCTGGGCAGCAACATGGAAATTAGCCATGCTAATGAGCTGAATTTACTACAGCAGAAAATTTTTCAGAAGGCAATTAGGTTTTCACTTCGACTCATGCAGAAGGCTATTTTTGTAACCAAAGAATTCCTTCCAAGTTTGTATATGAGCTTGCACATAGTTCTGGATTTAAAAAAAGATGAGCCCATCTCTGCCAAATTCAACAGAAGAGGGAGAAAAAGTAAAGGGGGGTTTATACTTTTCTGTGGTGATCCACACACAAGTGAACTCCAGCACACATGCAGGTGATTTTGCTGCACACTGGAAGGTGCATTTCACAAGGCACTGGAACTGCTGTTCCAGCACCACAATTCATGTCTGAATAAACCACTGGAAGACTCAGCTGGAGGAAGTCAGTTTTTCATCAGGCAATCCACACTGCCACTTGCTTCCCCTGCAGCCATCACCTTCTTGGGGAGAAATCCAAAGACCATGGACAATGTTAAGAAGGCATGACAACCATATACAAAGGTGCTGAGGAACTGGTAGTACATTGCAGTTCCTGGAAACCAGCACTTTTCAGATCTTATTTTTCTTAATTTGGGGTTTCTCTTGCTTCACTAAAAGCTTTGTCTTTTACTACAACTCAGCTTCTCCTCCAGCAAAGTGAGAAGTGAAATCAAAAGTGAATCTTCTGCAATGACTGAAGAGGACAAGGAGAGTGTTCCCACAGAGCTGACAAGGCTGTGTGTGACTGTCCTCGCTCTCTTGGCTGCACCAGCTCACTGAAAGCACACAGGATCTTCCCCCTTTTCAGAGGCTCACATTGGCCAAACCAGTACAGACCAATCTTGCAAAATTCTGACTCAGTCACCCAGCACAAAATTCCAGTGTGTAAGTAAATTCCTATTTTTGCAACTTTTGCTACTGGTCACCAAACAAATTAATAAATCAGTCAATACTCCTTGCAATGGTGCTGCACAGATACTTTTTTTCCTTTCAAGAACAGCTCCTGTGGTCAAGAATGCTCAGCCAAAACACTGTTAGACAATGGTGTTTAGAAGGGATGCAACTGATGCTTGTTAAGATAATATCAGATATCAAAAGCAAAAGACAAGACATGGTTTTGAGTGCAAAACACTCCAGAGCCACATGACTGCCTATTTCTTTGAAAGCTACTGACACACAGGAGCAGTTCCACTATGATCAACGAGGTTCACAGAGCTTGTGAGGAAGCAAAGTATTCAGCAACACTAAAATCCAACTGGGTAACTATTTCCAACACCTTTAATCCCAAAGTCAGCACAAAAGAGGAGCAGCACCATCTGTCAATGAAACCCAAAGAAGAAACAGAGGTTATGGGGGTAATTTTTCCATCAAGTTGGTCTCATTTATTCCTTTAGTCCTCTTGTCAATGGAAAGCTTGCAAGCTGAAGGGCACCTCTCAGCTGAAACAAGAGAATGTGGCAGCTATTTTGAGTTTACTGGAGTTGACCAAGTGCATTATCTGATTAAAGAATGCAATAAATGTACTTACCAAATATTTCCCCTCCGCTGGCATACTCTGTCACCAGATAAATCATCCGCTCCGTCTCCATAACCTGGACACAAGGACAGAGAAGTGACACATAAGGAGACTGCTGAGTGCAGCAAGAAATGGATCTAAACCAACTTTATTCTTTCCACAACACACATAAGTGCTTTCATCAGATCCAAACTATGACCTTCCCCTTGCTTCACTAGTGAAGGAACAGACAAGAACTGGGGAAAGCAGGAATGAAACAGCAGGTTTCAAACACTAAATCTGTAACTACACACAACACTTCACCTGCACCTTCCTCCTCCTCCTCCATTTCCCCTCCCTTTAGCATTTGTTCCCTGTCCTTGCTGTGTTCCAGCAGCCTGGAGGACTTCTCAGGGCTGTTACCACCAAACCAGTTCACCTGTCTAGCTGACAAGGCCACTGCAGGCACCAAAACAACCATCACAGTCTTGCCAAAGGGGGGAATATTCACAGAATCCATGACTTCCATATGAGTCAAGAGCTGCTATGAATGAACCAGAGCTCAGGCTTTGCTGGAGGGAGTCCCCCCACTGCAGCCAGGTGACACCCCACTTTTAACACATTTTTCAGCACCTGTTAGTACACTTGGGGTGTTTTCCAAAACTTGACACTATTTATTTAGCAGCTTTCTCAACAGAGAAACACCCAGTGTTTCAGTTCAGGACCACAGTACAGCATCTCCAGTGCCAGGCCCAGCAGCTTAATTTTGGTATTCCAGGGTGTTTGGAAATATTTTGACTTTGTTTTGGCTGTTCTCTGCTTCAAAGATAAGTGAAAGTTCCCCTTCTGACATGAAATACTGTTATCCCCACAGAGAAGGCAGGCACTTGGAGCCAGCACCGCCTGCTCTTCCTAAGAATTAGGATTGAATACGTAAACTTCATTTTTTCCCAAATCCATGCCTGATCCAGACAAGTGCAGCTGCTTCAACAGCTGGATCCCTGTTATTCTGAATGTTAGAACATGAGCATAGCAAGGATGAACCTCAGTTCTGCTGCACTGTCACAGGACAGGAGATGGGATATACAGCTCCCACTTAATGATCCTACATGTCCAGAAAACACTTAGGTAGATCTTTAAGCACAGTTCTGTCTCCAGACAGAATCTCTAACATTATACACAACTGTCACTATAGACACTCTTCTTTTTCACTTATACCTTTTACGTCTGACAAGCTCAAGAAAACATGATTTTTCAGCATAATTCCTGATGCAAGATGTGACAGGCTCTGAATTCCCAACTCCAAGTTTTAGTAGTTTTTATCTAAAAATAAATGCCAGTGGAAGTACCCAGAAAGGAAGGCCAGATGAAACGGGCTCCACAGCAGGGACTCTTCTCTCACCAAAGCCAAACCACAAGTGTCACCTGTTCAGTATCACATCTAAAACTTCAGATGGGGTAAAACAGGTTGAAAAAGGTATGGTTTGAGGAGTCAGTTTGCAAAGCAGTGTTCCCTGAGTACCTTAAAAAGGCTACAGTTCTGCAGAGTCTGCTGTTAGCATCTCACATGTGGTTTGGCCAAGGTAGCTAAACATTAACCTGTCCCTTCTACTCAGTTTTAACTCTTTGGAATCCAAATAAATCCTTATATCCTTCAGGCACAGATGAGAAGCAGCCTCCTTTATTCCTCTGCTCCCATCACTCTGCCCATGTCTGGCCTGTTGCACCTTCCTCACTGTTCTGTTTGATGGTGCATTTGGAAAGACAGCACCAGATACCTGTGTAAAGGGCAGCACATGGATTCTGCTCTGGGGGGTTTGTTTGCAGACAAGAAATGTCAAACACGCTGGGAGAAAAAGTCTGCAAACAATATTCACAAGCAGTTCTGCCGTCAGTATTGATCCCCTTCCAGGAAGGGGCTGAGCACATCAGCAGATCCTGAGGGCCACAGGGAGCTGGGCAGGGAGAGGAGAGGAGAGCAGGGCAGCTCAGTCCTGCTCCTGGGTGAGATTTACTCCCTCTCTTAAATTGAGAAGGGGAACCCGCATCCGGTTCCAGCTGGGAAACTGAGAAGCACACAATGGCCATAAACAAGTGGCAAGGGGCCAGCCCACTGCGGAAGCATGATGTCCCAGAAAAGTGAAGGATTAGCCACACTTTCCCCCTGCCCCTCCAAAAGTACTCCAAGACCTTGAAAACATAAAGGACTTTCCCAGTTTCATGTAGGAGGAACGGAGGGATAACCTGAGAGAACATGCTACTCCACAGTGTAAAGCTCTAGTGCCAAGGGATGGCAACCCCACCACAGAGTGTTCCTACCTGGTACAACCTGATGATATGTGGGTGGCAAAGCATCTTCATGATCTGAACTTCTCTAAATATCTTCTTCAGGTTCTCTTCATCCAGCTGAGTCTTATCGATGATCTTTATTGCAACCTATCAGAAGGGAACCAAAAGAGAAGTTACTGACCCAGATGCATCATCCACACACCAGCTCACTGCACCAGGGCTGATAAAACCCAGCAGGGATGGAAATGGGGGGTGGTGTCAGGCTTCTAACAATTGAGGTATTTATTTATCTGTTTGAAACCAGAAGTGCTCTGTAACGCTACACTAGCAGAGTTTAAACAAGTCTAAGTGCTTCCAGTCAGCTGCTCTCCAGACTCCAAGACTTCCTTGCTTCTTTTCCTTCCACCTTCCTGGAGCTGCCCAGTTCCTTTAGGGATCAGACTCCAAATGGGGAGACAGTTCTGTGTTAAGCACCACCTCAAGTCCACTCTAAGCGAGTACCTCATTTCATCTACAGACAGTAAGGAAGGGAATCTTTTCCAGAGTGATGGGATGAGCAGGGAGAAAAGGCAGAGTGAAACCTTGCTAGAGCAAATAACTGAGAGAAAAAGCTGCTCTGCCTGGCAGAGGAACATTTGCCCTGCTGCTTCTAAATCAAATTTCAGCCTTAAGTATCTTCCTCCCCACCATGAAACACCCGTGCAAGCGAGCAGCTCCAGTCTGCCAGCCAAGTTTGGGATTTGTGGGATAAATTACCATCCCCCAGCAGGTTTTCTTGCTCGGAGATGACTCTCCCTGGGAAAAGAACCGCTTTTACAAATCTCCTGGTTGCTTTGCTCAAGCCTAATTTACACAAGTCCTGCCCAGGAAGGCTGCAGGATCATGCAAAGGCCTGGGGAAGGGCATGCAAAGCAGCATTGCTCTGAAAACCACTGAGGATGCACAGCCAGGAAGATCTCTGACACAGGAGCCCAAAGCCCAAAAGCAGAAATGCTCAAACTGTACCAGACCCCAGAGCTCAGTGGGGACAAGGACAAGTGCTCCACGCACAGTGACATGCCAAGACCACAGGCACAAACCCACAGGGGCACACAACCCAAACACATGTCCCTCTTCTAGTGCCAACCCCAAGTGCAGAGCTAAAGGATGCTCTCACAGGCATGGTGCTGCTTAGAGAAAAACCACCAAAGCATGTTTAGATCCTTTAAGGGAATTTTTATTTAAGGGAACAATCTGAAGCACATGAAAACTAAGCTCCATATTTTATGATCAAATCCCTGCCTGCCAGGGAAACAACCCGCCCTGCATGTGAGCAGAACCCAGCAGAATCCCGAAAAGGCACCCAAGTACAATAAGCTGTTTCTTTCATTTGAAACCTTCAATTCAGAGCGCAGGAACGACTCCAGCCTTCCAAGTCACTGAGCATGCTTCCTCCAGCAGGAGCGGGAGCTGGATGGCAGCCAGGTCTGGCACTCGGCGCTGGGAGCTGCTGGCAGGAGCGGGGCTGGAGCCGAGGCACAAGGTGAAACGGCAGCAGCGGCCCCACAGGGGCTGCCAGGCACTAAAAGGGGCTGTGATTAACGGGGTGCTGAGCCGGGCCCCGCTGGCAGCCGCGGGCTGAGCTCAGCACGTGGCTCCTCGGCCGCAGCGGCTCCAAGGACAGCGCTCGGGAGAGGGCTGGAAAAGTTAGAGCCAGAGGGGGATTGGGAAGCACTCTCCATATGCTTTTCACCAAGGGTTTTCCTGCGAAGAACGGGCTTTTGTAAAGTTTGCACATAAATATACATAAAAGCGAAGAGGCGCTGCCTCAAAGAGCGAAGCCAAGATGTCTACCCAGAAACATGAGTCATTTTCAGGCCCAAAGACGTAAATGAAAATCCACAGATCTGGAGTATTCCTAAGCTCCTTACTCATTTCCCAGCTCTGTATTTGCTCTAAGGAGATCTCATTTCCCAGATTAATTATATGGCTCGAGCTGACACTCTCGGCCAAGTTCAAGGTATGCAGAGCATCTGATTGCACCCAACTTGGTTAGTAGGGCCAGACACAACACAACTGAATTACTCTGGTTTTCTCTGATAACACAGGGCAGGGAGAACCACCAGGCTGTCACCTCCCCTGTCACCTCCTTACGCTGTGGGATTTACACGTGGTGTGCTGAAACTCCACACCCACAAGACACACAGTACCTGCATCAGTAGCAAAGGAACACAAAGAGCAGCCAGGAGATGTTGGTTCTTGTGAAGGATCTCATCCCCAAGTTCAGCCAAGCAAACTCAAAGCCAAGCCCATCCTCAAAAGTTATGCGGAGGAGAGACTTGGCGTTCCCAAAGGGGTTTCTTCCAAATGTTTTCATTCCATCTAAATGCCTTCAGCAACTGATGTAGTATGAAAGGCAAAAGTCTCCTGAAAAATCCTGGGGAAACCACCTTGTGCTCCGGTTTCAGGAAATGCAGAGCTTCCTCATGACCCTTCGAGAGTGGAAGTAGGAAATCCCCTCTGTGCTCCGCAGAAGCGAAAGGAAAGGCAGGGAATTTCAGGGTTGGGGGGCCTTGTTCCACCCAGGGCTCCACAGAGGAGCTGCAGTTGGTTCGTTCCAGAGGTTTGCTTTGGATTCTTTTGGAGAATTGTTTTTTTTCCAGAGGGAAGGAGTGGTTTAAAGGCTTTCCAGAACAGACCAAGTTGGTTTCTCCATTGCTGCATTTCCCAGCTGGCTAATATTCACCCTTCCCTCGAAAGATGATTTGGGATTTCAACAGAAAAGAGACTGGCTGAAGTCCTTGGGTCGCATCAGCCAGACTGACTCCATCTACAACTGTCTCACAGGGAACAGCCACAGTGTTTTGGGGCATTTATTTGTTTATTTATTGGAGAAAAACAACCAAGCAAAAGGATCTTTAATATCTTTAGGGGAACAATCTGACACACATGAAAATTATCCTTCATATCTTATGATAAAATCTTTGCCAGGGCAATAACTGCCCTTCCTCCAAATATAAGAGGTATCTATTTATTAAGGAAAGCTCCTACCCTATGACTGCATAAACTCCTCATCCTCCCAGCCATCCTTTCAGGTCATGAACACAATTTGGCAAGTTTTGGTTGCAGTTCTTCCTACTGCTGTCATCACTAAACCTTCTCACCCCAGGACAAAGCACCAAGCACAGGCAAACAGGCTTCCCACTCCAGCTGAAGGGAACACCAGCCTTTATGGCACCACTAGAAACAGTGTTCTGTATTTATTCAGAGAGAATTAGCTTCAGGTAGTAGAAAACACTAAAATAAACCCAAAACCCAAAAATCAAGTGCATTTTCTCATGCTTACAAACAGCACATAAAATAGAGAGCAAGACTAAACATCATTAGATAAAGCACAAATTCAGCTACAAGTAGAAGTGGAAGAAAACCATGATCTAAATTCTTAAACAATGAAATGCTCTAAAAAAGGAGCCTGAGAAATTAACTATTCTTTTATCAGAAGTTAATGGAGCTTACAGGCAGGAGGATAAATGCCAAGCCTGGAGCAAACATGCTGCTACCAATTAACAAAATGTTCCCTCCTCTTCTAAACAGCTCATTTATTCCTTCTTGGATCCAAGTAAAACTTACACTAGTAATTTGAGGAAGGAATTGTTATTTGGAAGGAATGACAAGTGGCTAAAAACAATTGATAGAGGGCAGGTAGGGCGTTAAAACTGACACCTGCAGGTCGCTGCAGAGCCCCTGCTCTTTGCAGCCAGGTGGCTTTTGTCCATTGTTTTTCCAGATTTTTCTTCTCCTGGTGCACTTCAGCTGAACACTGCTCTGAATTTTTGTGATCCTAAAGCTGTGCTGAGAATGTGTGCACACCAGGCAAAAGCCTTGTGAGACGGAGTGGAAATTTCAACCCCATGAAAGCAAAAGTGATACTTGGGAAATGGAAGGTACCAAAACTCTGGAAGGTCGAAAGGGAGAATGTAGTTAACCCTGATATCAGCATGTCCCACCGCATCCCATGGGAAGTCAGGAGGGACAGAAGGTTCATTTCAGGTCAAAACAGCAAGTTGCCAACAGTACATCCCAAAATGCTCAAGAGATATGAGCTCCTGGGGGTCCCCAGTGAGCCCAGGCTGCCCCTCTGCCCTGAGCATTGACCATCTCCTTCAGCTCAGCATATGGAGTCTTGGCAATTCCTGCCCTCAAGACACACAGGGTTCTCCTAAAATTCCCAAATTATAACTATGAACAACATTATAAATTCCTATTTTGTCCTGAGATACCAGATTTTCAAATCTGGCAGATTTGAAACCAGAGCTAAAGATCATGCCAAGGTGAATAGTTCCTAAATGAGGCAAAAGGTTTGGAATAGGAGAGAGGAGAATACCAACTTGCAGGAGTTAAAATTAATGATGGACATCCTGTTTCTCAGCTAAGTGTGGTTAATAATCTGACAGACTTCCTTGAATCCCTACTGCCTTGCCAACAAGAAGGGAAATAAACTGCTGGGTGCCCAAGTGGATGGGCAGGAGGAGGCCAGGGTGGCACAGGGGCAGGGAGAGGACAGGCACTGTGCTCTGAACTGCTTTAGCTGCTTGGAAAGGCTCTGACAGGGAATGAGGTGGAAGCACAGTCTGTTTGCAGTGGAAAGGAGCCATGGAACTGTGCAAGCTTCCTTACTCTGTGCTGTGAACAAAGGAACAAGCTCGAGACCCTGGCCTAGGCTAACATCTACTCCTCCATGCCACACATCTGCACACACCTCATTATAACTGTAATTCAACTACAATTAAAATTTCCTGCATGAATGATCACTCCATAAAGCAAGCACCTTTTCCATTTCAGTTCAGTTGTTTCTGTAGCAGTGACAATCAGAAAACCTCCCTTGTTTCAGGAGGAGCCCATGTGCTCTGTTGTGGTCCTTATGGAAGTGGAATTGTGGCAGTGGCATTCCCATAAGTCAGCACAGATCTCCTCCATGGAACGGGAGCCAACAGATGGCACCGGCAAACCGACTGCATTGAGAAAATCTACATGTTTATTTGGGAGCAAGATATTACCTAGAACTGTTCCGAGGAGTCCTCCTGCTCCAGATTCCTCTTGGAAAGCCCTCAGTAAACACTCCCTGGATGTCTTCTGCTGTGGATGGAGTGTCCCTGCAGCACAGCTCCCGTGTCACTCTGAGGACACGTGGCAGAGCACAGCCACATGAGGAGCTGTCACTGCAGCGGGTCTTTGGCCTGATAAATGGACAAGCCTGGAAAAGGCTCGTCCACCTGAATTCCTCCACATTTGCAGTTGTGTCAGCTAAGGAGCCCTCTCCTCTCCATCCACTACAGCTACAGCCTTACTGGGCTGACAACGTGAGCTGTCAGAAGGGCTGACAGGGAACAACTTCTCTTCCCAGTTGTTCCTGCCTGCCAGAAACACTTGGGAAACTCAGGAACACGGCCTGTTTGGATTAAACAGCTGCTGGAGGGGTAAAAATCACTCCCACAAGCAGATACTGAAGCTGCACAGGACCTTCAGGAGAAGTCCAGAAGCAGAGACCAGAACTAAGACAGAGAAGGGCAAAAAAAAAGAGGGATGAGGGAGTATATACTGGAGATGATATGCAGATTAGCTACACGTAGAGGCACTTAACTGGCATATGGACACACGGCTGTGACAAAAACACAACATGAACTCCAGGCTGCTGCAGGTCGTGTCCCTTTTTGGGAGCTCAGTTGGATGGATGTCACCCCACAGCAATGCCACGTTTCCGTATGGACAGTCGGATGGTGAAGGCACATGTTTTTCAGGCAAGCTGTCAGCACAAGCCTGCTGGTGTGTTTAGGGTCACTAAAAGCGAGCTCTCTACATGCAAATAGGCAATTTGTACAATTTTTAGTCGTAAGAAAGTGCTCAATAAAAAGGAGGCACTGGCACTGTAGATACTCAGACTTCTCTTGGCAAGCTCATGGGCAGAACAGGAGCATCTCACCCTCAGAATTAGCTAACAACAGGACCCACCTAACTAAAAGTGATACAGCAAATAAAACTAGGCCACTCTGCAGCAAAATCAGTGGCTTTTGGAGGTGGCACAAATGCAAATATTGGCAGCAACTGAAAGCAGGAAACTGTGGACGAAGATGTGCACAGAGAAGCTGCATTTGCTCAGGAAGGAAGTTCTCACCTTGTCCACATCCCTCTGCACAATCAATGCAGGGACTTGTGTCTTGCACAGGGTGAAGAAAATACTGATGGTGTTATGAGAAAAGTCAATACATCCAAATCCTCTTGGCCTGCTGCAATGTTAATACCTGGCTTGTCTGAGCTCTGCCATGACCTTTCCTTGTCCCAGGGGGAACAGAACTGGGATACCAATGACCAAAGCACAAACCCCACATTCACATCTACAGCTCAGGGAACCAGCTAAACCCAGGTAAGGAAATCTCATCATTTCATGGCACGTACAACAGCTATAAACACTCCTGAGGAGCTTAGCCTTTACCCATGCTGACAACCAACAGACCAATTCCTCCTTTCCCAGTCCTGGATTAACCTCATACCAGCAGCTGCAGCTTCTCTTTACGGACAGAAACCATCGAACAGGTACAAGAGGTGAGTGCCCTGCCTGAAACTCACAACAGGACCCTCAGTGCCAGTTCAATGGTGATTTAATCCCAAATGCAAATTCTTTCTGTTCCTCTTCTGGAAGTTGCACAGGATGACAGGCAAACTCTGGCATGTTTAGCCACAGCAAGGGAGAAATCATGCTCTGCAAGCCAAGAGCAGCCTCAGTCGTGTTACTAGAGCTGGACTTCCTGTGCTCTCCTCCACCTGCCACCCTCACCCGGCATCCAAGAGCACAAACCCTTCTCTAGAGCTTCTCATTATTTCATCACCTGAGGCAACAGTGGGAAACAATAGCAAGACTTGAGTTACCTCCCCTGGCTGACAGACAGTGCATCAGATCACCCTGAACAGCATCAAGGGCACTGGGATTGCAGAGAAAGGCAAGGGAAAGGGAGCTGAAGATGCCAATTAGATAAACAAACCATTTCGGTGTATGAAGAACCTCCGCTGCACAGAGGAGGTGCTGCAAGGGTGAGTTCCATGAATTATCACCTCAGGCTGAAAACACAGATCTGGGAAGAGGTCGAGCCAAGGAACAGGACACAGTACTCCACACAGAGCTGCTGCTGCTGCTTGGCTGGGAAAAGCATATCCAGGATGTACGGAATTACTGCATATCCCCACAAAACCTGACGGCTGCTCAGAGATTCCCCTGGGCTCCAGGCTGACCAGGATTTCAGGGGACCAAGCAGTGACCGAGGAGGTCAGCTGGCCACGACTTAGCACAGGAATCCCTTAAGCTGCACCACATCTACCTCCAACCTTTATCCTTCTTAATGACAAGATTTCCAGAGCTTTTTTAAGTTCTGGTCAGACACTGAATCTCCTGGTCCCAGGCACTGCTGCCTTCTCCTCCTTGGCTACAGCAAGGAACTACATGGGATTGAGCCGAAGGCAGAGCAAGTCTCAGCAAACCAGACTGCAGGCAGCCACACCTAACCACCTCAAACACAGGTATGGCATAGCCACACCACTCCTGTCTCCTAAATTCCACTGGGTTCACACTGCATTACTGACCTCTCCATCTTTTCATTTCACACTCTGTTACAGGAGAAAACCCCTCCAGCTCCAACAGCTTGAGCTGACGTTTGTGCCAGTAATTTGTTTTTAGTTCAGAAGCCTTAAAAAATTCCTGTAATGCTTTCCAGATGCAAGGCTGAGAACTTCAGAGGAGTCAGAACAAGAATTAGAGGTGGTATGGAAAATTATTTATCTGATTGAGGGAAGAGAGCAAACCACACCCACAAATGCCAGCCTACAATGAGTACTGGTACACTGAAATACATCCACATGTCCATCCACAGATAGCAGGCATGAAAAGCTGTGTGCCTGGGCTGTCACTTAATCACACTCCTTCATACCTTGAGTATAAATGCAGAATATCTAAGAACCAGCATTAAAATTAGCTTAAGCCAAAAGGAAAAAAACCTGAAGTAAAACTCAAGCAAAGACCTCTCTCCCCACCACAACTCTTCTATCTTATTTCTACCTCAAGACCAAGACTCTGAACAGTGTCTTTATGGCAGAGACTGAGACTTCAGAAACCCCCAGAGCCTTTCTATGGCACAGACCAAACCTGTGCTTGCTCCAGTCAGTTCACAAAATTCAAGTGCACATCAGGTCCCTCTCTGGTCACATCTAACCCGAGTGCAGGTGTAACATGTCATACAGATCCCACAAGGGAAAGCAGCTCCTGCTTCCTGCACTAAGCAGTGTCCCTGAAGGAATTCTAGTGGGATCCACCAGGGCCATTCTGAATGAAAGGAATGAAAGCTCAGCCATGAACATGGCTGTGGTGCAGCCCTACGATCTGCTGACAGTCTGCAGTGCTACCTCCATGGGTTCCATGCAAATTAAAAGCAATCTTGGCACTCACTACACAAAGACTGCACTTGCTAATTAAAACCGGTTTTTGAATGAGCTTAAGCCAGTGCAGAACCTTATGGAGGTGCATTTAAATCGATGCAAACCAGTTAACTAACAAATGCAATGTGAAAAAGCAGATCCCGGTCACGTAAGCTCGACTGTTCTGCTGAGGAGGCTCAGATCCAGGCACTCTGACAGCAGATGGGAACGCTGCAGTTCTGCTTAGGTCTGACTGGACTCCTGCTTGAGCTACAGCTTGGCCTCCCACCCACCTGTAGACAAGCAAAGCCAAGAGGTAAATCGAAATCTGGAAGGGCACTTGCCCAGCTCGGTCCCCTCTCAGTCCAGGTCACTTGATTCAAACTGCTTTCTTAATTGCTCTCCACTCAATTCAGCAGCTGAACTAAGGCACTGCAACCTAAACATCCCATAAAAACAATAAAATTCAGTTTACTGACACCTTGAACACCCCCTTGTCAATGTAGGACAACAGGTGTTTGTTGTACATCACAACTGACCTCCATGCACCCACCTGAATCCCAGCATCTCCCGAGATTGCGACTGTACCATTTAATGAACCAAAAAATTACAGCACCATTTCAGTTCGAAAAGACCTCCAAGATCATCAAGTCCAGCCTTCAAACAGACACCACGCTGTCAACCAGCCCAGAACACTGAGTGCCAGGTTCAGTTGTTTCTTGAACATCTCCAGGGAGGGGGACTTCACCACCATCCTGGGCAGCCCCTTCCAAAGCCTAACCACCCTTCTTCCCATGAAGAAAATCCTCCTGATGTCCACTCTAAACCTTCCCTGCCACAGCTGGAGGCTGTGTCCCCTCAACCCCTGTGTCACTTTTTTCCTGGGAGAAGAGGCCAATCTCCATCTTACTACAATGTCCTTCCAGGTAGTTACTTAGAGCAGTTAAGGTCACCCCTGAGCCTCTTCCAGGCTGAGCTGCTCCCCATAGGACTGACTCTCCAGACCCTTCCCCAGCTCTGTTCCCTTCTCTGGACATGCCCCAGCCCCTCAAAGTCGTTCTTGCAGTGAGGGGCTGGTGAAAAGACCCACCAGTGTCCAGAGAAGTGTTTTCCTCTCCCACCTTCTTTCCACGGGGCCCATTTCCCACCCTGCTACCGCTCCTGCCAGCAGCCAGAGCTGGAGCAAACCCTGCAGGGCTGTTACTCGCAGGCGCTGCTCGAGCAACACCAGCCTCGGAGAGAGTTGCTTAGCAGCAGAGTTTTGGAAATGTAGTCGCATGCAGGAAGAAATCTGTCACAGCAGGAGACGCATCAGGAATGCTGCACCAAAGGGCCACGGCTCCTGCTGCAAACTGAGCCCCAAGGAGACCTCCTGTCAGAGCAGAGGGGCTACGAGGCACAGAGTAGGCTTTTCTGATGGAAAAGACCTAGCTCAAACATCAATAGAACACTTCACAAAGCTGTCAGGACACTACAGCGTGCAGGGTTTGAAAGTGTTACTGAAAGTTCCCCGGACTGTCATTTTGCTCTAATTCAGTCATGACCTAAAAATGCAAGTGACAAGGAAAAATAGAGCATTTCAGGTACAGAGCGTCCAGTTCCAGCCAGGTTTGAAATACTGGATTATAAAACAACAAAAGCTCAGAAGTAAGGAAGTTTAGAAGCTCGTGTGCATGAAGTGATGTGTTAAGAACAAACTGTACATCAGGGTTTGAATATTTTTAAGCAATACTTATAATGCAAAGATCACTACTCAGACTGCGAGGTCTCCCATGAGGAGAGGGAATACCTTAACCTCACTCCTGTCAAACAGGTGCAGAGCAGCCAGCACTGGGGCACCACAACAGGTCTCTCAACAAGAGTAGCTGTTCTTTCATGACAAACCCAACACACACAGCAAGAGAGCACTTCTGGCTTGTTCCCCAGCCTGCCGTGCACCACAGAAATCCTACTGCTGTAAACTGCGATCAGGAAAAGCACCTGGCACCACACCAGGAGATACAGCAGAGTCCCAGAAACACTGAGGTTGGAAAAGAACTCCAAGACCATCAAGTCCAACCTGTGACCCATCCCCACTTTGTCAGCCAGCCCAGAGCACTGAGTGCCATGTCCAGCTGTTCCTTGAACACCTCCAGAGACAGGGACTCCACCACCTCCCTGGGCAGTCCCTTCCAGTGTCTGACCACCCTTTTGGTGAAGAAATTTCTCCTGATGTCCCACCTGAACCTTCCCTGGCACAGCTTGAGGCTACACCCTCTCATCCTGTTGCTTGTTGCCTGTGAGAAGCTGCCAGAGCCACAGGGAGCCTTTGCACCAGCTTCCAGTTTATTTCCTGAGGCTCCGCAAGGGTTAAAGCAAAGGACTTCTGGAAGATATTAAGCACCGATGTCTTGGCTTCCCTTCTGCAAACAGCAACAAGCTCCAGAGGAATCTGTCATCCCATATAACAATCCCTTTCACTCAGCCTCAGCGGCCTGTTCCCTTCTCCTCGCCACAGCCCGAGCGCAGTGGCTCCGTGCTGGGCTCCTACACTGGATTCTGCCCACATTCCAGGGAGGAGGCCAGGCTCTGCATACACAAGATCTGTAATGTGCACTTACATTCAGAAGTGTAATAGCTCCTGGTTAAAAAAGAAGGCTGTAGGAACGTTAAATATCACACTGGGATCGCCACAGTACCACAGCAAATCAAAAGCGACAGATAAGATGGAAGGAATCCCTGTTCCTCTTCATGTTCCATCAAGTTTGTTTGAGAATAGGGTATTCTGGACTCTGAAATAGACTTGCACAGGTATTTTCCTAACCCTGTAAGCACTGTGTCTTTTCTACACTGAAGAGAAACTAGTTCAATATTCAAAATAAACCAAAAGCAACAGCCACACGCTTGCAGATAAGGAATTTTTCCCCAATATCTAAGATTTTAGATGCATCATCCTGCTGTCAGCAGGGATTGCAAACACTGCTCCCTCACCAGCACCTCTTTAACCACAATTAGGATGTGACAGTATCACCTTTATCCCTGGGATTATTTTTAAGGTGCCAATCACATTAATGCCATGAGATATGGTGCACACTGAGCGGGAAGGGGACGAGATTTGGCCAGGAAAGCCAAGGATAAAGCGAAACACCCGGTCTAGATGATGCACTCAGGAATTTTTAGACCCTGCTTTTGCAGCAGGAGCCTTTGTGCGGTTTGTCAGGATCAGATGGCAGTTTCTATGGGAACAAACAAGCAGTGGCCCCGTCACAAGATGTCTTGTAAATGGCACTTTGGTGCGGCTTAGCATGGAACACACTTCCCACTCCACAGGGCAAGGACATCCTCAGTGCCCAGGGCAGCCCATGGATGGGTTTGGGATGAGTATCCACAGTTTTGCAAGACTGTACTAGCCAAGAGGATTCGTGTATATCAGTGGCACTAACATATTTGACACCCACTTTAACCTGAGCATTCCCCCTGCCCATATCCATGTACATTCTGGGAGGGGATCTTTTCATTGGGAGAAGCACTTTGCTCCTCCAAACCAGCCCAGTCCAGCCAGGAGAAGACATCCACCTCCAGGAAAGGTACAGCCATCTGAAGATTAAAAACACCATGAGGGCTCAGCATTTCTTACCTTCCAATGTTAGAGCTCATGCTTTCTACAGACCAGTCACCCTCACCCCCACAAAAAGCATCCCCAAAAAATACAGGCTGAACTTTAACCACTGATGAGGCACCTGAGTCCCGGGGAAGTTTCCCATGCTGCAGTGTAGCCTGGCAAAGATGCTCCAGGTTGGGTAGAAATATAATGATATACCCAAAATATTTCCAGTACAAAGCCAACATTCATTACATTCAGAATTTTGAGTCCAGTTTTTGTAAGCACATAAGGCTTTGGAAGGCTGTAGTTCACCTCTCAGATTCTCTATCACTTATGGTGTTTGCTACATGCCACAAAACCCAGTCACTTGAGCCTGGGTTTGGCTCCAAAAGGAACAGAAATGCTCAAACCAATTAGACACAGTTTTCTTAGTTCTAAACATCAGAATTTTCACCAGTCACAAGACTACAGCAGAAAGCAATTTTCTTCTCAAAACCACTGCCTCTATTTACCATTCCCACCCCTTAAGTTAATTAAAAATCCTTCAATTAACTCATTTAGGGAGGGTTAATGTTATTGTCAGGAAGACCGGTTCCCCTGGGCCTAAAAACAACCGTGGCTGCCTCCAGCCCCTGATTACAAAGAACATTTTCAGACTCAAAGGTTCCAGAGTATCACCACTCCTCACTCCAGAACTGTTATGAAATGAAGTGGAAATTTTTGGAAAGAAAAGCCAAAAGTGAAACTGTAAGGAATGCAGCCTTCAACATGTTAACCCTCAACAACCAAGATTAAACACATCCAAGCGATGGAGAGCCCCTTCCTCACCCTCATCCTGCATGTGCTTTGCAGGAGAAGCAAAACAAACTGTGCCAGCTTTAGTACCACGAATTTACCCCCATTTAGGTGGGAGGACCACTGGCTGTCTCCAGCCTGTTGCTCTCAGCAGAGTCCATAACACTACAAAGGAAAATGCAGGCTGGCAATTTGGGTTCGATCGTGAAGTCTGGCTTAAAATAAACTGATGTTCTACAGTGGTATTTCCACTGAGGGGTGAGGGGGGAATACCTGAGTAAAGTCAGGAATTTCCTCACTTCCAGCAAGTCAAAAGCTCGAAGCTTGCTGAGGACAAAACACCCTTGTAGTTATTTCCACTAAGACCTTCCAGTGATGTCAGAACACAGGACCTTGCCTTTTGGAGCTTTAGGAAGCTTCTGCTCCCCCCAAAACCACAAAGATTTGCTTAAAATTTGAATTTGTTTCATAACAAAGCCAGCCTGACAGAAGAATCTTCCCTAGC
Organism: Campylorhamphus procurvoides; assembly: GCA_013396655.1. Taxonomy (NCBI): domain Eukaryota; kingdom Metazoa; phylum Chordata; class Aves; order Passeriformes; family Dendrocolaptidae; genus Campylorhamphus; species Campylorhamphus procurvoides. The sequence goes on along the minus strand of WBMV01002023.1, from coordinate 526,065 downwards.
AGTAACTGCACAGACCAACTTGTTAAAGAATCACCTTTCACTTGGGCGCAGAACTGAATTACAACACTAGAGAAGCCTACAAGCCACTTCCAACAAGAGTATCTGATTTCCCTTATCAGAAGAAATGACTTAAACCCACAGATAACAGCGCTCAGGAGCTGAAAACCTACTTCAAAGCCAACACATGATACAGCCCCGGGCTCTCAGGGCTGCAGTGGCACAGCCTGGTGTGAACAAAAGGGCGCCTGGACAGACACTGTCATGGGATGAGAGGCTGCCAAAGGAACCTGCCTCACATGCAGGGCAGTGACCTGTGACAGAGATTGGGTGTCACTTCAGTGCGCAGGATGGACCTCGTGCTCGTGATTCACTTTCTGTGCAGGCTGCAGCACAGCACAGCTCTGAGGAGGGAATTGAGGTAAGGACAGGGCAACTGGAGCTTCCCACTAATCACCCCGGCCAAGCCTCTGCCTTCCAAATGTCACACGCGGCCATTAGCCCCAGGTTGGTGACAGCACGTGGCAAAGGGCCAGAAATCAAAGAGCAATGGGTGTCACTCTTATCCCTGCTGCTCCATCTATGCAAATCAAACTGATTCCAACAGGCAGCACCAAAGGCTCAGGTGCCTGGAGAGTTCTCAGAGGGATTCTGCCCTGGGCACCCTCAGCCCTCACAAGTAACCATGGCTGTCACCAGCCCTAAAACTTGAATCAGGGGACAATGGAGTATTTTTGGAGCACAGACACTACTAGTCTGAAAGCACTTCAGCGCTGTAGTACCCAAATTCTAATTGTGGCTGCTGCTTTGCTTTGCCACCGTAAATCCTGTTCTGAGGGAGTAAGACAGCAGCCAATACATGAGCGTAGGCATTGCACAACTGGGCTTCTACAAGCACTTGGTGTGAAGAATAATGTTCTTAAAAGATTTAATTTCTAGGGAATGTTTAAATACTGAAGAGTAAACACTGAGTCAGAGACGTGCACTAAATACAGGTAAATGCAGCAGGGGCACGTGGAGGCAAAGCCGCAGCCTGGAATTCTCTCAATGCCTCTCCTTGTACATGGGAAATTCAGGGCCCACGGAGGACAAAGCCTCTTTTATATGCGCAGAAACTGCAAGAAAACAAGAACCAAACAAATACAGCCAACCTACAGATCCGTTTGGGGGTCTTAAACCAAGTCTGCAGCACACAACTTCTCATCTCTGAATTTTGGGTATTTGAGGCATTTCACACACAGAAGCAGGTCAGGCAGTGAGTGCTTACAGCTCATGGGATCCCAGAGTAACAGCAGCACAGAGCAGATGGGTCAGTGACCACTGCAAACATTTGGGGAACCACTGTGCATCTTTGGAAGGTGACTCTCACCAGCACTGCTCCCCTCCACACACGTGCACCAGGCTCAAAATGCACTGCTTTTTCTGTGCCACAGTACTTCCTGTTTCTTCCAAGCAGCAGGTCAGGACTCATTGCACCAGGACACTGACCACACATTTCCATTTGCTTTCAGTAGACTGAAAATATTTACTTTCACAAGCACAAACCGATGTGCTACTAAATCATTTTACTTAGCCTAGACCTTAGAGGTGCATGTAACAGCAAAAGAACTACATATTAAGGTAACTCTCTAGTTCAAACAGCCACAAAACAGGGGGGTGTTTCCTTGACCATACAGCGCAGGCATAACAGGCATTTTCTGATCCCAAACTACCCTTCCCAAAGTGCTGCAGCAGCAACTAACGCTGTTTGGCAGCATCCAGCAGGAACCAGGAGCACGGAGCTTCCGAGCACATCACGGCTTTTGTTAACCCCCTCACACAGCTCAACTGCTACTGCAAAACCAACCCCACAAGCTGTGACAGAAGAAGGTGGCAGCTGGGAGCTCACGAAATCTCTGTGACTTCAGAAACAACACAGGTCAGGCCCAGTCAGGGTTTTTCCTGCCAATCCTTTTCGCTGCCCAGAGCCTGCACTTCCCTGCCCTGCTCCATGTCCCAGCAAAGCTCAAATCGCTCTGAGCCAAGGGATTTTTGCCTCCTCAGGAGGGAAAAGGGACCATAGATAGTTCTCTGCAAACTTGGCAGGCCATGTGGGAACTGATACAGCCAGGGTGGGCAAGCTGGAGCCAGGAGAACAGTTCTGGCTCCTAAACTAGAAGCCTGAAAAATTGGAAGTGGCGCTCCATTTGTTTAAATTACCTTCTGAAACCATGCTCCATATGTGGGAATAAACAGTCACTCTGGTAGCCCTAAACACTACCAGGAGTAAATTGTTCCAAGATGCACATCTGCACTTCCCAAAGATCAGACAGAGGGGCTGCCAAGGCAGGGCTTCATTTCCCTTAGAGGACTTTTTTTTTTGTTTTAAGAACCCTTAACCGAAAATGGCAGTCCAGAAAGGTGCTCTGTATGGACCAGACCACCATCACCCCTGCCTCAACAAATAAAGGTTTCAGTCTGTCCCAATGCCTTGGAATCACAGAATTGATTCCACTGGAAAACCCCTTTACGATCAGTCCAACACCAAGGCCACCACTAAACCATATCCCCAAATGCCACATCTACAAGGCTTTTAAATCCTTCCAGGGATGGTGACTCTGCCACTCCTCATCAGACTTGTGCTCCAGACCCTTCTTTGGACACGCTCCAGCACCTCAGTGCCACTTCAAAAGCAATTTTTCATATTCCTGCATATCCACAAAACATAACAGAAGTCCCAATACAGATGCAAGCTTTGAAGTGATCCTTTGGCATCATAAGGATAAATGGATTCCCATTTTGAGGGCAGGGCCTCCATTCTGGAATGAGCCTGATCCATCCTTACAGACAGAAGGCCAGGGTAGGGCAGGTTTTTGACACTCAGTGTTTTACGTGGCCCCTGAGCTGCAGTACTTTCAAACCCTCAGCCTTGGGCTGTACAGTCAGAGGGGATTTCAGCCAGGAGCTCATACTGTATGGCTATCGAATGACATGTCCAGTAAAACAAGCTGCCTGCCTTCTAAACCTGGAATATCACAAGACCACTACATAAATGTCAGGCTCGGGAGCTCAGCAGTGATCACACCACAGCACACAGAGCTGTGCAGCACAGCCCCACTCCTGTGCTCAGCAGCCAAAACACAGGATATGGCCCAAGACCTGCAGGTAATTAAGCACAAAACTGTATCAAGTCTTAGTTTTGCAATTCTGCTTATTTGGGGACATGTACATTGGTCAGGGCATGTCCAGAATGCACTGTTGCCAGTGGAGTGCCTGAGAAGAGGAGGTAGGAAGCTGTTTAACAAGGAATTTACCAGTTTTGGGCAAAAGATTTATTGCAGCTGTACAGGAAAGCACAGAAAAGTGTTGCAATCCAAACACTACCTTGCTTATTCACAACTGGTATCGACATTTACCCGAATTATTTCCTTGCTTTCATGTTCAGAGAAGGGAATAGAGCTGGGGAAGGCTCTGAAGAGTGAGTCCCATGAGAAACAGCTGAGGGAGCTGGGGGGGGATCAGTCTGGAGGAAAGGAGGTCTCAGGGGGGACCTTCTCACCCTCTCCAACTCCTTGGAAGGAGGGTGGAGCCAGGTGGAGGTCGGGCTCTGCTCCCAGGGAACAAGGGACAGGACAAGAGGAAATAGCCTCAAGCTGCACCAGGGCAGGGTCAGGTTGGATATTAGGAGGAATTTTTCCAGGGAAAGGGTAGTCAGGCATTGGAAGGGGCTGCCCAGGGACGTGGTGGAGTCCCCATCCCTGAAGGTGTCCAAGGAACAACTTGACAGGGCACTCAGTGCCCTGGTTTGGGTGACAAGGTAGGGATGGGTCACAGGTTGAACTCAATGCTCTTGGAGGTTTTTTCCAACCTCAAGGATTCTGAGATTCTATGAAATATTAACAGCTTGGCCTTAGGGATCTGATTTAAACCTTAACTGCATTCTTCACCTCTTCAGCATTTTAACCATTCAAGCCACCTGCAACTGCTGGAATACCACAGAAAATGGTGATGTTATAGAAAAAAGAAACCTTTGGGCTGCATAAAGGTTCCCAAGCACCACTCCTTGCATGCGACTGCAGAGCCATGAGAGCTGTGCAGCTCTGCTGAGCACACACTGAACCAATTACACAGGAGCCTCCCAAGACCCACACAACCTCAGGAGCTATCACATTATAGATCCTTATGTAAGGCACAGTGACGTAAATCCAGGCTCCCTTGACACATGGAGGGTGCGAGATGAGCGAGCCTGCAGGAATTTCAGATCACATTTCCCATCTCCCCGATTCATTCATTTGTATCATTTGCCATGACCTTGCTCTCCAGGGACATGTATTACCAGAAGGAGATAAATGAGATTTCTATTAATTTGAACTATAGAAGCAAGAAACTAAAGGCACTGTATCACAAGGCTGATTAGTATTTTTTTTCTCTTTAAATGCAGATGAAAAAAATGCTTATTTACCAACTGCAGGACTGGTCATACTAACAATCATCTCTGCTCTCAGTGCTACTGAGAGGAAAGAGTCAAGCAGAACTGGCACAGCCAGAGATCTGCATAGTGCAGGAGAACTTTGTGTCTGCAGAACCCAGCTCTGTCATGTTAGCTTGACTTTCTATGATTCAGGTACAAAATGAAAATGAGTTTCTATTCTAGCACGTACCAAAAATTCCTTAAATGCAACAGCTGCCTCAGGGAAAACAAGAACTTTTCCCTGCTAATGGAATGTGGTAAACTCTCAGAGAATAAATAACAATGACATCTGAGATAACTATAACGGGCCAGGGTCATTACAAGCACCTTGTAAAGAACCCACTTGCTGGGGAGCAAGTCACTGCCATCAACGAGGATCTACAGAAAGGGGCTTCCTACAAGGTGCAGCTTCAACACATCACATTCCTCTGCTCATTCCCAGACACAGCCAGCAGGCTTGGAGGTCAGGCTATAAACCCTGCTATAAAGGCATTAGTTGCACCCTCAGATTACACGGCCTGTGTATCCTGGGGAGCTGCTAAAGACAGGCCCATCATTCCAGCAGGATTAACAACTTGGAAATGCTTAAAATTTTTAAAAAAAAAAATCACATTAAGAGGAGTTAAAGTCACTGAATGTCACCAGAGGAGCAGGACAAGAGCTGTGCTCATCACTGCACACACAGCACCCCTCAGCTGGGCAGTGCACAACTACCCATGGGCACAGAGCATTTCAGCACTGCCAAGCTGAGATCATTCCCAGCTTACTGTTCAGGAACAACTAGTCCAGGAACCACAGCTCACCAGTGCACAGATAAACACAACTGGAAACCTGCCCAGCAGTGAGAGCGATGCTCCAGGAGGAGGAAGACGTGGCTGCTAATGAGCAAGACAGGCAAGCATCTCTGAGATAAGGTGTACACTGAGGGCAGTTTCACAACAACCAAGAAAAAACAGCCCCACATCAGCAAGTCTTGAGGAACAGCCTGGAATTATCTCCCAGCAAACCTTCTGGGATACACTCATCTCCACAATCACACCACAGCCACAGAGGCTCTGACTCTGGCAGCTCTGAGACTGAGCTGTGCTGATCATACAGTACATGCCTCATTTCTGGGCAGCAGTTTTGCAAGCTGCAACTCTCCAAGGAGCAGCTCTCCAGGGATGGAACCAGGACCCTCATTGCTGCAGCAGTGGCACTCCATCACAAATTGGCACAAGCAGCTACAGAGTCTCAAGCACAGTCACACAACTAAATGCAAAAGCAGCCCGTGTGCTCAGCACAGACTGTGGAAACCCAAACAGAGCTGCAGAGCAGCTGTCGAAGCAAAATGAACAGAGCACAGCACCTCAGCAGGTGAGGATCAAACTGCTTCCCCCTGGAGCAGAACCCATGCTCTCCTCTCCTTCCCCCTCACACTCAGCCTGTGTCCTTCTCTCTGAGGGGAAGCTGGCGAGCTGAGGGTAAACAGCCCTGCTCAGTCCCCCTGGGGAAAAAGAAAGAAAAAAGCTTTCCAACGTCACTGAAATGGAATGTGAGGGAACCAAGTGCACTTGTAGGGGGAGAAAAAGGACAGCCTCACACTCCAGTCTGTCTGTACGCAGCCCTTGGTGTGGAATACACACACCGAGCATCCAACAGTGCATCTGCTAAAGATCCCTTTAGCTCTGAGGGTCTGAAGAGATATTTTGGTTCATAGAAAAGTTATGTTAATCCAATGAATCATTTGATAGGAATGTAGTCATCCCAGTGCAATGGAAAATGTAGAGATTCGAATGCTTGATGTACGCATCCAGCATAAAAGGTTAGGGCAACACTTCTTCCAAAGGCATTACTCATCCCTGCCTCAGCTGCACATCCCTGCAGAGGTGTGCAGGAAGGAGGATGAGCAGCATCAATAACTTATCAGCTGCAGTACAAAACAACCAGGTAAGAGCCATAAAAAGGAGAAGGCAAGATCTAAACCACGCCAAATGTAGTCTTTGTGGAGCAAAGCCACCTCCTTGTCACTGCGTCTCAGAGTAGGTGACATGAGGCAGTCACTCTTACTGCATCCCAAGACATTAATGGAATGGTGGGACTTGCCCTTTTGCAAACATTACGAGAAATTCCCTGTCTCCAAGAGCTGACAGAGGGTTTGCTGAAGTGCTGTAGCTATTTACCTAAGGAGAAAGAAGAAAAGAGTGCAAGTCTTGGCTGGAAACAGCAGGAATTCTGCTTTACACACATGCTCTCCTGGACTCCTATAGCTACACTCAAGAAGAGCAGCCATCCAGTCATAGATCAGAGTTTTTGCAGTGGCTGTTTAAAGAAACTAATTTACAGAGATGAAGCACCACAGCAACCCCACATGCAGCCCTTTACTAGGTAGGGGTTTATTCACAATGCCATGACGTTTTATGGTGTAAAAGGTATAACAGCACACCAGCAGATGATTCCCTCACGCTTCCCGAGCTCTCTGGAAGACATGCAGTGGATTTACCCCAACAGGAGGTAAGCTGGAATCTCTCCCATGCCACACACCCTCCCCAAACCCCTCCTCAACTGCACTCAGCTCTGTTGAGAAGTAACGCAAGGAAAAGAGCATATGGATAGATCCAAAGCTATTCTGAATCACTGCTGGCTGCCAGCAGACATATTGCTGTCATTAGCCTCTAGCTCCGTTGCAAAATTTGTTTCTGAAAAGTCTTTGAGCCAACAGATTATATAAAGCTCAGACCCTTCCTCTTCCACATGAGCTGATAGTCTCCTTGGTGGGTGACTGGTGTTTGCAAGGAAAACATTCATCCCTGCACAGACAAGGATGATGCAGCTAATCAAAACAACTTCCCTGGCCAACAATTGGTGCTGGTGCAGCAAAAGCGGGCACTGTCAGATAATGCCCAATTGCAGGATCATGGAATGGAATCATAGACTGGTTTGGGTTGGAATGGACCTTAAAGATCATCCAGTTCCATCCCTGTGCCACGGGAAGGGCAGGGACACCTTCCACTAGTCCAGGTTGCTCCAAGCACCGTCCAACCTGGCCTTGGACACTTCCAGGGATGGGGTAGCCACAGCTTACCTGGGCAACCTATGCCAGGGCCTCACCACCCTCACAGGCAAGAATTTCTCCCTAATATCTAACCTAAAGATACTCTCCTTCAGTTTGTATCCATTACTCCTTGTCCAGTCAGTACTGCTCATGAGGATGAATCTCACTCCTTTGGATACAGCCCAGGGCTNTTACTCCTTGTCCAGTCAGTACTGTTCATGAGGATGAAGTCTCTTTCTGGGCTGTGAGCGCTCACTGCCCGCTCAGGTTCAGTTCTATCATATCATTTTGATTATGCTGAGAATATGCGCAAGATTGGAGTTTATTTACCATAAACCCACACACACGTTCCTTCCCAGGGACAGAGCCTCCTGCCACCAGAGTCACACCATTCCCTGCCTCAACACACCTTCCCACTGTAGTGGCTGACCTGACAGCCCCAAGGAATCAGCTCATTAAGTCACGAGCACTTGTAAATAACTGCAGGTTACTGCCGAAGGTTCTCTGTATCTTATATCTAAACAAAATGCTACAGGACCAGGCTTGTTTTATGCAACAACGCCCTTGTAGCTTCTACTCCTGATAGCAAGTGAGCAGTTAGTTCTGTACACCTCACCTGGCTTACCTTTTTCACCTTTTACAAACCAAGGCCAAAAAGAAATAAAATATATTCTGTCTTCTAAGCTATGAAGTAAAGAAACCTTTTTTGGTTTCTTTATGAATACGTAGCAGGACTGTTGTGTCCCCCCCACCCCAGATTCTGATAAACTCCTTGTGGTTTAAGCTTTACTGGAAACCAGGCTTCTTACCTTGCCACTTTTTCATAATACTCTCTCTCATTAAGCAATTTAGATACCCGAGTAGTAAACCAGAAGTGAAAGGGCTTAATCACAAGATCTAAACAATGCTGGTTCTTCGTCACCTCGTAACTCCTGATAACTACCTCACCTTCTGGTCAAAGCTCTCTCACACACTGCATTATCTTTATACCTTTGGGTGTCTGAAGAAGGTCAAACAAACACACTGTAGTTTCCTTGTAGAAGACTGGTACTACTCCTGTGGTTGGTTAATACTTGGACTGGGCATGAGATGCATTAATTCCCGATGCTCTGGTAACTCAGCTGTGAATAACCAAGGTCCCTGTCCTAAAAACAGTCTAAAAGAGACAAGGCAAGTACAGAAGCCCCAGTGGTGAAGCACAGTCAGCCATCCCAGTACACCACCAGTTACTCCTTAGAAACTCAGTGCAGCTTGAGATGTGCTTCATCCAGCAATTCTCAACACAAAATACATAAACAGTCCCTGGAGCACAGATGGAAGCTGATCCCTCTCCCCTCCCAGGGGAGTTCCCTCATCACTAGGCTACAAAATCATGTTCCCTCTTGCTTTCAGCCTTTGATGATACAAATCTTACGTTCCTTCCTACACAGTGCCCCGGTTTCAACATGAGAGGCAGAGCCTCTCCTCCCTCCCCAGCCAGTAGCTTGGGGATTCGGGTACTCTCAGATCTGGAGCTGGGGCTGCCCCAAGGCTCGAGGAGACATCTCATCTGGTATTGCAGACAGTGCCATTTCCCACCTCCCTTTCACTCACCTACAGGGTTTGGTGCTCATCTGCCACTGATGACCTGGGGTGCAGTTAATGAACCCCACACAAGCTAATGAACCCCACACAAGACCACAGAAGCACCCACCTTCCCTGCCTGTGGCTTTGCTCTTCCTGTGACAACAGGGTGCTGAAGGAAAAGGTCAAGCTCTTGAAGAGCAGAAGTCATTCTGTTTTTCTCCTCTCAGCAAATAACAGCCATACAACAGCATTTTGCCATATTTTTCTTTTCAGGACTCCCACCCCGACTGCTCATGACGCTCCTGCATGGTTGGTACTCACACAGCACCTCCTGCATCTGCCCAGACAGGCCTCACGGTGTGCTGAAGGAGACAGGAGTGCTCAGGGGGACAGGTGTTCTGTCCACAGGCAGCTGAAAAAGCCCCAGAACCGAGCTGGGGGCCCCCAGGAAGGCAGATGATGAGCTACCAGAGAGCAGAAGACAACTGTGCCCACAGAAATAAAAATACCTCTCCTGATCCTCCCTCACTCTGCTGCACAGCTCAGTCCAGTGTCTCGTCAGGGAATCCCCTCTCCAGGTATGGGTGAAGAGCATGCAGCTCATGTGCTTCAGGTCACAGAAGCAGCAAATCTTGTAGCTTGAATTATACTTTAAAAAAATCCAATTGAAATTCAAGGTCTATCACAGCCTTGTACTGCAGCTTCCCAGAGTCCTCCAGCCATTTGTTCTCTCCAGGGAAGACAGATAGGTTGCCAACCAAGAACTGCACTGTGGATTAGCCAATGTTTATGAAGTGCTTTAAAGATTAGAAGTGTCACCTATGTGCTAAATATTTCCCTGGCACTATCAGCTTGAACAGCAACCAAGTATCTTGTATCTGCTCCTGCTGATCTTGAGCTGGTTGCCGAAGGCGTCACTCAACCTGACTTCCAACCACCGTGTTTGGCACTAATTCCTGGGGCGGTTTTAGACATATCGCAGGAGAGGACAGAATCAGGGAACCACTTAAACCTTAACTTCTGAAAACTACTAGCAGAGTAATGACAGTAATAACACCAGGAGAGGATTAGGGATTTATGTTTTTACAACATCCTCACACGTGTGCATGAGATGGAACACTTTGGAATGAAGCCCAGCTGCGCAAGAGAGGCACTCGCTCCTGCTCACCCAGACAGAACTGGCTGGGCAATGCCACGGACAGGTATTTTGCACACATCAGCATGACAGGACCTAATGGATCCCAATTCCTTCATTCCCCAAAAAGCTTTTAATAACAGTATCTGGATTAAGAAACCAAGCAGTGAGTCCGAGCACACGGGACAGCAGCGCAGCACTGCCCATGCTGTCCATGCTGTACAAACACAGACCAAACTCTGTTAGTATACATCTATTTCCCTTCCTTTTTTCTTCCTGTTGTCATATCACCTAAATTTTTCATCCAGCTAGAATGCAGAGCCTGTATCAAGACCTTCCCACTATCACCAATATCGCAGAGCCAAGGTGTAGCATTGAGCTGGCAATCTGTGTTTCCTGTTCACACAGCTTCTGTCACCCGTGTTCCATCCATCCTCAGAGGTCATACACTGCATACAGATCTAGAAACATCCAAAACACAGAACTCAGCCTTCTCATGAGTTCCACCAGCAGCAGCAGAATCCAGCAACTATTATCAAGCAGTCAGAAAATGAAACATTCATTTCGAAAGTTTACTCTGCACTGAAGAGAGAGAAAAACAAAGCTGGAAATCCCTCGTTTTTATAAACAACAGCTCCTCTGAAAGCACTGTCAATAGGAAGTTGTTGCTCTAAACTGTGTACACATTTGGCTCACAATTTGCCAACAATGAGGAAAATGAACTCCACTGAAGGGTTCCCACACCATGAGCTCCATGTTGTCACCCTAAATGGATGCTGCCAGGACCAGAGCAACTGGATCACAGCAATGACAGTTGATTTGCACCTTTGTCAGAACAGGGCACAATTCCCTTGCCAGCCTTACCAGCTCTATAACTCTTCCCTCAGCCACGTAACCACCCAGACAGACCCAACAAGGTATGACAGCCCCATGCTTGGTCTGCATCTGCCCTGGTGCTGTGTCTGCCCTGCGCCTGCCAAGGTGACCGCACCGACAGCCTGAGACACAACCATGGGAAGCCCAAGGACAGAGGTGCCATCACAAAGAGAAACTTTATCCAAAGCCAAAACAGAGTTACCAAATCAGTGTCACCAAACCAGAACCACAACACTCTGCTATCCGGTGGGGCCAGAGGTCAGGTGGCTTCTTAACACTTACTCAACACAAATAACCACAGAAGCAAAAGCAGTGCTCCTCAGGCAGGGGCATCTGGGGGAGGAATCCCCCCAAAAGATGACAGGGTAGGAGCATGGCAGGAGGCAGACCACAGCTGAGGTGGCAGTGCTTTCCCCATGCAGGTGTAATGGGTTTCTGTGTGACAGAACCCCAGCCAGGTGCCTGCAGGAGGTGCCCTGCTCGGGATAACGCCAGCCAGGCATAGTGAATATGGGTTGGACCGTGTACAGGTTGAGGTGGCTGACAGCTGCCTCCAGCTGGAGGTGACTCACTCAAGTCACACATCATAAACACTTATTACTCCAGCCCTGAATTAGGAGGACTCTGAAATCTCAAACCAACCTCCCGTGACACCGTCATTCCTGCAGAGCTACTCGCAGCCTCTCCAATGCAAAGACTGCTCAAAACAAAGGATCAAAACAAAGAGAAGACTGCAACTGCTGCTCAAGATCTTAGAACACATTTGAGATAAGGAAAAAAAGCCTGGCAAAAATTAAAAAGCTATCTTAATCACCATTTTAATTGAGAGCGGATATTCCTGTTCTAACAAACCACTGGAGCATCCATCAGCAGCACTGAATCTCCCCACTAAACTCAGATGCACAGCTGAGGTTTCCACCTGTGAGGAGGAGATGGCACCACAGGAGACTCTGCAGAGCAGCCTTTGTTCTGGGACCCAGCGAGGAAAACATCTGCTCAGCCCAAACCACTACTCCCTCCAACTCGATAGGATCTGACCTGGGAGGACAGGAAGCAAGCTTTGTTCCAGGCAGCAGGGAGGGTGGTGCTACCACACTGACTGCTGCGCAAGGTTTGGGACTTTGGAGACCTGCAGGTGGTAGAACAAGAAGCGTTTTGCTGTTCATAACTGCTTCGGAGCAGCCAGGGTGCCTCTGCAGAGCTGCTCTTGTTTGGACAAGCACGTTTGCTCTGGTGACTATTTGAATGATGACTCACTCCAACAAGCCAAGGCACCCTACCACACACAGCCCCAAAGTGCTGACTTAGGGCTTGGGATGCAAATCCGGCAGGAAGAAGTGCTTCCCGACCAGGGCCACCCAGGCCTGGTCACTGCTGCCATTTCCCTCCTCCAGTTGCAGTCCTGGCCTTGAGGACAAATCCAAAGAGAAGGCAGCAGGAATAAGCAAATTGTATAACACATTCTTGCTCTCAGAGGACTTCTGAAGTTGCTTTTTTTTCCCCTTTTTTGCTCTGTAAAACTGGCAGGCCAACTGTGAGTTCTTTGTGTGCCTCTGAGGGGCTCATGGCAGGCGGGTGCAGGACACCTGCCCAACACCCCTTCCCTGGCTTGGGAATGCTGCCCAGCACCCCTTCCCTGGCTCAGGAATGATGCCCAGCACCCCTTCCCTGGCTCAGAAGCAGACCTGTGGCCACCCTGCTGGTGGCACTCCTCCAGCCACTTCCACTTTTGTCTCCCCAAGCATGTGAGAGTCACAACTCGTGACGAGCCCGGCAGTAATTGCCGTATCGATTTCGACGCTCCTCCAGCCAGAGCAACGCCTGTAACTGTAAACCATAAACCTTTTAATATCCCGCTCAATTATGGGGAAAACAACTCCTGAGCAGCAGCAGCACTGTGGGAACATTGCTCAGAACCCACTGCTGTGTATTCCACTGTGGCCTGGGGCCTGCCTCAGGATGGCCAAACCACATGGGGAGATGTGTTGGGAGACACTGTCGGAGGGACAGAAGCAGAGAGAGCTCTTCAACGTGTCAATGATGTCAGTGCTGCTTGACCCCTTTCCTGCTGACCTCATTGAAGAGCTCAAAATGCTGGAACACATAGGATGAGAAGACAGATGAGCAAAGTGATGGTGTACCACTAGAACATGATCTGGTGCTTATGCTACCCATGGGCTGTTCACAAGTCCAAGAGAAAGAGACCAAGAATTAAACAACTACGCTGGGCACTGTCACATAAGGCAGCCTTAACAACCTCTCTGTTATTTACAAAGTTTCAGAGAAAGGGCAACAATCTGAATGACTTTTTGGCATTTGCAAAACATTCCCATTCACTGCAGCCTTTCAAAAGCATCAAATCATAGAATCATACACTATCCTGAGTTGCAAGGGACCCACAAGGATCATCAAAGCCCAACTGCTGGCTCTGCACAGGACAGCCCTAGGAATCCCACCACGTGCCTGAGAGTGTTGTCCAAACACTCCTTGAGCTCTGGCAGCCTTAGTGCAGTGACCACTTCTCAAGTCAGATGCTTTGCTGACACAAGCACAAGATGGGCAGAACCCGCTTCTAATTCCCAACTCCAAATCCTGAAGTTTGTCATCGCCTTACCAGCCCTTTACATCACGTTCTCTTGCCCAGGAAAAGGGCAGGTTTGGAGACACTCAGCCTGGAGAAGGCTCCCACCTTGCTCCACACAGACCTGACCTGCTTTTGTCTCACTGAGCTGTGAGCAGGGCTTTGTTGCCATGGTGAAAGCTCTGACACGTTTAGTTTTCCCACTAATTTCCTGCTGCACTAAAGCAACTGATGCTTTGCACCTCGCTGCTATGCAAGAGCAGCAAGGAACACCAACACCCCCACAAATCGGGAACAGATTCAGCCGTGTGCTGGTCACTCTGCCAACAGCACTTTTCAAGGCAACTTTAGTTACACCTCTTAAGTAAAATCTCCCTTACCTCATCCAGATCAGGATTAGGTACTCCCTTCATGTTGTCTCAGGACATGCAAAATTTGACACGCTTCCAAAGAGTTTATCTTTAATCCTAAACCCATCTGCCTCTAAGTAAAGCCCTACACAAGATCTGATCTCCATTCAAAAAGGAACTTGACAATTTAGTGATCCTCACAGTTAGGGGCTGCATCCCACCCTTACCTTTAAAAAGGGTAGTATGGTTTCATATCCCAGACTGCAGTCCCTGAACCACATTTTCCTCTGAGCTCACATGAAGGAACTAACTTCAAGCCCAACTGTGTCAATGGTGAGTGAAAACAAGGATCCAGTTGTGTCTGTGGAACCAAACTGGGACCAGCAGCACACACACACATAAGGCAAAGCAGAGACTAAGGCCCACACTGTCAGCAAATGACTCAGAAACTGCTCAAGCGCCCACTGAGTGGGAAAATACCTATAGTCAGCCTTCAACTTGTCATTTTACTGTGTAATGGGAGTCTCAACTTGGATGAAAAAACACATGAATATTTTGTTCTGACTAAGCACAGGTTTCCCCGTGCACCTCAGCTCTGCCAGGGCAGTGGGCACACGACACCCACGCTGCAGCAAGCAGGGAGGGAGCGACTGTGATTTCCTTCTCCACCAGCTCTGCACTTTGTTTCTAACACAAACCAGCTGAATTAACCAACAAAAAGGAAAAGTCTTTGTTGTCTTTTTTTTTTAATCTTACACTTCCCAGAGCAGCTCAGGGGAAAAACAACCTCTGTGAAAGCCAAGTATTAAAATCCTTGTACAGAGAACGAATCAGAATGACTTTTATTGGTTTCCAATGAGATTGCACTTGAAAACAAACAGTTGCTGTACGACTGACAACCCCCTCACTGTGTCAGAATGCCAGAGATGCGAGAACATAGATGGGCTTTGTACAGCTGAGAACATGCTCCTTCATGGCTGCTGGGGAATGACGGGATTTGGTTAATGGTACATTTACATGTTCAAAAAAATAGAGTACAAGCTAAGCTGTATCATAATCAGTTTGGTGGGGGGAGCAGGAGGAGGCCCTATGACCTTCCAAAACTGCTGAAAGCAGCCACAGCTGTTCCAGCCTTAGGGTGAAGAAGACACAACGGCTACAGGAGCTTCCTGCAGAAGAGCACCATTGTCTGCTGGCCACCTGGGAACGAAGAAACCTGCCATAAATCACAGAGCACATGACCCTTTCCCTGTCTGAGGCAGGGCAGGGGCCAGGACAATTCCCGGCAGCAGCGAGCAGGCAGCACAGGCTGCCCAGAGCCCGTCCATCAGCAGCACTCCAGCCAGGCTGATAACCTTGACAGAGCCACTTGCAAGATTACAGCCCAAGGATTTCCTACAAGCACATCTAGAGAGGAAAGACTAAGTACCAAGACTAATGCTTTTCATCTTTGGTGGCTGCCAGCGCTATGAGTTTGAACTGAAATTTGGGGCATGCAGAGACATGGGCACGCTGTCACAGTGACTGAAAGCAAATACTTTCCTGTAGCACTGATTGTTTCAGCTGAAGGGAAGCACAGACATCGCTTAAAGGATTTAGGCACAGATGACATGAGGCATTTTTTCACCTAATTTCTTCACTGCCATTGTAATGTGGTCTCTATTCCAGAAGACCTAACCAGCTATGCCTATCTGGCAAGGGTAAACTGGTGCATCAGCACCACTCCAGACTCCTGCAAGAGCAGCATGACACCTGAACAGACTGCATCCTTCCATCCCAGACAGGAACCAGCTCCAATTAGGATCACTGCTGCAATTCAGCGTGTTATCTGATCACACTTCACACACAATGACATACAGCTTGTCAACTTACTCCTTCCATTAAAAACATTTCATGTTGTGAAATGCTACAATTAGTTTTTTAGGGATCAGCTTCAATGCAGCTGCCTTTGCCCAGCAGCGAGAAGCCTCAAGGCTGCAAAGATATCATCCCTTGAGAGGGGACAGAAATGCACCTGGAAGCACTTGGTGAGCCTCAACACAGGCAAAAAAATTCAGAAGCATTTCAGGCAACATGACAGCAGATCCCAGAGCCTTAAAAAAAATGCCTTGTGCTGGCAGTGTGATGGCCATGGGTCTGTCACACGCCCATCCCTGCTATCCTCCGTACACATTCCATATGTATTCCCGCAAATAACACTCCCTGCATGGGCAGAGGTTATCCAAGAAAAGACACAGCCAAAGAGCCAGAATAAGCTGAGAGAGCCTTGTTTAGGTAAGGAAAAACCTGAAAAAAATGTGCCTTCCCTTCTGCTGCAGAAATCCATACACACTTTTCCCAGCCTCCAAAACACCTCACTGCGTCCCTGTCATTCAAAACTCCTTCCAATAGGACCAACCACATTTTAGAAGTTATTGGAAGGAGACAAGAAACATCCATCTGCTTGCTGAAAGGCAGCAGACGCACACAGCCTCCAAATCCAGACTTTAATTGAAACACTTTAATCTGCTGCCGCGGCCCCACATTCTCTTTATTCCCAGCAGTGCCGAGGCGTGCGCTCGGCTAATGGAGCTCTGACAGTCGTCCTGGGCCTGGCTCCCTGACAAACCACTCCGGCCTCCAGCTCCGGGCCCACAGTCGCATGCTGATACCCCACAGACTCCTTTTCTTCTAAACCATCTTCAAAACTCGATAATTAATGCACTATAACTGCATCAGACGCTTTAAGGAGCTGGAGGCAGAGCTTGCGACTGCCAAACCATACAGGAAAGTGAGAAACGTCGAGGAGATGCTGAACTACAATGAAAATACCCAACTGGGCTGTCAGTAATTCACCTCCTGCATTGCACAATACTCAAATTCAGGCCAGTCAACCTCATCCATCTGCAAATCAAGGTGGTAACTCAGTGCACGCAGATTGTTCCTGCGAGCAGGCCCTAGTTAGATGGCCAAGGCAGGCCTTGGGACACTGGTCTGGCTCCCACTCCAGCCCCTGGGAAGACACGGCCAGTCTCTCTCTGTGGCTCAGCTGACCTGCTTCAGGCTGTGCTGAATCACCCTCTGGACAAGCTGACCCCAGCACTCCCCCCCAAGCCAGGTGAGCCACATCCCACTGCAGCTGCGCCTTCCACCGCGCCAGGGCACATTTTGTTCCTGCATCCACATCCCCACATTATCTGCCAGCTCCTTCACACAGATTCTCAGGAACTCCAGCTCCCAACTCCCTTGGGGAGGTGTCCCAGCACCACATTCACCTCTGACAGCTGTCACAAACCCTGCCCACATGAGTGCCATTCCTGCATACACTCCAGCTGAGGGGAACAAGCCAGTGCTAATATTTATATCTTCTTTTCAAACCTCTGATGGCCAGAGCACTTTCAGGAAGAGCACCTGCACTCCTGCCACCAACTTGTGTCAATGATCAAAGATACCATGGCCACAAACTGCAGGTTTGTGACTGCCTCCCCATAGCAAAATTCTGCATTTCACACAGAGGGATACTGGAGTCACTCCCAGCACATCCATGCTGCTGCAAGATCAGCTCTTTGCTACAATTCTTCCATGCTACGAGAACCCCTCTCCAAAACTGCAGCTGCCCTGGCTGGAAATTGTCCACGACACTGGATGCAGAGGATAACCAGAACCAACAGCAACAGTCCATTGCAATCTGCAAGAACCAAACACTTCAAGGTAATGCCCGGCAAGGTACGATGGAGCTGCTGCTGGGGCTGCTTCAGGATCTCCTGCCCATCCTCTGACGTGCAGAGTGGAGCTCAGCTCAGCTCCCCCCACACATGCCAGGCTATTTTTGAGCTCAGCGTGTCAGTTCCACTGGCTGTGGGAGTTTGTTTGTGTGGGTTAGCATGATTCGACTACTTTGAAACTTGGCTGAAGCCACATAATTCCCTTTTTATGGAGCCCCTTTGATGGCCGTTTAGCAAAGAGGGAGAGGTTTAGTCTCAATCAGGGAGACTTGGGGTCAGAATTACTAGAAAAAGGCACATAATGACTAATAATGAATCAGCCTTCAGTGGTTTCTTCATTTAAGTGTTAACATGGCATATTAAACCCCTGGACTGGGATCAGCAGAAAGGCCCTGGTTGCCCTAAATGAGTACAATGGCTTAACCAGAGAATCTCAATATTGCTCTGTTTAAACCTGTGCAAGCTCCAAAGGGAGACACTGGAGCCAGTTTAACCCTTGCTCGTGTATGTTCAGCTGAAGGCAACAACTTGTTGTGCATCTGATGGTGGGACTGATGACAGTGGGACTCATCACACTCACATGGGGGTGTCACAGTTCTCATGAGAATCTCTTCACCAAGGGAGAACTTCCACCACAAACTGAGAATTCTACTCTGCCGGCAGTGCTGGAGCAACTTCCCAAAGCTTTCCTTTCATGGGGAAGACACACAGGTGTTATGCAATTGTGTTGATGAGTGCAAGAAGGGGCAAGCTGCTGGGGCAGCACATGGCCATAGCCATTGCACAAGGCTGCTACAAGAGCCAGTGAGAGGACGTGGGGAAAAAGGAGCTTAGTGCTGCTTCTCTATGAAAATATCTAATACCCAAGGAGCCCAGTCTCCCAGCAACACATTGCCATTTCCTTATTTCCCTCTCACGTAATTCCTCCTTCAAACACAAACGAGCAGACAGCTTCTAGAAACCCTCATTAGATCTCTGCAGAATTCACTAAACCTCTGTGAGACCCTCCAGGAAAAGAGACACCAATCCCCATGTCACAGCCGTTCCTCTTCCTGCTCCTATCAGTGGCAAGGGCTTTTCCTCACAGAGGCAGTTTCTGTACCTGTTCAAAGATGCCACCACCTTGTTGATCAGGCTTTGCTTCACCTCTCCTGCTATAGCAGCTCCAAAGCTCCTGCCCACCAAACATATGGGAGGAAGGGACACTGGACAGGAGGTGGGAAGCAGCCAGGGTTGAAGAGGCACAAAAGATGTACCCAACTCATCCTCCAATTAAGCTAATAACCACACAGCTGAGAAGCAGGTATTAATTATCTTGGCTCTTTCAGACTATTCCTCCTGTCCAAATAGGCTCAAGGGAGGTGCCAGAGGTCCACTAGTTCAGCCTGCCCACAGCCACCTGGCTGTCCTGGCCCCATTTCTACCTGTAGGCACTCCCTGAGAAGCAGCCTGGTCTCCAAATCAATCATGCTCTGACATTAATCTCCTGGTAATCAAATGTTATTTGCTACAGCAAGAAAAATGTTGTAAGGAAACAAAATGTCAGTACTTTAGCCCACTGTTGATACAGGCAATATCTCTGTGAGGTTTTAGGAAATACTCCCTCTTATCCCCACTGTGTCAACTCTGCTTAGCCAAAGTTCATTTCTAGCTTTTAGGCTTTTACTAAATCTCCCCACCAAATGAGAACTAAAATACAACTCTCCTGCAGCACACAAGCTAGGAGAACAAAGGCCCTGTGAGCAGCAGGATAATGCTGCCTGCAGAATTAGCCATCCACAGCCATTAGCTTTCCTTATGGCCACGTGAAATAACTACCAGGACAGTTGAAGCACCAACAAACACTGCAAAAGAAAAGGAAAAGGGTTACAAAAAGGTGACCAGGCGAGGCCCTGGCACAGGCCATTATGAAACGCTCGGCATCAGTATTGAACAATTCCACTTGACATGAGGATGATGAGTCATGGCACGGGGCTTATCACACGGGCACGCTGCTGGAGGGAGCAATCCAGAGTCATCCCAGAGCCACGTGCCTCCCTGCCACACGGTGGGGATCAGGAAGAGCAGGACAGAGCAGCCACCAAGGCTTTTGCACCCACTGGGCTGAGCCCGCTCTGCATGTGAGGAAAGAAATCCAGGTAAATCCTCCCTGAGCCCCCTGTGCTCAGTGACCAGAGCGTGCCAAACAGAGCCCGAGTCCTCCCAGAGCAAAGCCCAATGATCCATCAAGTCTACCAGCCCAGTTTTTATGCTGGGTTTAAGTGCCCACCTCCAAGAACTCTAGCACAAAGTGTGTTCTGCTCATAACTCCAATTCACCCAAATACAAACCACAGAAAACTAAGCTGGTTCTCTCATGGAGGGGAACATCCCCTTCAACTAAGATCAGAGCTGCCCCCCATTCTCCATGAAAGGCTTAGCTCCTTAAAAACCTAGGAGAAAAATCATCTCAATTCCAGCCTTTCTCCAGTTGCTCTTGTGCTGGTGGAAGGGCTGTGTTCTGCCAAGGATTAAAGCATCATGGATTTGGGTCACTATCCAGTAAAACAATGCCAGGTACACCCTTTAACAGGATCCCACCACACACAGACAGTGAAACGTGCTCCAAGCTTTGCCCATTACCATTACCATGGTGCACTCATGAAGCCCCCTCTGTGAATATTTCCTGACCAACACTTATGTCCTTCTCTGTGAACATTTCCTGACCAGCTCTTATGAAAAAATGTTGCATTAAAAACAACCCCAGTGCCTGAACAGAGATGGAACTCAAATGAAGTCACTTGGATGATTTTTAAGTGGAAATTCTGTGGAAAACAATGCCTTCAGCGGGTCACTTAGAAGATATTTAGCATAGAAACAAGAACGGGTTTCTTGTGAAAGATTAGAAGAGACAAAGGCAAGGGGGACAGGAGGAAGGATGCAGCAAGATATTTCACAGGTGCCCAACTCATCCTGATCAGAGCAGTGGCTCCAGCTCCTGCCCAGCCACAGAGCACAAGAGTCCAACTTTGCATGGGTAGGGACTGAATGTAAATTGCTGCCTTGGTTAATACGTAAATTGTCGACTGTTCCCTTCTATTCCATCAGCTCCAGCAGAGACAATTATGAATACAGGCCTCCTGCCCTTTGGGATGATTAACATTCCCTTTCCTCAGTGTCCCCAGCACTGCTGACCCACATTCAGCTCCTGAAATGCAGTTCTATGTAAACTGCAACGTTCAGTGTCAGCAGAATGTGCCAGCCCAGCAGGGCCGGGCACACACAGCTCACGCTCTCCTCCTCTCCCTGAATAAACGCAGTGCTCAACTTCCAAAGGGCCGGGAAAATCCCGGGCCTTTAATATCAGGCCAGGCACTGAACTACTCCCAGCTTCTCTTTTAAGGGAAAAGGGGACACAAGCCAGAAATGCTCAGGCTGTTATCTTGAACTGTCACGTCAAAGTCCACTTGACCTGGTAAATGTCCATCAGAAAGGCAAACAGGCTCCAACACCTCATCAGCAGACCACCTTTAATTCCAGGCTCAGCAGTGGACACCAGCCTACACCATCATTAATTTCACCTCCTGGAAGAGGCCCAAAAACACAGGGTACACTCTATTTCCAAGCTCACGCAGACATTCACAGTGGAATTCCTTCTGAGACACTGGACGAGCGCGGTTCCCAAGGAGGGGCCGTGACGAGCAAACCAGCTTTTCTCTAAGAGAATGTGACACGGGGTCAAGTTTGTGCAGGGATTTGGTGGCTATATTTGAACTGCCCGGTTCTCCTACGCAGCTTCTACTGGGAGAGAGGGATCACCTCAGGAAGGGACTGCCAGCACACGCAGCAAACGGGCTGCATTTGCAGTCTGTGATCAAAGAATTCCTTCAGAAGCCTAAATGGGACCGTTTTGCCAAGGTTTTGCTTGCTTCCAAATTGTTTCCAGTAAGTTAAAGTGTTAAAAGTGTAACTGTGATGAAGACAAGCTCGCAGTAGCATTATTTTGTATTCCTGCTGCCAGTCAAAAATGCCTTCACATATGGATTGGTCCTTTCCAACGCACTTCCTCGGACACCTCCCCTCTAACCTCCTGAGTGCCAAAGCCTGAACCAAGCAGCTCCTCTCTCCTTCCCCACTCCTTTCCCAGAGCCAACAGCAACAGTGCTGTCAATGAAGGAAAAGTACTGAACCCACAGTGCTCTGGGTGAGCAGGCAGAAGAATCCAATCTGTTCGCTCGCACTCCTCTCCACTGGCTGGGATTTGAAAGGAAACCTGACCTCGGAGTCGAGAAAGCTTCCAGGTCAAGTTTCAGCTCCAAGCTATCCCAGCTCAGTGGAACAGATGGCAGTTGTTCCAGCACAGGTATTTCCCCAGGCTCGGGGAGCCCTCGGAGTTCCAAGGGGCAGGGACTGGATCTCCTCTGTGCAGGGGAATGTGTCACACGCCGCACACTCCAGAGCCCACCAGCACCTCACCATCCCACCAGAATGGGGCTGTGCTGCTTCCCACAGCCCACGACCCACCCGTGGTCACTCCAGGGCAGTAGGAATGAGTGCACACTGCTACTAAGCAAAGCACAAGTTTTCCAAGCTTAGCACCCTCTCCCATCACCCACAACCAACCTGTAAAATCCAGCCTTGGCCCTGCCAGTGCGGGACACAATTTCCAGACAACATTTGTGTACATTTCCTCAGACAAAATCAACTGTTCCCATGAAAAAGATGGTCTCTGCTTTGGAATTTTGCAAACTTCAGAGTCAGCACCATTGAAAAGAAACCTTGACCCAAGGAGGGAGGCTGGAAACAGGAAAACAACTTGGATTTGGATCACTGCTTTTGCAGGAATGATCACCACTCAGGGGGATCAGCCTCCTGCATTCCAAGCACCTGAATCTGTTTCTGCCAACAAGGTTCAGGGTTATCATGGGGAGAACTACAGCACAGAACACCTGAAGTGCACATTAAATCGTGACAGATCAAATCATGGCATCAAGCACTTGGACGCACAGAACCAGCCATCAGGGCAGGCAAATAGAGCCCAGCTCCGAAAAAAAAAACCTGTCCAGGAGGCGTACTAACCAATTTTTAAACATCCCCCGAAATTAAGTCCACTTTGCAAAGCCAAGAGCTCCACCAAACCCGCGCGATGCTCAATCCCCCCTCGTGTTTCAGCACAATGTCACTGGTGGAACCGGGCACAGGGACATGCCGGGCTCCTCCGGGGAGCCCAGGGCAGGCACTGGGCTGTGCTCCAGGCCCCAGCCCCGCTCCCGGGGGCTGCCCATCCTGCTGCAGTGCCCGGGCAGCGTTCCCTGGCTGGGACAGAGCTGGAGGGCGAGCTGGGTGTGCAGGGCGAGACCCCCGCGGGCAGCGCTCCTGGACTCGCCGCATCCCCGGGCTCACCTGGGGGAGCGCGCCCGCACCTGGGCACACCTGGGCTGGTGGCGGGGCCCTTCCCGCGGCTCCTCACGCCTCGGCCGGCAGCGTTTTGTCCCTCCATTCGGTAAGAAAACACCTGCACCCCCCGCGGCCGGGCCAGGGGCGCATCCCCCCCGCTCCCCGCTCCGCCTCACCCCACCCGTGCCACCGCTGGCAGCCCCGCGCCCACCGCGAGGCCTCACCTTGGCGCGGGTTACCAGGTGCGTGGCGAGCTTCACCACGGC
>WBMV01002023.1:467054-484690 GCA_013396655.1 Campylorhamphus procurvoides | reverse complement strand
GGTGGGGGGGCGGTGGGGAGGGTCCCCGGGGTGGGGATGTCGCCCCCGGCGTGGGGGTGCTGGTCCGCGAGGTGGGGTAACCCTGTACCTGGGACAGCGGAGCCGCTCCCGGCANTCTCAGAGGGGTCCTAGAGGGCAGCTGCCACCGAGTGCCAGCCAGGCACTGCTGTGGAACATTCTCCTCCCCGCGGGGTTTTGGGAGAGTGGAGATGCTGCAGGGGCTGAGCAACGCTGCTGGTGCTCTGGAGAGCCGCTGGGGGAGGCTGGGGGTGCTCTGTGCGGCATGGCGAGGGAGTCTGGCAGCCCCAGGGGTAGGAGGGATGCTCAGAGGGGTCCCTTTGCACAGGCAGTAGATTCCGGGCGCGTGTGGCATCCCATTGCGGTGCCAGGGCTGCTGCGTGCCCTGCTGTGCCCTGACCCGCCCCAGCTGGTGCCCGCGGGGCAGAGGGAATCCCGGGATGCTGCGGGATGCCCAGGCGCCGTACCCGCGGGATGCCCGCAGCATCCCTGCCCTCCCCGGCCGGAATCCCGGGATGCTGCGGGATGCCCAGGCGCCGTACCCGCGGGATGCCCGCAGCATCCCTGCCCTCCCCGGCCGGGCACCGTGGGCGGGGGGTCCCCGCGGGGATCCCGCTCGGTCCCCCCGGCTCCCGGCGGTGAGCACATGGGGAAACCAGCCATGAAGTCAGGGCAGGAGCCCTCGGCGCGGCCGCCTGGCTATAAAAGGATTTGCTCCATCAGCCCCCGGCCCGGTTCCGCCCTGGCCCCGGCCCCGCTGGGGCGGAGGAACGCGGGGAATGCTCCGCCACGGGCTTTCGTCGCTGGTTTTCGGAGTCTTTCCCCAAATATGGTGCCTGGGATGGGCGCCCCGGGAGGGAGGGATGGGGGGACTGACATCACCGCCCCGCCGCCCGCCTTTTAGCGCAAGGTCGGGGTCCCCGCGGGGCAGAGCGCTGGTCCCGAGCCGAGCATCGCCCTCTCTCCGTCCGCAGCCGCNGAGGAGGGTCGGGCTGCCCTGCTCGGGCTGGGGTCGCTGCCGGGGTTCTGTCCTGCTCCTGCCCCTCAGGACCGCTCTCCCATCGGGGTTCCGCTGCTGTGGGTCCACCGGGCTCAGCCCCGTGATGGGCTGAGGGGCCATGGGGGGCACAGGGCAGAGAGGAAGGGGCGACTCCAACCCCACGTCCCCATTTCTGCCCTGTGTCGCGGCGGGGAGAGGAGGTGGGCACGGGGCTGGCAGGTCCGAGGTGGCTGATGGGCACTGCCCTGTGGCTGAGTGAGCCGTGGGTGGTGTGGTGGGGTCTCTGTGTGACCCCCTCTGTGCCAGGTCGGGCCAGGGCACAGAGTGGGATTGGCTGTGGCATCGCTGGATGTGCCCAGCGTGCTCAGGGTTTGGGCACAGGCTGCCCCTGGGGCTTCTGGGGTACCTGTGCATCTCTGGCAACAAGCAGGGTCAGCGTCCTCTCCTGCACTGAGCCGTGCCAGGTCTCAGCCCGTCCTGCAGGAGCCGGGGTGTCTGTGCCCTGTGGTCAGGAGGAGCCCACTGGAGGCAGGGTGTGGATGTTGGACTGAGAACAGGCTCCCGAAGGGCACAGCCCTGGCACTCTGAGGCTTCATGCCAAGCAAGGAGCCATGCAGAGAGGAGCAAGGCCAGCTCCATAGAGGGCTTGGCTGCTGCTCACGGTGCCTCTCCCTCCTGGCATCCTCCCTGGCATCCTCCCTGGCATCCTCCTTGGCACTCTCGGGCCCTGCCCGCAGCCAGATACCTGCCATCCCTGCCTGCAGCATGTCCTTACAAGGACACGGGCACAGCTCCCACCGCTCATGCCTCGCCTGTGCTCCTCCCTGGCACCCGGACCTAGCAAGGCTACCCCCCTGGCACCCTGCCTTGGCATGGTGTGGCCACCCTGCTGTGCCATGGCCACCCAGCCCTGCCGTGGTCACCCTACCACTAGGATCCTGGCACGGCTATACCAGGGATGTTTGTGCCAACAAAGAGCTGGAATGGGACAGGGATGAAGCTGCTCCCGTGCATAGCCTGAGCCAGGGAGTGGGGAATAGGCACGTCTGCCAGGACAGGAACGCTCTGTCTGGGCAGGTTTTGGAGGTCATGGCCATGAACTCATCTCCAAACACACCTGGATGGAGCTGAAGTGCTATTGTGTGGTGAGGGAAGAGCCGAGAGAAGGGCATGTCCTCACTGCACGAGAGTGGGAGGTGGATGCCACAGGGGTGCTGTGGAGTCCCAGGATAGAGGGACAGCATTTCCTCAGCCTGACAGCCTCTGTCATGCTGCCAGGTCTCCCACCACCACAGCCATGGCAAACAAAGGCCCAGCCTATGGCATGAGCAGGGACGTGCAGTCCAAGATTGAGAAGAAGTACGACGACGAGCTGGAGGACAGGCTGGTGGAGTGGATCGTGGCGCAGTGTGGGTCCACTGTGGGTCGCCCTGAGCGGGGCCGCCTGGGCTTCCAGGTCTGGCTGAAGAATGGCATTGTAAGTAGGGGTTCATGGGGGTGGGTGGCTGGCTGGGGGTTCCGTGGGTGTTGCAGAAAGCCCAGACTCTCCTCCGTGGCAGGTGCTCAGCAGGTTGGTGAACAGCCTCTACCCCGACGGCTCCAAGCCCGTCAAGATCCCCGATTCACCACCCACGATGGTCTTCAAGCAGATGGAGCAGATTGCCCAGTTCCTGAAGGCGGCTGAGGATTATGGTGTGATCAAGACAGACATGTTCCAGACTGTCGACCTCTTCGAAGGTGTGGGAGTGGGACAGTTGGGGTTGGGGGTTTCAGGGGTGCCCGACTGTGCTCTGCCCATCCTCACATCCCTCCATCCACCCCTTGGCAGCCAAGGACATGGCAGCGGTGCAGAGGACGCTGATGGCCCTGGGGAGCCTGGCGGTCACCAAGAACGATGGGAACTACCACGGGGACCCCAACTGGTTCATGAAGTAAGTGGGGGGGTGCAGAGCTGGGTGTGTAGGGAGCTCTGTGGCTGCCCAGAGTGGGCTCTTTCCACTGCCCACAGCACCCTGGAGCACATGGAGGTGGCACGCCAAGGGCAAGGGGCTGGGGCACCCCTGGGGATTGGGATGGGGGCTGCTGGGCACCCGGGGGGGTGAAGGCACCCCATGGGCTCTCCTTGTGCCCCGCAGGAAGGCGCAGGAGCACAAGCGGGAGTTCACCGAGAGCCAGCTGAAGGAGGGCAAGAACATCATCGGGCTACAGATGGGGACCAACAAGGGAGCGTCACAGGCTGGGATGAGCTACGGCCGGCCCCGGCAGATCATCAGCTAGGCACCCCTCGCCGCCCCCCAGCCCTCCCCAGCCGGGACCTCCGTCTCTGCTCCCCCCTGGCCCAGCGCCGCAGCCGCCCCAGCGCCGGTGGCTGCCACCAGCCCCGCACCGATTGGTATTTATTGAGGAGCCAAATGCCCCCAGTGCCAGCGCCCCAGCGCCCCAACGCCCCAATGCCAGCGGCCGCACGCGCCCCGCCGCAGCCCCCCAACCCCAGGGCTGCAGCCCCCCGGCCTCGCATCCCCCGCCAGCTGGTCCTGCTCCTGTTGGCACCCACGGGTGTCCTGCTGCTCCCCACTGGGGCTGGCGGGTGGGGTGGGCATATGCCCCGGCCCATGGGGCAGCCCCCCTGCCCGCAGCCCCCCACGAGCCCCGCGCCACTGCCGCAGAGATCCCTGCGAACGGGGAGAGAGAGAGAATCGGGCCTCGGTTTTGTACTTGGTTTTTGTCGAAATTAAAAAGGTTATATATCATCTGGTGTGGCCTGACGAGGTTTCCTCCCGTTGCTGTTGGCTGGTGACGCCAGAAAAGCCGAAGCCACCCTCCCTAAAAGGCCATGGCTGCTCCTTCTTCCAGCTCCAAACCTGGGAAACCACAGCTGGGGATCGGGCTTTCCCTGCCTGGCTTGGAAGATTCTGCCCTCTCCCCACCCCAAACCACAACACACCCCTTTCTCCTCACGCCTTCCAACACTCTGGCTCAGCCCCCACTATCCTGGCTCCTGGGAGCAGGGCAGGGAGGGCACACAGCCCCCCAGACCCAGCACCCCAACACTGGTATTCCCCCAGGGCACTGGTGATGGGAGGTGCTGGGTTGGCGCATTTTTCCACAGTGAGGAAGCTCTGGGAGAGCAGAGAAGTGACGGATAGGGGAGAGGAGGGTTTTTCAGGCTTTATTTGGAAATCTACACAAAAGGGCTTTGCTGATTAAAAAACAAACCCCAGCCTTAAAAAAATAAACCACTGAACCCAAAGACATGTGAACAAGCCAGCCCTGCTCAGACAAGCCACTGCCAGAGCAACTCATCCTCCCCTTCCTGGCCCAAACCACGCATTGCTCCTGGCCTTGTCTGTCCCAGATGGGGACAGAAACCCAGGAGAGAGGCCCCAGTGAGCTCTGGTGCCACCAAACCTGCTGCCAGAGGGACTCCTGTGCCCACTGCTGCAGGAACAGACCCATCCTGTCCCCCAAACAGGCCTGTTCCTGCTTCCCCAGCCCCACAGCTGCTCCATGCCTATGGGAGAGGAGGAACCAGCAGGATCAGAGCACAGGGGACAGGGAGAAGCTGGCTGGAGATGAGTAAAGTAACTCCCTGCTTCCAAACTGGGATAACTGGTGGGTACAGGCACACTGCCAGCCCAGCAGGCAGGAAGATGCTAGTGCTGTGGTGTCCCTGCCTGCAGAGGGTTTTCCAGGCTCTCTGCAGAAATTAGGGACAAAGTGACACGTCCTGCCCATGGTGCCAGGCCTTGGGAGCAGTGGCATGAAGGGGGTTGGTGTGGAGCTCTGCCACAGCTGCTGTGCTCCCAGCAGGAATGGCACAGGGCTCTGCTCCACACGCAAGGGTGAGTGAGCTCTGAGTGTCCTGAAGGGCAGGCTACCTCAGGAAAGGGTTTAAGGCTTGCTTTGCTTTCCAGAGCAAGGGAAGGGAAGCTCCCCTTCCAGTACCAGTGCTCTTTTTTCCTTGTTTCCGAGCCACTTCCAACACCATCTTCCTGCTGCACACAGTGGCAATGGTCCATGGTGGCTCAGGAATGAGTCTGTGCTGCCCGTGGCCAGGAGGGTCGTACCGAGGGGGAAGGCCCCAGTCCCAGTCCTTGTCCCAGTTCCAGTCCCAGTCAGCATGGCCGGTGCTCCCTGTCCTCCATGAGGAGCTCAGCTGGTGCCTCCCGGCCCAGGTATCCTGCCCCAGTGGGAGCTGCCTCGTGGAAGCTCACAGCTCTGCCATTGCTGGGAGATTTGGGGTGGGTGGGGGTCCAGCACCCTTCCTCCTCCTCCCGGGTGGGCTCTGGGTGCTCACACTCCATCTCGGCCTCCTCCATGTCCTTCTCCCGGTACAGAGGCACCGACTCCATCTCCAGGCCACTCTCCAGGGCTCGGTGCTTCCCACCCTGATGGTACCACCTGCAGGTGGTGGAGCCAGAGCAGGCCAGGTCCAGCCCCACATCGTTCCTCGTCAGGCAAACCTCCAGCATGTAATAGAAAGTCCAGAACACGGCGAAGCATCCCAAGAGCAGGAGGGTCTACAGAGGGGAAACCCCGTGAGAAACACCACCCTCAACCCTCCTGGTGTCCCAAGCAGGGTCCTGCTCCTCCAGCCCATCCTGGGGGACACAGGGTCCCTGTGGCTTGCAAGCAGGCTCACCTTGAGGGTGTTGGCTGTGATGGTGTAGTGCTGCTCCTCGGGGATGTCCAGCCCTGGGGGACAGGGCAGGGAGAAGTCGCTGCTCAGGTACTGCCCACTCATGGCTTCCTCCAGCAGCCTGGGGACAGAGGCACGCTGTGAAGGTCCCACAGGCAGGGGGGCTTCAGGAAAGGTCCCAAATGCCCACAAAGGGTCCACAGTGCCTCTTTCAGCAAACAGTGCCATGCTCTGCAGCCCATGGCTGCCCTGTGAGGTGTGGGGGCACCTGCCACACACTTTGCAGCAACACAGCTCCAGCTGAGCAGCACCTGCTCACAGGGATGGATAACACCCCTCAGCCTCCCTCTCCTGGCTCCCCACCAAGCCAGGACTGTGGTGTCCTACCTCTGCCGTCCCTTCATCTCTGTTGGGGACCAGGAGGAGCCGTACAGGGTCAGCTGCCACTGCTTTAAGGTGCCAGGCCTCAGGCTCTCATCTCCTGGGGAAGAGATAGGTTGGTCCAATGGGGAAATCACTTAAGTGATGAGCTGGCAGCACCCAGGGGCACGGCCCAGAGCTGCCACCACCCCAGCAGGGACCCGTGGGGGACAGGACTCACCAATGTCCCTGACAACCAGCCTGTAGGTGCCCTGTGCCTCCTCACCCCAGCACCGCACCGTGGAGAAGGTCCAGTCAGAGAAGCCATTGGGGTCCCTGCCAAGGGGTGAGGGGAAACAACCCATGAGAGGGTCACAGAGCCTGAGGCACAAGGCTGGACACGGGGCCTGGGGTCCTGCCCTCCCCAGCCTGTCCCCTCAGTGCTTACGAGTCCATGCTCCGGGTGGTCCCGATCAGGGACATCATCCCACTGGGGCAGAAGAGCCTGATCTCCAGGTTGCCACGGCGGGGGTGGGTTATGGTGACAGTGACTGCCACGTGCTCCAGGGTCTTCATGCCAGACAGCTCCAGGTCGGCAGTGGTGACTGGGAGAGGGAAGGGGGGTTTGCCAAGGCTGGTGGCTGGGATGGAGTCCCCACACCCAGCCAGCCCCAAGGGGCTGTGATGCCACTTAACAGGACATGCACGTCTCCCAGCTGCTCTGTGTGGGACTGGGAGGAGAAACTGGGTGTTTAGGCTCCCTGATCCCATCTCAAATCATTCCCAGATCCATGAATCCTCATAGCCCCAGAGCTGCCAGGGAGCCCGGCATGCTCTGGAGTGAGCTGCAGCCTGTGGCTTGGCCTGCTCCTGGCAGGTGGGTGCTCCCTGCTGAGGGAGAGGTGGGCACATGCCAGGACCAGGCACCTCACAGAGCCAGCACATTTCCAGGGCCCCATGGGGAAGGGTCAGCTCTGTGTCAGTCTGTTACACCTGGGGGACAGCAGTGTCCTCTCTGCAGGCTTCTCCAAAATGCCTCTCTCAAATACTATTCACTGCCCAGCCTTCAGCTCACAGCCACTTTTGGGGTAAGAGTTGCTGCTTGACCCCTGACCCTCTCCAGTGCTTGACCCTGCCCAGCATCTCCTCAGCGTGGAGCAAGGAGGGGCAGGACAGCACCATCTGCAAGAGGCCCACCGACCTCCAGACTCTTTCCAGGGGTTCTCTGTCCCAGGGAACAACCGCTGGCCAACCCCCAGCACCTCTGCCAGCAATGCAGGGCCAGACTCCCAGGACCAGCACCTCCAGTGGGTCAAAGAGGGGGAATGTGGCACAGCCTCAGGGCAAGGAGCTGTGCCCAGCAGAGAGCCAGGAGCTGCTGGGGGGCCAGGAAGGGCTTGTGCTGAGTTCTCCTTCCCACTGGTAGCAGCCTGAGCAGCTCCTTGTTGATGTGGACAGGGCTGGCCAAGTCGGGAGCTGGAGCATTACCTAAAATGGTCAAAGCCAGTGGAGCGGGTCTGGCCGCTGCCCAGCCCGTCGCTGAAGCCTGTCTGGCTCCCCAAACACATCAGTCCATGGGATGGGGTTATGGGGAGGGAACAGCAGCAACAGGCAGATCCCCTGGGGAAGGGCAGCGGAAAGAGAAGAAAAAGCCCAGGCAGCCCAGCACTTAACCCCTTCATGGCCTCACACAGCCCAGGGCTGGCCGTGCCCTGCTGTGCCAGCAGGGATGGGCTGGATCCCTGGCCTCGGTGTGTACAGCACTTGCTCTCCATGGCACACCTGCACTTACCATTCCAGGCGACCCCCAGCTCCTGTGGGAGCAATGGGATGCTCCTCCCCTCCTTCAGCACGGGGCTCACGTAGGAGGCAAGGTATGGGACAGACTCCCAGATCTGGCAGGGAGAAGGGGAGAGGATTCAGTATGGGCTGCGCTCTCCCCAAATATCCATCCTGCAATCTCCCAGGCCTCTCACAAGCTGCTCCTGGATGTGGTCCCAGGCCAAGGGGCCTCTTGCAATGCTGCTCTGGGGTCCACACAGACCTGGGCAGCACACAGGGGATGCGGGCAGTGACCACATGCCCAGGAGAGGAGGGAAAACCACTGCCTGTGAGCTGGAGGGGGCTGACAAAGATTTGGGACTCCCCAGCTCTGGATATGTCCCCGCCATCATCCAAGTGGCATTGAGTGGTTCCTTGAGGCCATTCCATTCCAGAACTGGGCACAGGCAGGAAGAGGGAGCAGCGTGGCAGTCCATGTGACACCAGGGGCAGGGCTGGCAGCAGCAGTGACCCTGCACAGCTGCTCAGCACTCCACACATGAGCTGGGACCAAGGGCCAAAGGGATATGCCCCGGTCTCCATGGGAGCAGAGAAGGAAGAGATGGGGATGCCGCCTGCTCTGACCACACCACTCCCTCAGCAGCCCCTGGAGCTGCCAGCTGAGAACACTGCCTCTCAGGGCAGGATACCCTGCCTGCAGCCACTGTGGAGGGAGGCAGGAAGGCACTGGGGCTGCTGGTGAAAGCCCCCATGCTGTGAATCAGAGCTGTGGGCTCCCGGCAGTGCAGCTCTCGCCATGGCTATATATAGTGCTGGAGAGCATCAGCCCGGGGGCAGATTGCAGGCACTGCCGAAAACCTCATGACTTCATACCAAAAGCAGCCTCAGAGCCAGGGCCAGCAGGATGGTGGCCAAAGCACTGGCCCTGAACGGCTGCAGTGTCACTCCCCACACCGTTGCCAGGACAGGATGTGTCCCTCCCACCAGGCTGGGCTGCTCTACCTGCCCACAGGGCAGGTCTGGGGAGGAGGGAATTACCTTGGCAGCATTGACCAGCCTCCAGGCGTTCAGCAGGCCAAAGCCATGCTGATGGCTGTGGCTGAAGCCTGCCTGGTTCGTGTCCCACTTGGCGTGACGATCCTCATACTGCAAAGAAAATCGGGGTGCTCTGGTTACTCTGGGGGACACTGGCAGCCCTGAAACCCAAAGGGAACCAGGCCTGAAGGGAAGGAGGCTCAGACACATCCCGCAGCAGCAGGGAAGCAAACCCACATGGCCTTATTAGAAAGAAACAGGTTGACCTTTGTTTGAAACAAATCCCAGGACAAACTGGCTTCCCAGCACCTCAGAAAGGAAATAGAGCAACACAAAAGGGCACAAATGCCTCTGCTCTGAAATATCCCAGCTGCTCCCTGCTGCCCAAACCACAGCCTGTGGGATGGCAGAAGCCTTGGAGAGAAGGAACTGAGTCCTTTAAATCAACAAGAGCTCGGGCAGGACAGATCTGGGTCCCATCACTTAGTGGGTTGTACTGCTCAGGCAACACTGGCTTGGAGTTATGGAAAACACTGCCCCATGCCAAGGTGAGCACAGCATCAGCTGGACATGGACTCCTGCTCCCCAGAGGGGTGTGGAAGAAGCCCCATCTCCAAAACAAATTCGGCAGCTCCAGTTAGTTCTCATTCCTGCTCTGGGCAGCGAAGCCTCGTGGGAGGTGAGGCCAAGGGATGGGCTGGGTTTGCTGCCCAGCTCTCTGTTGTGTCTGTTTCCAGGAGCCCATCTCTCTGGAGAGCCCAGGAAAGGCCAGAGCAGGGCAGAGTTCCTTGCTTTCCCACTGCATGGACCATGGGGTGACGTTGCAGAGGTGACAGCCCTTGGGCTGCACCAGCCCCATCACATGCACCTGGTCCTGGGGCCTGAGCCCCTGGAACCTGCTGAGCCCCTGGAAGACCCCTCTGCTGGCAGATGGAGGCATTCCTGCAGCAAATACCCCATTTAT
Source organism: Campylorhamphus procurvoides (assembly GCA_013396655.1). Classification (NCBI taxonomy): domain Eukaryota; kingdom Metazoa; phylum Chordata; class Aves; order Passeriformes; family Dendrocolaptidae; genus Campylorhamphus; species Campylorhamphus procurvoides. Next base: position 474,892 of record WBMV01002023.1, on the reverse strand, counting down.
TTTCATGACAGAGGCAAATGCCTCAGCCACATTCCTGGAAGGAGCAAGGGGCGAGGGGAAAACACAATCCCCTTGCTGGGAGCCAGACGAGTGAGAGATTTATGGAGGGGCAGCAGACACGGATGTGCACAGCAGGGCCTTGGCCTTCCTGCAGCATCCCTGAAGGGCTGTGGAGGGAGGGAAGGAGAGAGGGAGGGCTCCTCACCTTGGTGGCAGTGAAGACAATGATGTGCTGCACGTCCCTCCAGGTGAGACATGGCCGCACCTGCAGCATCAGGGCGATCATCCCGGCTGCCAGGGGGGCAGCAGCTGATGTCCCCGTGTGACCCTCCGTGCAGCCTGTGCCCTTCTGCAAATCCCAGTCTGTTGTCACCTGCCGAGGAAGAGGAGAGAGGCCTCTGTCAGGCCACTTTGGGGTGGCTGGGAGGGGCAATACAGTAATGGAGCACACAGTTTCAGCCCTGAGGTGTGTCCTCGCCACCCCAGCTCCACCAGCAGCCCCTGCTCAGCCTGTGACTCAACTGTGCCTACTCACAGCCAGCCATGAAAGGTCCTGGGAGTCCCCTCACTGCAGGGACAGTGATGCCAGTTGGGAAGCAACGAGCAGGGACAGCTCCCTTTGGAGAGAGAGAGAGAGGAACTGGGTCTAACTAAGCAACTTTGTGGGAAACTCCTGGCAGATGCAGTCTGGGACCTTCCTCATCCTCCCTGCTGACCACAGCGTCACTCCAACACAACCAGGTTGCAGAGGGGCCACATGGGAGAGTGCAGAGCACACAGAGCCTCAAAAGAGGCATTGGGAGGTTCCCAAACAATGCCCCTTCCTTGCAAACCAAGTGTGTCCATTTCCCTGCGCTCCCCACAGGGAGAAAGCCCAAAATCTGGAGGGTTTGTTGTGTTTTTGCTTGACTCCATCCCATTTTTCCAGCTGTGAGTGGCTCCAGCTCATGCTGGGACTCTGCATGTCCCACACAGAACACCCCAAGAGCAAAAACTTCCAGTAGGAAGTGCAGGGAGTGCCAGAAGCTGTACTAAATTCTTCCCATTAAGGAAACCACACAAAGTTTATGGTCTGGTAAAAGAAAAAAGAATGGAGCAGATGGCTGCAGAGATGTTAACTCTGACACCACTGCAGCGAGTTCCAGGGTGTTCAGGAGCAGGCTACACTCCTGAAAAAGGGGGTGTTTGGGTTTGTGCATGGCACAGGCTCGCTGAGGGAGTGACCACGGTACAGGATGTCTCCGTGGCACATGGCGTTCCTAGGCTACGTGTGGATCTTGTCCTGGCCCCTCCATGGAATGCCAGCTCCCGTGTTAGCGTCCCTTAAGGCCAGTATTCAAAATGAATGTGCATTTGAGACCTTCAGAGCACTCACACCAGGCTTGGGAAAGCGAGACATCGACCCACAAGCCTGAAACTCCTGGTGGAATGCAGCAGAGCCCTTGCTGGGTTGCTGTTCCCTTTTTTCCTAGTGTCAACACATTCCAAATCAGCCTGGGACAACCTAAGCTATTTCTGAAAGGAAAAATCAGCTCCATTCTGGGTTTTACTTTCCCTGTGTCAGATCCTGCCGTGCTCTGGCTGGGCACAGATCCCTGCCCTGGCTCTGGGCTGCAGGAGGAGCTTGCTGAGTCCCAACCAGGTGGCTGAGGATCCCAGACTCTCCCTGTTCCCCTGGTTTACCCAGCACGCAGGGAAGCCTGTTTGACAAGCTGGATTCAGCTCCTCTGTGGCAGGCAGAGAGCCACAGCAGGAAATCCCTGCTCCCAGGAGCACCCAGGCAGACCCCCTGAGACCCTCAAACACACACTGAGCTGCTGACCTCAAGTGGGACTTGGCTGCCTCATCAGCTTTGCCAGGAAAGTGCTTTTGGGAATACCTGTCCTGATGGGTCACCCTCCAAGCCAGGGACAACACAACCCCAAACACCAGGCCTGGGAGGCAGTGGTGTTTCCCCCCAGGTGCCCTGGGGTGGGTGGGCTCTGCAGACCCTGCTGGCACCACAGGACAGGAAGGGGTCACCCTATGGGGTGGGGGCAGCCTGAGAGCCCCCCACGGGCACCAGCACCATGGGAGGGATGGACTGGGTCAGGCTTGCTGTGGGGAAAACAGTCCCAGCCACTTGGCTCAGGCAAAAAGGACATTTTGTTGACAAGAAGTCATGTTTTGGCACAAAAGGGGAAAGCTGATAAAAATATTCTCAAAAATTCAGCTGGGAGAGGCCCACGTGCCAGAGCAGAGCAGGAGCTGTGGCCAAGAGGTTTAAAGAGCCCGATGCTGCTCCCTGCACTCCGTGCTCCCACATCCCTTTGGGGCAGGGGGCCTGGCTAGGCAGGTGTGGGGCAGCTCCCACTGAGCTGAGAGACAGGAACCTCCCTCTGAGAGCACTATTTATGCAGGACCCAGATAAAAGGCACGTGTTCCCTGGCTCACAGAGGAATGATGTAGCAATTAGGAGGGACAGAGCGCTGCCCTGGCTGTTCCAGGTGTGTCCAGGAGGACATGGGGCAGGCAGGTGCCTTGTGTGGGTACTCACAATGCTCCTCATCATCTTGTCCCCACCGCTGAAGGTCACAGCCAGCATGGAGGCACATTCCTCAGCATAGAAAGGCATGGAGCCCGTCTCATCCACTGCTCCTGGGAAAAAGGGAAAGGCATTGATTGCATGAAACCCATTCTGCTTCAACTGCTAAAATTTCAAGGTGATGATCCCCTGAGACCCTCTCCTCAGGGAAAGGAGCTGTCCTCTTCCAGAGGCTGGGAGCTGGGCAGGGAAACCTGAACCAAGCCTGTATTTTTTCCACCTGGAAGATCTACAGGACAGGCACAATAAGTAACTTTTCACTGTGCTCAGTGTCACACAGATCTTCTACCCCTCTGGCCCTCAAGAATCTGGACTACATGTTTCTCCTCTAGCACAAGTGATGTGAATGCTGCATTCCAGGTCACTCCCTGAACACAACAGCATGTCACAGCCCCAGGAGGGAGGCCTGGACACAGGCAGGAAATCTCCCTGGCCTTCTCTTGTTCTGTGGGTCAAAAGCAAACTGCAGCCTTGAGGGATGAAGCCCTACACACTGCCACGCTCACTCCCAGACATTGTCCCACAGATTCCCACTACCTAACCAGCTCCCACCTAGGCAGGTTGTGTGCTTTTGGGATGACCTCAATGTTCCATGCTGGGAAGGAAGGAGATGGGAGACCCAGGAGCTCACCTATGGTGACAGTGTAGATGGAGTTGGCATATCCATCATAGTTGCAGTTGTCACTGTGCTGCCCACCGTTCCCACTGGCCACCACAAAGATGCTCCCAAAGCCCCGGCGACCGGCAATCACACCGTGCTGCAGGGCAGCCTGTGGAGAGGGAACAGTGCTCAGGGCAGGGGGGCTCTTCCCGTGCCCTCCCACTTTCCTCATTTTCTCCCAACATCTGAAGAAACACTCCCTGCTTCAAGAACCACCCTCAGCACTGAGAATGCTCGGTCTCCTGAGCAGAGTTTTTGGGTTTGTGGGTTGCAAAAGTTGTCAGAACAAAACCACAGGTTGCGAAAGAGCATTTTCCTGCTGGGACTAGCCTCTCCTTGGTAAGTTCATCCCACACTGTCTGAATGCTGCCCTCCCACCACAGTGTCACCTCTCCTGACCACACAGTGACAGGGAACACCGGCAGCCATGGACACAAACAGATGTTCACAGTGTCACAGCAATGTTCCTCCATGCAGGCAAGAAACCACAAGCTCTGGAGGGCTCTCCCAGGGCCACTTGTGCTGCTGGGTCTGGTTTTTACCTTTCCCAGTTGATGGGGGCCATCCACAGTTTTCCCATCATCATCGGGACCCCAGCTGGAAAGAGAGACAGGGTGAAGTGACAGCACCAGGAGTCACAGGCAGCAACTCTTCCTGCCATGACAGTGAGCTCCCAGCAGCCACCAGCTGCTCCCAGCACCATGACTGGGATCGGGGAGCACTGCACTTTCCCACCCATCAGGATGGCCCCTTGCTGCTGGGATATCGCTGTCGTGTTTGCACTGTGCCCCTGGGTCAGATTCCAGCAGACAGAAATGTTTGATTTCTATTTGACAAGACATTCCAGTCCCCGTCACATGGCTCAGCTGGGGCTGCCTGACCACGATGGGGGGCACAGTGTCCCCTCCAGCCCAGCCAGCCCATGGGATGTGCTGCAGCAGCACACAGAAGGAGATCTCACAACTGCAGGCGCTGTGCAGAGCTCCAGGAACAGGATTTTGGTGCTTTAAGGCCACGAGAGGATGTGAGCTGCTGTGAACACTCAGCCATGAACTGTGACCCCTTCCCCAGGCAGAGCAGGGCCCACAGCCCTTTGCTGGGAGCCAGCTCAGGGTCCCCTCAGGGCTCACCTGCAGCTGTAGATGTCATTGATCTGATAGTGCTTGTTGAAGGCAACAGCCTCCATGCTGTCTGTGAGGGGCCCATCCAGCACTCGGATGCCTGAGGGACAAAGGACACGGAACACGACCCACGTGGGTTAGCGAGCTGTATAAACTGCAAACAAACTCCTGGCTCAAGGCTGCCCCTGCAAGGCCAGCCCAGCTTTGGAGGGCTGAGGCCTGAAGCAGCGCCAGGTAAACCCTCCCTGTTCCCCCTGTTGGTCTCCCCTGTCCCCTGTCCCCTTTCCCCCCTGTAGTTACATGATGAGCTCACTTCTGCTTCTGCCAGCAGGGGCTCTGGGACCCTGCTGTGCCACCATCAGGGTGGGTGCTCAGGGAGGGAGGGAGCCCAGGGCAGGGGTGCAGAGTTCCCTACAGTGCCCTTGGGAGAGCCCTCACCTCCAGCACCATGCTGGCCCCCCAGAATCCCCTACTCCATAGCCTGCTGTCACCCCCAGGGACCATGGTGTGACCAGGTATGGACACCACCACAGGGACAGAGAGACCCCCCTTCCTCTGTGTAGCAGCACAGGAGCTCAGGAGACAGCTGAGGGCACAGCACACATTCCCTGTCCCTGCAGAGGAGATGCAGTGCTGGCCCTTCACCCCTATCCATCCCCACGAGGCAGAGCCCAGACCAAAGGCCAGGGTAGCGTGGGGTGCTGGCCAAGATTTGCTCCCCCAGTGCTTCCAAACACAGCCTCCAGCCTGCTCCCAGCAGACATGTCATGGCATGACTGCCTGGCTCAGCCTGCGTGGCACAGCTGCTCTGTTGAAAGCTCCATGGATGGGCAGGCCAGGAACACTCCAGGAGCACTCCAGGAACCCTGGAAGAGCTGCCACACCCACACCTATCCTGCTCTGCCAGGAGGTGACTCCTCTGGAGAGGAGCTCAGGCAGGCACTGGGCTCTCCCTCCAACAGCCCAAGCAGCCTGAGCAAGGCACTGCTGACTCAGAGCTGTGTCCCAGCCCCATGGAGCCATGTCCCAGCCCCACAGAGCAGGAGATGGGACAAGCCAGGCACCTTGGGGTGCCACAGCAGGCAGGTACCTGCGATGCGGCTCCCGTAGGCGACTCCCACCGTGCAGAAGCTGTTGTTTGGCACAGCTGCAATCTCCCCGGCGCAGCGGGTCCCGTGGTGGTTCCCATTCTCCTCATCAGGGTGAGGCATAGGGTCAGGGTCGTTGGAATTCAAGTCATAGCTGCCTTCTGGGCTCTGAAAGCAGACCCACAGTCGTGACTTGAGGCTCTCTCTCCTCAGTTTGGGAAAAGCAGGAGTTAAGCGCACAACACACGGGCTGAAACAGCGCCTGGAAGTCATGGGAATTTGGAGGCTGCTTCCACACAGGGCTGCAGCTCAACACTGCTATCTGCTGCCGTGGGGAAGGGACCAACAGAGGCAGCTTCAGCCACTGGTGCAGAGCAGTGGCAGGACAGCTGTTGTATAACACAAAGGCAGGTAACCCTGAAGCCTGGGTGCAAAATCTCCCAGGACAGGCTTGCTGCTGGCACTTCCTGCCCATGGTGATGGTGTGGGTCAGGCTCTGACAGTTCCTGAGCTCTCACACACTCCTGTCACACTGCCCAGCCTCCAGCCTGCCCTTTGCCCTCCCAGCTCGGAGCAGGACTCACGTAGTTTGGCTGTATGTCCTTGATGGTGTGCTCCACGCCGTCGTCCACCACCACCACCGTCACCCCGCGTCCCGTCACGTTCCGCTCCCACACACCAGTGACATTGATGTCCTTCCCGGGGCTCTTGCGGTTGTTCTGAGCACCAGAAAGGACAGCGAGGGGACAGGGTCAGTGCAGGGACCTTCTGGGTGCACTGGATATGATATGTGGGGCCAAGGCCATCATGGGAAGGAGCCACAGGACAGTCAGGTGGAGAGTGAGGAACACCCACTCAAGACATGAAGTGGCGTGCGCAGTGTGCTCTGACCAAATTCCTCTGCCCAAACCCCTCTGCCCACCCCAATGCCACAAGTGCACAGCCAGCCGTGGCAGCTGCCTCCTCCTGTTATCAGGGTGAGCACACAGCAGGCAGGGTGAGCTCTCACTGTGCTCCCCCCTCTCCAAGGAACAGAAAAGGGGATGTTTTGCCTCCCCCATGACAGCTCACTCGTGGCCGCACAAACAGCCTGAGCCTGCGAGCACAGCAGGAGCTGGGAAACCACTCACCAAGTGCCACTGCAGAGGATATTTGGGATCATTAAAGTGCAGGCTGCGCTTGGAGCGCTTCAGAAGCTTCTGTTCCGAGTGCCACCGCACGCTGTCGTGCTGTGCAAACAAAGTGTCCACCGATCTCCTTACTGCCTCGGGCTCGCTCCCAGCGAGGCCATCGGGCTGGTAGGCAAAGAGGTAATGGCCCTTGAGCTCCCCGACACGGCCCATGTTCACCAGCCCCGCAGTCCGTGCCAGCTCCTCTGCCCGCTGCTCCAGCTCCTCCTCGGGGGCATCCAGGCTGACCGCCCACGTCAGCTTGCCGTGGTGGCCATCAGTGTGCAGGGTGTGCTGGCCACCCCGGGCTGACGAGGCGAGGGGCACCCAGGCAGCGCTCAGCCAAAGGCACGTGTGGATGCAGAGCGTGGCCTCCATCCCTGTGCTCCATAGCGGCACTCCCTGCCTCCAATGCGGCATCAGACAGGCGTGCTGGAATGGCAGAAGTCAAACTGGTGAGAAGGATGTGGATGCACCTGAAGGTCCTGCAGAGCTCCCCATGGTTCTTGGCACTCCCAGGGGTTGCCACCAACCCTGTTGCACAGCACAGATCTCCTTCCCAGGGGTGCATCAGAGGAGGCACACCCAGGCTGGGCAGGGAGAGATACCAACCCTGCCCTGCCCGCCGTGGGAGCAGCTCCAGGCCAGAACACACCAGCCTGGCAGAAGGAGATGCTTCCTTGTCTCCTTTCTGACAAGAAACTCCTGGAAGAGCAGTTCCCCAGGGACAAACACCGCACCCCGTGGGCAGCCAGGAGCTGGTTCTTCTGTGCGGACCCCCAGGAGCTCGTTCCTCACTCTGCTTTCACCTGGCATGGGTGGAAGCCCCCACAGAGCCCTGGCTGAACCCCACAGCAGCACACAGAGGGGAAAAACACCTCCTGAGATCCATCCTGCACCCACGGATGTGTCTGGAGCTCAGCACCCCCTGGCCCCCATCCATCCTGTCCCCAAAGCTTCTGACACAACTCACCCTCCGGTGCTGAACACCGGGGCTTCCCTCCCTAAAAGAAGGGTTTCTAAGTGACCCCGGGGCAGCTGCAGCTCCGTGGAGGTCACAGGGGGTCTCAGCATCCCCAGTACTCCCACCCTGCATTCCCAGGGCTCCCATCTGCATCCCCACCTCTCCCACCCTCCATCCCCAGTTCTCCCACCCTCCATCCCCACCTCTCCTCCCGCCCTCCCCACGGCCTCGGTGTCCCCTGCACTGTCCCC